>JAUMHL010000012.1:11561291-11660086 GCA_032362345.1 Sandelia bainsii
CCCCCCCCCCCCCCCCCCCCCCCCCCCCCCCCCCCACTAAAAGGTCAGCATAAAAGATATCATACATCCCAATCTACCTGCTCCTGTGGTAAATCCAGATCTGAGAAAATGCTGTAATTCTGATTGTCCTACATTGTATATCTACTATGTTACTCTGCACACACAACATCTATTTCACATCTATCTGTTCTGGGAGAAGGATCCCTCCTCTGTTTCTCTTTCAGAGATTTTTTCCCCCTAAAGGGTTTTCCTTATCCAATCCAAGAGTCTAAGGACAGAGGATGTTGTTGTTGTACCGACTTTGATTTGCGATTTGATTTGATTTGACAATCGAAATCCTGAACAATATAACATTTAATTCTTAAATTTGACTTTTATATAGACTGCCTGATGTGCTGTAAAATCAGATTAGATTATTATGATCCGATTAAATATTTTTGTAGCCTACTGTACTTTCTTTTTCTTTTTGACATTTTGCACATGCAAATCAGCACATTTTTTGGCTTCACTATTCATAAAGGCAACAGCAGTGAAAATGTAAGCAGACCTTACTTTAGCAGGTGCCAGTAGACGCCACATTTGAAGTAAAAAATCATGTTTTTATTTTATTAAACATCTACTGTAAATTCATAAATTCATGTTAAAATACAGCACTTTTTCACTGGAAATCAAATGCAACGCAAGCAACCTCATACAACGGATGCGTACATCACTTTTAGGAAAAGGAGTTCGTTAAGCTATTTCATCATGAGTTGTTTCATTATGGAGTTCAGGATGTGAACTCCGGTGACACAGTTGTACAACAAAACATATTTGTGTGTATTGGTGTTGTGTACAAACATTGTACTATAAGTCTATAAATCCAAAACATCCTTTAAAATCATTTAAAACTAGATTGCCTTAATGTAGCCTACACATGAGTTAAATGTAAAGGTCATCAAATTCTATTGATTACAGATTCAGACTTAATTGTCACATTAAAATGATTATAAAATGCGCTAAACATCTAAACAACAGTCTAGTTTTAGTGTGATATTAAACGCAGTGTCATCTACAGCTGTGTCCGTGCAAAAAAAGAAAAAAGAAAAAACAACAGCTGAGGGTGTGTTGTGTTGAGGCTGTGGCTGTGCCGCAGTCTTTAGTTGATGAAAATCACAGCAAGGCCCTGCTGTCCCAGTCCCCCTCAGACTGGCACCGATCGATTGCTGGTTGTTATTGACATGACACCTGCCGAGCTGGGCTTTAAGCTATCGAAAACCGATGTGACAGATCAAAAATAGGACGCCAGCTTTCATGTTTGTAAACAGTATCGATTTGCATAATAACCTTAAAAAATGAGTTCCCCGGATTAGGCAAGGACAAACCTGTTTCAGCGTTTGTTATGATGCTTGCAGCATATGCCTAATTAGAGAAAAAAAGGCCGAGGCTGTGATCGGCTTGAAAAACAGGCTGTGATCGGCTTGACAAGTCGGTGCATCGCTGTCAACACCTTTTGGTTCGCCACCGTTAATGAAAGCCATTTTCCATTAAATAATAAAATAAAAACACACCTCTAGACTTCTCGGCAGACAAAAGCGCTGATGCGTCACTTTTACACGGATGCAAATTATTGCTGCGTGTCACAATCACTTATTCATGAGGGGGGGCCTTCTTTCAGTTGGTGGGTTTACCTGCGCCATGGAGGTGCTCTTTCCTCCATCGTGCCACGGTGCTGAGAGAAAGAGAGATGTCACCCTCCAGGAGTGACAGCTGTACTAAAGAAACTCAAGCACCAGACGGGTCCAGTTTAAGAACACTGAATAATGTATCACAGAGTGACTTCAACATCTCTGTTTCCTGTCTCAGACCAACTGTGACCTTGTTGTGTACCAAAGAACACTGATTAGCTGCAGATGACTACAGATACTGAAATAGAGCCAATTATTAACTGTTAGTACCATCAACTTCACACTTGTGCCTTTAAAAACAAAGCATTACTTACATTTCAGTACCTGCAATGAAATCTGCAATCCTCTAATTCCTGTGCATTTTAACACTTCTCTGCTGCAACACACAGGCATCATAGCAAAAGATGCTGCAAGGCAAAGATGAATGAGCCTTCCATGTCAACTCCCAGTTGTGGACATTTTTTCGTATAATCCATTGCAACATCATTCCTGCAGCAAGAATTCCCCAGTGAAAAATGCAAAAGATAAAAAAAAAAAAAACACAAGTTTATGGGAAAATAAAGGGCTAGTAGTGTCTGACAAGCCTTTAAATCTAGGACAGCCATCCCAAAGAGGAATGCACATACTCATTGCAGGGACATAAAAGCAGAATTTTAACTGTGCTACGAGGGATATGGAGATGGTAGGCCATTAGCTGGATGCTGTTGTAGCCTGTGAAGGCTTCTACAGCACCCCATGTTTGAAAAATGTTGCTCCGTTTTTTATACTAAAAGCTTTTGTATAAGATCCAAACATACAGCCTATTCTAGAAATGCACGTTCATAGTGTCAGAAAGGCTTGTAGCTTCAGATCAGGGCAGCTGGATTTCATGGATTCATACAGGCAATGTCTTCGATTTGTTTCCTAGATTTAGCAACAGCTTTAATATTTGCTTTAAATCCAATCTATGAGGAATAGACATACTGCAAATATAAATGTATAAATGGAGAAGAAGGAGACAGAAATAGGCAAGTGTTGGCAGAAATAGAAGAACAAGAGAGTGTGGACATAGAATTTAAAGTGAAAACAGCCAAATCAAGAAACATAGTGACACTAATGGGTGGATGTGGCAGATAACCACGGCCAGAATGGTTTTCCCAGACCCACCTTAAGAAAACAATACCATATGTGGAAGCTTATTTACGAAGTGCTGAAACTAGGGCCTGAAAGAATTAGTATTCTGTTAGGTAAATGTTTTCCTTTGGGCTCTGTCTCTGCAACAACTTACAGATGTTTCAGCCATGCAGAGAACACAAGGGTTTTCCCACCACGGCATGAATGAAAAAGCATGATGAAGGTTTGCCCCAGCCAAACTCAGAAAGTGATCTACAACTTATTCTTGGGTGCACTTTGCTAAGTACTACCTCCCGCATGGGCCAAGGTTTCATCTGACGCAGACGCTATTTAGTGCCGCTTCCATGGACTCCGCTGCATATTGTTCGGCGCAGATTTGTCAAGCTGGCCACTCTCCAGCAACAGATGTACTGGCAGGAGTGCAGAAAAAAAAAGGACTTAAACTACACTTCACAGGAGTATAAAAATTAATAGTAAAAGTATTTTAACATGTTCATACTGTACAGTCTGACAAATGTGTTCAGTGATAGAAGAAGTGTTGATTTTGAAAAGGTTACATTTGTTGCTCTTTTTGCGCTTTCTCCTCTCTTGTTCCCCCTATGTCTCTCTCTCTCTTACACACATCACTGAGGATTCATAAAGCAAACCGAGCCAATCTTGTTTACAAGGAGAAGTGTAGGGCCAGCTGACTGCAGCGGCTGCTCAGCCCCAGCCTTGACTCCCATTTACTAGTGTAACAAACCATCAGGGAAGGGAGTGAGGCAGGGGAAAACATTGTTATCAGCAGGCCAGATAAACCTCCTCCAGAGGTAGCGCTGATAGAGAAGCAGCCCCGCCACTGGGCAAATAGAAAGATCATATCTGGTTCTTGCACTGAGCCTGCTAATCAGCCCAGCAGAAGCAGTGAGGCTTTCTCTAACAAGGGAGATGTGTGGAGAGAGGAGACCAGAGCATCACCAGGTCTGCTTCTCTTTTTAGATGGTCTTTTAGGAGAGAAGCTGGATCTCAACAGTCTTCTAGAGATGACTGAGAGGAGAGAGGCCTTTGCTGGAACTCCAGTGCTCTGGGTTAGGTGGTTCTGGTGTAGGTCAGGTTGGAGAAGGTTGCTTTTACAGACAGAAAGGATGGAGTTTGGGTTTACATATCCTTTTGTCATCTGCAGCTCCGGTGCAACTTTGCAGAACCACAATGGTCTCGTTTAATGCTAATGTGTTGATTGGTTGATTCTGGGCATCGATCCTGTGATCAATATGTAATTGCAGGTTAGCAAGTTAAATTATTACGAAGTAGCAACAGTGTTGACATTGACCAACAACACCAAAACCTATGTTATTAGCAGTATTTGATGAAATCCATTATAAAATCAACTCACTAGCTTCAGTCTAGGACCTGCAGTGTATGTATATCACTCCTTCAAACCTCTGTTATAATACTTTTCAAGGCACCAACCTGTATCTTTGATAGAATATGGAAAACACACTTTTCAAGGCTCGAAATTTATTGCTCTCAAATTTACGATGTTATTCCATCATCCTTGCTGCAGTTGTCATTTTCCAAGTATTCACTCCTCAGTGGAATTTGCATTTTTATTTATTTTTCATTTCTGAGTAATGGCTTTTGCGGCTGTCCTGATGTCTTTTAATTGACCCTAAGTTTCTGTCTTTCTTTAGGCTACTAGTATGATAACAGAACTTAGAAGCATAAGGCATTTTACCTCAAATTAAACAGGTAAATTATAAATACAGGTAAGATGTGTTATGGGGTATGTGTACCTTGGGTGGAGCATCAGTACTTCCCCTTTTATCCAGTGTCTGTGAGACACTCTTAAAACCAGAGGTATATTATAGCTGGTTATTGCATCTCTTGTTATTGCACTTAAGAGTATATTTGGGGAGTAGCATAACCTTTTTATGAGAGCATTTACCTCCCTATGATTCATTTTGAAATCACTTTTCTATAATTTCTTTCAGCTCCCACTGAAGTCAGCTGTGTCAGCTGTAAGAAAGGGGCACTTACTGAAGCTGCAGTGATTGTACTTGTGTAAAATATTTCTGCACTCTTTCCACCTCTGTTCGGCAGTTTGATATATGGTTGTGGTGATAGGCCGAGCTCCTCTATGACAAGCAGCAGGCACATTTCTAGAGGCAGGAAAGAAAGGCTACAGGGTGAAGAGGCTACAGCTGTCATTGCTCATCTTAATGGCATGCTGGAGTACACACACACGCACATCAACATGTGCAAACCCTACACACACATACATACCTACAAATATGGGTTAATTGAGGAAGCTTTGGATGTGTGCATAAAAACACTTGGGTTGGTTTCACACACACTTGCATGCACATAAAACTGCACTGTTTTACACGCACGCACACACACACACACACAAAATGTGAAGGAAATGAGGACATGAGGCTTTGGATGTATGTATAAATACGTAAGTACTTATTGCACACTCCAGCAGACATTCAAATGGAATCACATAAACACACACATTCACTGGATTTGTACACAGATGTACACGCTCTACAACAACATGAATATGTATTCCTTCACCTTTCAGAAGCGAGTACACAGTTATACACACCGGTGGCACCTACTGTATAGCACCCAGACACACCTTCACACACCAAGCATTGCCTGTGACAGATGTTGGCAGGAATATTGCCAGGAAGAAAGCTCTTTCATTTCTTTTTATTCTCTCTGGATTTTGACATGCCTATCTCTGTACACAGTGTGGCCATGTCACTGAAGCTGTTTCTTTTTTCTTCCAGTTCCTCTGTGCACGTTTCTTTTTTCCCCCTCTATATTATCATCATGAAATTGAAGTCACTTGTGCCATTTGTGATTAGAAGAGAATCGGGGAAAGCGAAGGGGACATTAACAAAGATATTTTTGCCAGTAATGAGCTAACTCTTTGTTATGCACTGGGCTAAGGAGGTCTAATGATGACGTTTGTACTGGAGTGCACACACACAGCCAGAAACCACAAGCTTTGGTGCAACTCTTAACTCTATTCAATTATGCAGATGAGCCCATTGGACTAGTGTTGGCCGTCACTTTAATGATGACGTGGATAAACAGACATAGCTTCCTTTTCTGTCTTTAAGTCCTACCCCACCCCCACTGCAAACCCCTTATTTCTTATTTTGCTCCCACAAGAAAGTTAATTGTCTTAGTCATTAAAGAGGTATCAGCTGTCATGCCTCTGACAAAGACATAAAGAGAAGGGAAGGCAGAGGGATGTGAGGAAGAGAGAGTTGAGAGAGGTTTATTTTTTGCCTTCCAGGCTGATGGCAAAGAATCTCCTAAGATGCAATCGTGATATTTTGATGAAGGATGAAGACTGATCAACCTCTCCAGGCTAAACCTCTTTGGAGATTTTCCTCTGTTCTCTCCAGTGGCCACCGGGTGGCAGAAGAGCACAAGGAACATGGCAGTCTTTGAAACGGCTTCATTCACCAGAGACGGAGTGGGGAGGCTTTTTGCCTGCATAAAACCAACTACAAAAAACTACTTCAACAGCCCTGGAAATTATTGTTAAACTTACAGTCAAATATACAGCTTCACGATAACACGGCTGCAATTGTACATTAATATGCAAGCCTCTTTTTTTTAGCTTAAATGAACTTTTTGTGAAAAATGATAGTTCATTATTGCAATGTAACATCTAAATGCAGACAGAGTCAGGTAAAACTGCTGGGAACTAAGATAATGAAAGGCATATTATAAATTATATTATTATTAACATCAATCACACTTAGAAACATAGTGTATTTTATATAATTACAGGATTTAGTGCATGAAGGTGAGAACCAAATTCTGTGGCTTGCGGGGGGCAAGGAAAAATGTGACCATATGATTATAAAAACATATGAAATTGCTTTTAGGAGAACAAGCTGATTCCATTTGAATATCTTATGAAGTTTGATGATTCTATTTAGTAATTGTATGAATAGCTCAAAAAATACTATCTAGATTTTGATGGACATAAGACATAACATGCAGTTATCTACTAGGCAAAATAAGGCTGTACAGTCTTCTGATATGAAATAAAATGTATTTATTTTTGGCAGCTTATACTGACAAAATGTAGCCAGTCCCCTTTCAGATAGTGTAGATATAGGTTTATTTAGTGATTCATCAGAACAGCATCCTTTTGTGAGTGTGTGTGTATCATGGAGTAAGAGCAAAGTAAAGAAACTGATTGCTGAATGTTCAGATGTTGCATAACAACAGGGTCTTACTGATACTTTGTCTTTATGGAGCTTAACTTACAGTCTAGCTTTTCAGGTGGCCACTGACCAACCAGTGTATCAAAGCAAGAACATTGTTATATATATATATATATATATATATATCAGAAAAAATGTATACATATGTACGATTGTACACTGGATGCCCCTAGCACAAATTAATTTGGAAATGATTGTCACATCAAATCCTTTCTCTCAGTGCTATTCATTTAAGCACTGACACCAAAGTTGTGCTGTCAAAGTGAACTAAATAAATCTGGCTTTGGCATTGGGTCCATATTTGGCTTGTTCCAATTGTCTGCCCACTTGTATTTATTCTGTCTGCCCAGAGAAACTGGGGTCACTCAATACCAATGGTCACCACAATTTCCCCATTTAAGACATTCTTTCACAAGTAGCAAAGCATCAAGGCTGTTTTATTTTGCCACAAAGGCTTATGCTACAGTACGAAGGTAATGTCACTCGATACTTCAAGTGTCAATGTTTGACACAAACATTATGGGTAGGACGAGCGCTTACAAAAATGTCCTCATGTTGTGCTTTGTGCTAGAGTCATATCGTACACATTTCTCAGATGGAAACAACGTGATAGCTGCAAATGACTTTTCTCTCTTTTTGATCTGTTCCGTCTTTTATGTGGACAGACGTTAAATCTTATACTATTATTAGTTTGGAGATGTAACACCATACCTGCACCCAGATTTCCATCACGCAGCTAGCCACACAACAAAACAAAACCGCATTTAGGGGACATCTTCCAAATCAGAATAACCCCCCCACCCCCAACTCCCCTTCATGAAACAATCCTCTTGGGAACAAATACTAACTGAAAGCACGTAGGTAAGCGAGACAAACTGTGTAGGGGAGATGTGGCTATTGTGAGTGTTTATTGGATGCCATCTTCTTCTGATGTGACAGGGGGTCCGAGCCTCATCTCTATAGAGTGCATCTCGGCACACTCAGCGGGAGGCTTGCGCTCCCCTTCTCCCTGGCGCCACTGCCAGCCGTCTCTGCCGAGGTGGTGTGCTAATCATTTAAACAGCCCAATCAAAGGCAATGTGATGTTTCACACAAGGGAGAAAAAAGGAAGGGAGGAAAGTGATTATTAGTGTTTGGGAGAGGCAGCCAGAGTGATTGAGCTGAAGGGGGACTTTGATTTTGGGGCCTCTCGTTGTTTTTCAGAATGGGACTGGGTTTAGCCGCCAGGCTTCAGGAATCTGGTTAGCTGTCAGTAAATGACGATTAACTTTTTTTTCTTTACCCTAAAAGCCACATGCAAGAGGTTCATTCTTCACAGTTTATTGTAATGAATCAGTAGCAAGTCCGTCTTTCTGAAGGGAAGAAATTAGGGTTTTGTCTTTTTGGATATTGGGTCCAAATTAAATTTTTATTGTTGTTTTTATTCTGCGAAGTTTGAGAAGAAAAGTGAATTTTGGGAACAGTTTGATAGAAAATGTCACTTAGAAAACCACTTCTAAGAAGTTGTTAAAATAGTTAATGTTCAGTTTGGTTTGTTGTTAGGTAACATTCAAATCACTATCTGGAATGAAAACATTCACACACACACACACACTCGCACACACACAAACAAGAGTAGACACACACATTCATGCAGCGCAGTAGAGATGAATCACCTTGGCTTGTCAAGAGGTTGGTAATAGACACATTTGATGTCACGCAAAGCCCAATGGTGTTGAAAGGGTTTTGTTAGTGTGTTGATATCACTTCCTGTGCATAAAGCTCCACTTAAAACAATAAATAGCAATGAGCACATCCAAAGCCCCTGCAGTTTAAACTATATCCCTTTGATATGGGATACCTATTACTGCTGGCTTTATCTAATGGATTGGATTCCCATACCTCATCCCTCTGGTGTTTCAAAGCAATGAAACCTTCAAATATAATGTGTTATCAGTGCATTAGCTGCTCTAGAGCCACTATCAACAGTTAATATTTCTCTGGGACGCAATGTGGTTTGAGCTGGATTCACACCATTCGCTTTGCTATTTGTCCGACTTGTTTGTGACTCAAATTTCGACTCAAAACATTTCTTACTATCAGTTGGAAGCTTGCTTGCCTAATTACTCTGTCATTTGTTTGACTAAGAGCCGTATTTTTTCTGCTGGTGTTCCAGTAGGTTTCCTAAAACAAGGCATTCCTCTATAATCTGTCTGTTATCTTCGGTGATGGACAATCTTTGCACATCTTTTTTCTATTTTTTCATCAAGAATGTAGCCATCACCTGAACACACATTGTGCTCAAAGAAACCAAATACTTTAAAATGTCAGAAGATAAATGGGTTCCCCAAACAGCATCCAGATACAAAAAAATATATCTTATAATTTGCAGTTTTCAGATGTTGTTGTTACTGTTGTTTCTGGGTTTTTTTTACGTACTTGGAAAAGATCAGTTCACTAGAGGCAAATATAAAACTTCCATTTAGTAGAGTTGCAATCAGATCCTGCTACATTAATATTATCATATCTACAACCCACTTTGCCACTTCCTGCATAATAGCCACATGGCTTAAAACTGATCATTTTTTCACAAAAAACTTTTTAACAGAACATTGTGAATAACAGCGGGATTAAGAATTCACATCTGCAGTGTGCATTTCTCCAAAGACAGTTTCCAGTCATTTTCACCAAAAGCCATCTGGATTAACTGAGCAGTAGTAGCTTTCTTTACAGCCCCTCTTGTCTCCTCTCCTGCTGAAGCTTTTATTTCTTAGGCAGTCACATGTTACATTAGGAGTTAGTTACAGTTGGCCTTAATTTTTTTTTCTCTGTTTTGTTGAATCAGTCAGTGTTTATTTCTCATAAATTTGAGTCATCCTTGCAAGTTGATTACTTAGAAAGAACTACATTATTTCCTTTAAAAGTCAGATTTTAATCAAAGTATTTTTATCATTCAGACAATGAATAAAACCTGGTATCCTGTTACCTTGTATCTGTTTTAATTAGCCAGTAGAGTATTGAAATGTGAGTTAAGAGCCTGTTTGGGAAGTTCACAACCTACCTATTTGTACTAAAATACCCAGATATGCATAAAATAAAAAATAACAAATATTTACCCGCATCCAACTTATTTTACATAACCGTAGCCAAGATGAACGTTTCTCTGTTCCTTAAAGATGTGCACTTTTCATCTCACATCTCAGACCGGATTATGCTTGGAGGAGACCTTATACAGCAGCATGTTGACTTAACATATTATCCCAGATTCTAGCTATGTTAGTACTGGGCCAACAGTGGCCATCTCCATGTTATCTGCTGGCCACAAACACATTTGAACAGCACAGCACACAGATTTAATGGTCGACCACCTCTAATTTTCCCTTGAGGGATGAAGGATGAGGGATGAGGGATGAGGGATGAGGCGTGAGTGTCTTGTCTTGATGAGCCACAAATATCTTTTGTTGAGGTGGCAGAGCGATACTGTTGGATTCTGTTTTCTCTGTGCCGATTTCTGACTTCTGTACTTCCCTTTCTGTCCTTCCTTTCAAAAATAAGAGTGGTGAAAAAAGGCCCTACATTCTCCAAGTTTAGCACCACTCGGTACTTTTGGTTAGCCTCAGTGGATCACTGGTTCACTTTGAAATGCGTCAATATAATATAAGGGCTAATGTGTGCTGTCTTCTTTTTCATCAGACAGAAAAATTCTTTCCTTCACATATAGTCTAAGTCTGTAGGCTGTCACAGCTAAAATTATACATCATGCAGCTGAATGTGTGTCTTATGTATGTTTATCCTCTTACTAGAGTTGTCATTTGGAAGTATGCAATACATGTGAGGTCTTGCATGATAACAGGGTTAGATGTGTGTAGTACTCTCTATATAGAACATGCCTGTGTGCACTCTTCTATGATTGCGCTTGAATGTTGGTGCAAAACAAGCACACATCTCCAGCAGCAGCCACCAAACAGCTCCTGAAGGGGCGGTCAGGCAGCAGCTGTTTGTTTATTTAGATCTAACTTGTAATTATGTCTGCGACAGACTGCACCACGTACAGTAGAAAAGACATATTTGGCTCCACTCACCAGCCAATCGTCAATAGGGTGCTCACTGTCCCTCTTGATTACAGTTGTGCACTGCAGCCGTGCCATCCCAGTGGCTCTGGGACATGTGAGCCACCAGGATCTCATTTAAAAGGCAATTGTAAGCGACTCAACTATTCTGAATGTGTTGATATGAGAACATACTCAACATGACAGAAGAACATTTGTATTTTGTCCCATTAAATGTTGCTGCTGAGGTTGTGCGTCAGAGAGTGGAAACTGCAGAAGCAACCAGGAGTAAGTGTGGATTATGTTGGCACATAAATGTGTTTAAATATGGCAAAACAGTCCGGTAATGTGACAATACTTTGTCCAGGTCCAGGAGGAGTTTTGCCTATGATACAAACTATATGCAAATGTGTCTTTACTAGCACGGATACTTGCTGTGTTCCTTCATTTGGCATTCATAAGCAGTTGTGACGACCTCATCAGTTAGATGGAGCTGACTCCAAGACGGAGACGACAAAACCACAGACCTCAAAATGAGAGGTGCAGGAAGACAGAGACTCCACTTCACAGGAAGCGTGCAAACTGAACCAAATTCTCCCTCTCTCTTCCCCGTCTCTCTTTTTGTCTCTCCCCTTTCTTCCCTCGCTAGTTTAAAGTTGTCCTGGCTTTTATTTTGAGCAATATTAATTTGGTAGAAGAGTGGTGTCATATCTGAAACACAACACAGAGAAAGAAAAAAGAGAGAGGGAGAGTGAGAAAAAAGGGGGAAAGAAGGGAGGAAAAAAAGAGGCGCAATGCGTGCACATTTCTCTCGCTTGACGTTTTGCTGAAGTTTGTACGCCACTTGAGCCCGCCGTTTCCATCGCTAATGATACCAGCGGAGCCTCTCTGGGGAATGGCGTCCGTTGTGCGCCTGGCTTTCACATTTCCAGCACCAGGTATTTTGGGATACGCAAGCGGGGACTATGAGGCACATCATTCCAAGAGCTCATCTGGCTCTTTCTTTCTGTCTCTCTCTCCTGCTTCCTCTCCTCTCCAATCGGTTTCACTCTTCTCTTCTTTCTTGTTGTTGTTGTACTTCTGCATACGCAGACATTCTCTGCCTCACTCCGGTTCTCTCTCTTTCTTTCTTCCTCCCTCCCTTCCTCTTTCTCTTTTACTTTTTTGATTTGGTAAGGATGATTTCAAGTATGGAGGAAAAAAAATGCATGCACAGGAGAGGGAAAAATCTTTTTATTAACTTATTCATTGTATGTGAAATCAAGAGGCTTTTTCCTTTCTCCCCTCCACTCCTTCACCCCCTTCCTCTTGGTTAAGGCAAATGAATGTTTAAAGAGGTAATTTACTGGGCCTTGGCAGGATCCACATTTTCTGTTACACAAACAGGCGGCAACAAAAGAAAATTCTAATCTAGACAGTAACACGACTGCACAGAGGATCCTTGGCAGGGGGTCCAGATGAATTATACAACAATCTGTGTTCTCCCTCGTTTAATTTAAAGGTCTGTTTTCAAGGCCATCGCCAGCTCCCACTTCAGAGGAGAGATTTGGCCCACTGAGGTCAAGCCCATATTGACAAATATCAAGAGGCAAGAAAGGAGTGCCTAAAACACAGATATGAATAAGTAAAAGCAAACAGATAAGCAAACATAAAGCAATAAGGGAGAGGGGAAACAGACTGACAGGAATACACACAACATCACATCGACCATGAAACAGGGGGGCCCAGACAAGGTTTTCCAAGGAACTGAGAGAAACACAAGACTAAGCACGTGAAGGCACTTCTTTTTAAAAGGTAAATAATCATTTGTTTGATAGCGCTGTGTCGGTGTCAGGGTCTCTTGGTTTTCACACACACACACACACACACACACACACAGACAGTAGCAATGGTGCTGTTACTGATAGTCTGCTGCGTTTAGAGGCCTGTTGGCCCCCGGGATTTTAATAGCAAAAGTGCATGCATGGATTTCTTGATGCTTCCAGAAATTATTTTTTTAGATTGTTACATAATAGCTATGTGTTTTTTATTTTTAACTTCCACTGATGTGTTTTCAAATAACTCAGAATGATGTCTGACTAAGTCTTTGAACTGAAATATTCTTAGAAGAACAGCCCCCTGCTGGACACATTTTTCCTCCCTCTTTTTCCTTTGCTATATTCTCTTTTTCTGTGTGTCAGAAAAGAGCATCAGGTGCTGACAAAATTGCCTAGCCACACTGAGTCACCTCTTGTCGCTACTGATTTACTTCATAGTTCATGGGAGCCACATACTGCAGCATCCGTCTGCCCCCTTCCCGTCCATCACACCTCGACAATCAACAGGTCACTACCCCTGACCCCTCCCTGTGGTTCACCACCAATCTGCTTCTGACAGGATGGGTTTGACCTCTGACCCCTTGAGCAGACATCTCAATCAGCTTTTAATGGTACCAGTCATAGTAAAGGAAGAGAGAGCATAGCCACAACACATGGCTTCAGAGAAAAAGACATTCCTTGTAACCCTTCCTCAGTCACATAGCTGCTATGTTAGTTTTTAAATTTTTTAAATTTAATTGTGTTGCATTGTAAATCACTTTGGCATTGAGGCTATTACTAATTTCCTTTATATTCCCAATTTATAATCAGTGTTCTTTAATCATCTGAAGCTTATGTAGCTTTTGCTCGCTCGAACCTCGAAAGTCATAATCCAGTGCTGAAGAATACGATTTGATTGAGGAGGTATTTAAAAAAAGGAGAACTGTGATGCAAATTTGGCCCTCGTTCACAGTAGAACCGCTAGTGATGTTTGCTCCCCTACGTCCTCTGAGCTCCACCGCTGATTTAACCTCCAGGGATGAGCAGCCAGTGATCACAACGCTCAGAGGAAGTTAGCGGCCTCCACTCTCCAGAGGCCAGCACTTCCTCTTGATTTCGCCTGTTCTGTCAAGAAAGAAAAGGAAGGTAAAGATAAAAAAACACCCCTGCTATGCTGTGTGTGTGGGCTTCACACAACTGTAAAACTGCGTCATCAGCACAAAGATGAAACTCTCAGTGTGTGTGTCTGTGCGTGAGTGCACTGGTGTGCATGTGTGTATTTTAGGCGAGGTGCCTGCCCTGGAGCTAGATAATGTGAACAGAAGCAGATGGGGAAACTTAAACGCACACCCACTAGGGTATAGCAGAGCTGGCACAAAGTAAGAAGAGGTCTTAGAACATCTCCCAGCCCGAGTGGATGCCAGCACTCTCGCAAGCGCTGAGACTGGATGACAAAGAGAGTGAAAAAGAGAGTGAGAAACAGAGTGAGTAAGTCAGAAAGAGAGAATCTGTGTTGTGTGTGTGTGTGTGGTTGTGTGTGTTTTGTACAGTACCTTCACTTTTTGTTCTTTGTGCATATTTATTCTTTTATGAAACTGTCGGCCCTCTGTCCTTCTGTTTTGTGTCTCATCTGTTGTGCTCCATTACCAAGCAAGTTTGAGCTTAAACACCACACATTCTAGTTCACATAAAACCACTGAAGGGATATTTGTTTAAAATAGCAAGATTTCAACTTATCAAATATTAATATGTTGAAATTAGATTCTGATTCTGATCTTTATGTCAAGTCAGTAATGAATCTGGCTTGACATATATGCCATCATCCATCTATTATAAGAGTGCAAAATAAAGACCCCACTTTAACATGGCTTCAAAGGACATTATATAACTTACCGATGTAAATAAACTCTTCACTTCAACACAGACAAATGTGTTGCATGTTTGTTTAGTGTCCAATGAAATTCTGGTTCAAATAATAACTGATGTGTACTCCCTTTCCTGTTGACCCCAAAAAGGGAACAAGATTTCAGACATTCCCCATCATGCATACAAAAATGCACCACATGCTAAGGCCTGTCTTATCATTTTTCACAATTAATACCAATAAAAAATATTTTCCTTACCTAACAGGGGTCAACAAGGAGATATGTTCAACAGCAAACACATAGGCCTCATTATATTAAGATTTGTGCATGTGTAAATGGATTACATGAATGTATCCAATTAAAGTGATGTAGAAGAGTGATGTGGGTTTAAAACTGTTTTCACAAAGCAATGAGGCTACGAGTGACATAAAAACAACAAAAGATCGAGGCTGACTTTTTCTTAATTTCTAAAATCATGACGTCTCGAGTCAGACAGAAACAGAAAACACCTAAATCATCCTGACTCTGTCTGTTCAGCAATCATGCAAGAAGCAGTTGTGCCAGCCCTTAGTCATGCGTCACATTTTGCAAAGCATCCGAGTCACTTGGGACCAATCTGTTAGGCCTATAAATCAGCTCTAGATCTTCACACAAGCCAGCTGAGGCAGGCCAGGGGTAGAAGGGGGCCAACGAGTCCTCCCACAATGAGATACACATGTTGCTGCCTGGTGGGTGGGTGCTGGAGAGGTCAGAGGGGGTGTGTAGCTTAATAATGAGGTGAACTTGATCTTTTCCAGTCTCAGAGAAGATCGGTCGCTCTTTTCCCCCCCTGAGAGGACAAGACCATTATCTCAACAATGTAAAAAGAGGAAAGTGATGAAGGAGAGAGTGGTGGTTGTCCTGAACTGTTGGGTCAGGAAATGGTCATGAGATTGTGGATTGGTAGCAGTATAATTAGTAGCTGTATTAATAATAATTAGGAGGACAAGTAGAAGAAAATAGGAAGTCAAAAGAAGAAGAAGAAGGTTGTATACATAAACTGTTGAAGTATAAACTCTCATGTCACATTACATTGTCTGTACTATATGCTAAGTCTATATAACAGTTCTTTAAGACTAAATGTATTGTCAGTTACCAATAAACTCAAGGCATTGTACTTGACAAATCAAATTTAAGCCATTTTAACTTAAAATATATATTTTAAAGAGAAATGTGATAAAATAAAGTCCATACAGTTGCTCTTCTACGATTTCTTGCTTGCTGCTGATCTTTCTGTTGTCTGCTGGGATTCCCAGAGGACAAAGAAGTTGCTTTTAGGAAAGTGGGCACTGATCTCCTCAGGCACATTGTTGCAAAGCTTAATGGTCCAGACAAAAAATACTTTTAACACCCGTGACCTTCAGACTTTGGATGAGACTAGACTTTGGAATGACCACAAAGGTCTCAGACTCAGGTAATGTTAGAAAATACAGCAACACAGAAAATACAAGTAAACGGCATATATATTATATATATATTAAACGGCGTTTAATATATAAAATACAAAATTTTTTATCAAACAGCATCTACTGTATTTTCAAGTCTATGTTAGGGATCTGTTTTTAGAACGACTGTTTCATAAGATGAGACTGAAAATCCAGTGAGAATAAACTGGTTAGAATCCAATGGTTGATTTATAAGGAAAAAATACTGTTAATCAGCTTTTTATATCTGAGAGCACCAGGGCAAGCCATCCACCGCAGTTAATCTACTTCATGAAGTGATTACATAATGCATTTACTGCATATAGAGAGAGACTGTTTCTTAACCAGATGTTTCAACTGAAGTCATCACTTTCATGATGACTTATTCCTCTATAATCTTAGGTATTTTAAGATTGAATTATGTGGTTCCTGAGACTAACAAGATTCTGAATGCTTTTTGGCAACAGTAAAATACTGCAATTTTAAAATGTATGGAAAAATGCCAACAGCTAAATGTATGTTGATAATAGATTTTAAAAAGTTAGGACTAAATGTATTTAAGGAGCTTTGCAGAGAATTTAGCAGGGATAGCATCTAGTGGTCTGGTTGAGAATCTTATAAATATCTTCATATAAACAGCTCAACAGCTGAATGCTCTGTGGTTTCTGACAGCAGTGCAGCAGAAAAGAGAGAAAGACAAGGCAAGCGTCCATAGATAAAACCCCAAATTCCTCTGTCCTCTTTAGCTAGGTCCAAATTACAGTACGTGTGCATTTCACGATGACACCAGAATTGTATTTGTAAAGAGAACTGGAATTTTGCAGAACAAACTTGCTGAGCAGATTGTAAAGCTTACTCATGGATAAAAGAGCAGTGGAGCAGATGCCACTTAAAGCCCTTCAGGTAAGGTACGGAGATTGCTGAAGCTTCTCTGTCTCAAGAAGACACACATAGACGTGCATACACACATACATAAATGCATATCCCTCCCCCTTGTGCGAACGCTCAAGTTTGATTGATGAGGAAATAGAGGGCAAATTGCAGTGTCCATCCTGATGGATGACATCATTTGGTCCAATGTGCTGATCACGTATGCCAAACCGGAGCCATGCTCGCCCACCCCCTTCCCTTTCTGCACTCTTTTTGCTTACAATTGATCAGTGGGAGTTTTGCACACCAGCCTCCTTTGAATTTAATGCATGAGGAAGGACAGCAGTTGACGTAGCTCTTTACCGCCTATCCCGGTCCCTTGGCCCCCTCCCTCCTTTCCACTCCCCCATCCATCTTTATCTAGAGGGGTCCAAAGCATGATCCAGTGGTACTCTGTTTGTTTACCCTCATGCACAGACAATCACTCTGTGTTAAATGGCCCTTCTCCTTTTAGATGGATTATTGTTTACACAAGTTAAATTATTGGGGCTGTCTAAATGGAGACTTATTGAAGGGGAGACTAAGAAAGATGGGCAGTGATTGTCAGTCCTTGATATGTTCTGTCAGCATTTGTTCTCATCATCAAACTAGAGCATTCACTGTCAAGCCTTTCATTTCTAGCCACCATGTTTGCCAAGGAATTTTGTAAAAGCCTGTTCAAACAATGGGTGTCAACATTAGAGACAAATACTCAAATTGATTTATAAATACCTTGACTTTTGCCACTAGAAGATGAGATATAATGTATATATAATATGTAAATACATCAGGAGAGGCTCTTTTGACTGGGGTGAGAGAGGTTGTCACGTCCATTGGCACAGGACAGCTCTGCATATTCCTCAATCAAAATTCCTACACGTGTAAACAGCTTTGCCAAGCCTTGTTCTCCCAGAGGCTTATTTTGTGGAAGCCATCCAAGCGCCACCTCAAATTCAAATGGGCTGACAGGTGAAGAAGAGTCAAAGGAGAGGAGGGGGGGTTGGAGATGCCTTGATTGATGGGGCAACGGCACGAGGTGGCGGCAGAGTTTATGAGCCAGAGCAAATCTGAATATTGAGAACGCGGCCATCATGTCACATTCACCATATTAAGAATTATTTGACAATGTATTATGTTGGAGATCTGTCACGCAAAAAAGATGAGCATGCCCTCCCCTGCGGCTGAAATTACAACCTGCGGTGCAGTGAGAAGTAGCTCCACACTCTACTTTATGAATTCTTTGTGGACGAGTCTAACACAGGGGCCCTCCTCACTTACTCAGAGTTAGCAGCTGCCAAAACAAATGACAGAAAACATCAGTATGCATGAATTCAACTGTTGTTTCAGATTTTTACAGTATTGTTGGCCATTACCCTAACTTTGCTTGCATTTCTTGAACCTGAAAGAGCAATGGGCTTGTAGAGTAGAAAACAACACAATGTGTTCACCCTGTGTTCCCATTATTACACCCTAAGTGACTGCAAATAAAAAAAGAAAGAAACTTGTATAATCTAAAACTCAGAAGATACTCTGAAGTCTTGCGTGCTTGTCTATTCCAGCTGATTTTTTTTAAAGAATTCACATCTTATTCCCATTCTGTGGTTTACTATTCCATAGAAATGATCAGGCCTATAACATGTCACCCCAGGTCCATCCCCAGGCTATTTTACACTGTGAATAACATGGTGCTAACAAATGCCTTTCACCTGAGCCTACTAGATTGGGATTGTCCTCCGTTGAGCTCCATTGCCACTAATCTTATCTCTCTGAGCCATAAAGGAACTTTAATTTAGTTACAAGAGACCTGGCTGGACTGTAGTAATGTGACTGAAGCAGTCTTTGACTACAGTAGCATCTTTGTGTGTCCAAAGCATTTGTATGTAGGTGTGGTTATGTCATTGCCAGGTGTCAACCTATTTTGTATTTGGAGATTTTAATAAGAGAAATGAACCCTGAGGCAATATCTGTGTTCATGGTCTCCTATATTCACAAATGAAAAGTCTCTCAACCTTCATCATATTTTTGGTTTTTGCTTGTTGCAGTGCATGGACTGTACACAACAATCAGGACTGTGCTGTAATAACTTCAAAGTGTTAATCTGATATTCATTTAGATGTGAGCCGTGTTCCTCTCAATGGAGGAGGAAACAAATCATTGGCCCTTTAATAATAATCAATGCCTGATGCCCCCCCACCCCCCACCCTTCCTGTGCATCATCTGGTGTGATGTTTGTGTGTGTGAGTGTATATGGTATGGTGTGTGGTGTATCTAGGTGTACTCTGTGAGCCATATTTTTACCTCTGGGGGTATCTTTGGCTGAACCCTTGACCCCCTCTTTCTCTGAGGACAGCCTGCTAAGAACCAAGCAACATATCAAAGAGTGGGGGGGCATAGCCAGGCCACTGGGTTTCTGGCAAAATCATCTCAATAAATAAATATCACAAGACACCGCTGGAGGGAAAAGCTTTGATGTGGGGGGGTTGAGCCCCATTCTCTCTTTTCTCCCTCACTCTTTCTCAACCTCAATACAGGCTTCTCCTCCAGTGTCTTCACTCACCGGCAAACCTTCACCACTTGCTCTGACAAAATGGCTCATGTGTGCTCCTCTATGCACATCTCAGCAGCGCCAAACGTTCAGGGGCTTGTAGTTTTTCTCTCTGAGGAGGTGAGAGTTGGAGAAGCACAGTTTTGTTATCAATAGATCCAGGGCGCTAGGTTGGTTATGAGTAGCTGGCACCAAAAGAGTTAGAGAAAAGCTTTTATTTTCTTCCACAATGTTGAGAAGCTCAGGTGAGAAATAAGTGTTTACACTGAAAAGATATTTACCCATGTCTGTTTCAGTTCAGGTTTAATTGTTTCCACAAGGTAAGGTAAGATAAGAAAGGATTATTGTGTAGAAGTACCCTGCCAATCATTCTTTTTATATCTTATATTACTGGCTAAACAATACTGCGTGTCAGTATCTCGCTGTGAGTAAATGAGAACTGATGGAAATAATAAAGCTACTTCTTGCTATTCACAAAGCATCTCCACAATACAATAATCATGTTCTTTCTCAGTTTCCACCAAAGCTTTATCAACATTCAGTTTCACTCCACTGATGTTATGATCCTTATAAATTAATTGTAATTTGCTCTTAAAGACAGTCAGGAGTTTTGTCAGTGGGGATTGTTTTCAGTCCTGCAAAAGATAATATTTGGAGAAATTTTACTGATGTAAGTGTCCTAAATTTGTTCAAGGAAATTGCAACGCTTTTCGTGGCTATTGCCTCATTGTGTCACTGGACAGAGATGTGTTTTTTTTTACAGGGTAACCCTTAGGGATGAATCACAATGTCTACTTTATGACGGAATAAATACACACACTGGACAGTACTTTTGCAGAAT
This sequence comes from Sandelia bainsii, assembly GCA_032362345.1. Taxonomy (NCBI): domain Eukaryota; kingdom Metazoa; phylum Chordata; class Actinopteri; order Anabantiformes; family Anabantidae; genus Sandelia; species Sandelia bainsii. The sequence continues at coordinate 11,581,754 of JAUMHL010000012.1, forward strand.
TGGCTCATGCCTGTCTGCAAACACTGAGCTTGAGCAATGATGACTGAAAATAGCTGACTACTCTAAAACATGTGTGGTGCACTTTCCAGCAAAATGATTTGACAAACTCTGTAATGTTAAACATTGTCTACAATGAACGGCCAAATGCAACACTGACAGCAGCATTGTGAGGTGTTTTGTGTGAGTTAAAATGAACAAATGGTCTCAAGGAATTCAGGTGAGTTGTTCCCTTCTTTTTTCTCAGGTTGTATTTCTGAAAGGATGATTTGTCCTCAACAAAATAACATATCACCTACATCATAATGATTTGAGAGATATGGGTGAGGATGTAAAAATGTCTGTTGCCAGTTGATTGTTCGCTCAGTTAGCATATTTCATTTTGAATATGTTTAAAAAGATGATGCGGGATATGATGAACTGATCTGTCTTGAGGCTTTGACTTAAAGGTATGTCAATATAAACAGTTATCAACTTTGAGTAAAATTGTATTATACTATGATTTCATAAAATTCTGTTGTCCAAGTTAAGATGTGAATCTGTGAGATTTGTCTAATATAATTACTTTGTGTGATTTTTACATGCATTTGCCATATTAGTATTTCAAAATACTTTATGAAAATCTATAATATTGATTTTAAACACATCACCTAGTTGTTGTTTGAAAAATATCAGAGTATAGCACTCAATGATATTTTACAAACTGTATATTATTATTATATAATATTATTATTATTATATAATATATATTTATGTGGGTTAATCCCTTGAAATACATATTTCATTAAAATTTGTTTTAAAATCGTCAGGTTGGTCTCCTCTGTAATAACTTTCCTGACAAAGTTCTCACATCACTGTGTCCTGTAAAAATTCTCATCAAATGGTGCAACATGAATAAAAGACGACATGACAACATGATAAAAGCAGGCAGAGGACATGAGAGTGGATTGCCTGGAGGGTGAAATGTAGGTACATTAAACTCAGAAATTGGTCAATAATACTTTCCTCTCACTATTGAGAGGCAATTGAGTGGAATGTGGATTTGAGTGCATATCTGTGCTTTAATACACTGAGAAGTATGGGGGTTAAACTGCGTACCTCTGGGGAGCACATTATTGACTGCTGACCAGCCTATATTAATTTTCAACAAGCCTCTTCGGGGGAACAATGGAGATGAATTATTGTTGCAATGGGACTACCCTCTCCACCCAAGCTGAACTACTCTATACTGCTGTTTATTGCAGTTTTTGCTGTGACTGCGAGCCATGCAGATGCACTTTAGATTTTAATGTCCTCCACGTTAAAATGATGACAGAAAATAGCTTTTGTTATCTCCTTTCCTCCCAAATTCTGTCTCCAATGCCACTGACTGCAGTCATTATTTCCAAAGTCTTGTCCTCATATGGATTTAAATGTGCTTGTGTAGTGGATGTGCCGTAGCTGAGGAAGTCAAGCAGCTGAGTTTAACAAGAGGCCTCATTGTTAATTTGAGCATCCTAGCTTATTAGTTTGGTTTTGATCTATCGGAGGCGGCTGGGTGTCATCCCATCGCTTGTTTTCCCTCTCCTACTTTGAATGGTACAAGTGACAAAAGGCCTCCCACACACAGTAGCTGGCGCAGTGTGATCACTGCATGCTGAGACACAGGGAGGTGTCAGCACTAATCTCCTTTAAAATGGCTCTCTTGTCTTACACCCAATGCTCACAGCATATCCTCAGCACTGTAATTGTGTCTACTCGATGAGACTTGTCGTCCCACTTTTACTCCACTTTTGTTTCATACAGTGACTGCGCCACTGAACTTATGATACATTGCACTTGACTGAGGAGTTGAAAATCAATGAAATGTTTTCACCTGCTATTCTCAGCCACATCACTGTGTCTTGTGCTTTTTAATCTCCCTTCACTAACAGAGGTAATAAGAAGTAATATGCAGTACAAAACACAATCTGCTCCCATTGTCAGCCTTGGGATGAAACCAACTTGTAAAATTTATACACAAGTAAAGTGATCGAGACTGTTGAATTTCACACAGGCTTAGGAATACTAATTGATGGCTGCTTCTTCTCTAGGGCTTTCATTCACTACCTTATATGAAAATGGAGCAGGAATTGAGGTTTTATTTTCGGGACTAACCAAGTTTTTCTTTGATAACTAAAAAAGATGGAGGCTTCCACCACTTTTAATTGATTACAGTGATGTTTTACATTAGTACATTATTTTCCTTATATCATAAATTGTTCCAGTGTTTTATTTATTATGGTCATATTCTACAGGGTTACCTCAATAGTATCAAGTCTCGTGCATGAAGAAAACTGCAAAGACAGAGAGAGAGAGGACATTTGTTTCAGTGGAATTTTCTGCTTCTAATCCGCAAGCAAGTAGTGTGGTTGATGTATTTCTGCAGTGTTCTGAAAATATGAGAAAAGGCCCATAGCTGAGGTAGTTTTCCCAAGGTCACAGGCTGCAATGATGAGGAGCAGAGCTGACTTGATGCATCTGGACTTCATTATAGGAGGCTGGAACATGCTTCGCTATCATTCCTGCTATCTGCTGAAAGAGATGGAAGACAGCCGCAGAATCCAACTTAGCAGGGGTTGTCTTCCATCTTTCCTCGTGTTTTGGGGTTCGCCTTCCATCTTCCTCTCATTTTCCCTTTTGTTATTCGAATAACTTCATCTTTATCTCAGCGTCTGTCTCTGAAGTGCTGTGTGTTTATGCAAAATCCATGTTTGGCATAGTTGTTGAGACTGAAGTGAAGATTGAAGTGCTCGTCAGTGCTTTAACTTCAAGTCTGCCTTACTTGGATGATTCCCCCTTCTTTCCCCCTTTCACTTTGCTGAGAAAGTTTCTTCTTCCTCTCCCATGCCTCGCTGTTGCCCCGGAAAAGTCAGAGCTAAGTCAGAGCGCTCCCAATATTGCCCCCAGGACAGAGAGCACCTAGCCACATGCCTTGTAGGCTCGCCAGGAGCTCAGCGCCTCTGAACTGGCTGATTGCCACAAAGAAAAAAACTCCCGCACTGTTGCCATTCTGCCATTTGCTTCCATGCGTGCAAACATGAAGTACATCAAAGGAGCATATTCACTTACCCCCTCTCTATACCCTCATCAAGCTATACACCCCAATCTCCGAATGCCCACCATGCACTCTTCCTCCTCCCTCCCATCTCTCTTTGTCCATTGTAAAAATTTGCAGATTAAATCAAACAGACTAATTTTCATTGGTGTGTCAGAAGCGGTGCACTGGACTGTGTGGCTAAGAGGAAAAATCAATGCAGCCTTAAGTAGGAGATCAAACTCAATATGTAGGTTTGGATTGAGCCACAGTGTCTTCATTACACCAAATAAACCTTCCTCTCTCTCTCCCTCTCTGTCTCTGTCTCTCTCTCTCATTGAGTGTGTGTGCTTGCGCACATGTGTGAAAACTCCATGTGGGTACAAGATCGTGGAAACAGTGTTTATTTGCATTGGTTGGAGATGTGTATGGACTGAAATGTCCACTCAGAATAAGACTTTTTTTTTTCAGAGCTGCCTCGGTTCCTTTGGTCACCTCGCCTGAAAAGTTAAGGCTTATGTTACTGTATATGTCTTGCTTAACATGGACTATATGTTCCACTTGGCACATCCGCATATATAATACAAGATGCCAGGTATAACAACAAACCTCCTCAACCTTTATTATTTTCTGTCTGTGCACTCATAAACTGACAGCCTGTTAAGACCTCTCCTTTACAAATTAATGATTAAAATTTATGTGATGTTGTGTAATGCCATCTATGTGCTACCTCATTCCTGTCCTTGTCACACTGTATCCCTCTTAGCTGTAATTTACTGAAATGGAAAAAAGCTGCTCTTTCCATGTGAATGACACAAGTAACCACATTTTTGCTTTCATTTGATATGTCATTGCTGGACCTTGTACTATATCAAGAAACAACAGGGATCCATTATTGATATCTGGCAGCTAAAGTTGCATCACCTTGAGACTTCCGAAGGTGAAAAACAACATAGCACAACTGGGTGTTTTTTATTTCTTTATTTATTTCTGTTTCCCTCTAGTGAGATGTCACTTCAAAAACAACCCGACCAAGGAATGTTATTATGCTGAGAGAATGTCAGGCAGTTACAATAGGCTGCTTAATGAGGTAGTGTGGCAAACTTTCAGACAGGCCATAATATGAATTATTTGTCATTGGCCCTGTGTGTGTGTGTGTATATGTGTGTGTCTTTGGAAAGGGCCAAGTGTAAAGCAGGATGAAGGCAGGCCTTGATGGAGAGATGTGGCACTAGCCTGGGGGCTCGCTCCACTGTGAGGGTAGTTAGCTCACTGCACACCGCCATCATTAGGGACTAGGGCACTTGTGCTAGGAAGGTGACACACAAGCCTACATTCAGACAGCAGCACATACACATAACACCTGTATATATGCTGCACTTCTTCTTTGCAGCTCTTTCTCTGTCTGTCTTGCCCTCACGCTCAGTCTCGAGGTATTTCTGCTTTATAATCACTCAGACCATAGTCCTTATATGAAGGACAGTTTAGTTGAAATACACATCTTGACAATAAACACAGGACAGGACTCTGATGAGAGGGAACCAAAACAATGGTTGGCTGAAAACCAAAAGAATGAGCTGAAGGATGCTACAAACTCTGTAGAACTAAGAACAACTGCAAGATTAGTGATTATTCTGTATGGGTTTATGCAAACAGTACTTAAAGCCATGTGATCGATTGTTGGCACAAAAATAGAAATTACAGCAGCTTTGACTTCATAAAGTTTATCACTGATGGGTTGCTATGGCTCAGCAACTTGTCCACTAAACACAAAGTCCTCCTGTTCACGTGGATGTGTTCTTGGTCAAGACACTGAACCCCAGTTGCCCTAGTGCTTTGCATGGCAGCTACTCCTTCATCGTGTCCTGAATTTGCCTGCGGTGATCAATAAAATAGCTCATATAATATTGAATTAAACTTAAACAAGAAATCTTTGTCTCATTAAAGGTTTTAACTTATGAATATATTTTCCTTGCTGCTTAATGTCTGTGTTATTTATATGATTTAGTCAACGATAATTATTTAATTAACTTTCCCCAAAACTTTCACACAAACTAACACTTTCATAGTTGTCTAGTCACAGTAGCTATACTTGTCACACATGTGAGGATGCTCTAAAAGCAACATATTGCCCTGTTGTCTCATGTAGGATATTATAACAAACACAGTAGATATTTGTTTTTTCTTTACGTTCTGTGCTGTCGCCCAACTGTTGCCACCTTTTATTTAGTGCATTCACTGTCATTTAATTATAAAGGAGGACCAAAGGTTTATGAGAGAGATTCAAGCTGAAAATGAAAAAAGGCCTTCCATGTTCTGATCTGAAATGCTGAAATGTTTCTCTTATGGAGCATCCCTGCACTCCCTGTTGCTTATCCCTCTCCTCTGTGTACTTGATCGCTGCTTTCATTGTCCTTGTTATCAGAATCCATTGTAGTGCTGTACACACAATATGTCCTTAATGGATCCAAAATAAAACCCTTCTGATTAAAGATGGCCTTGTTGCTGGCACACTCTGGGATAGTCCTTTAGGGAAAGCATTGTGCACCAAATTGTACCAAATTCTCCCTTGTGTGGTAGCCCCTATTTATTTCTTAGATAAAAGAGATGCTTTCATATTGTAGGAAAGAGAAAATCTCCTAAAATACCCACCTTTCATGTGCATCATTTTGTTCTTCAAGGTTAGAGGACAATTGTTACTGAATAAAGAGTGGGATAATTCTTTCAAAATTTAGTTTTAGAAAAGAAGAGCGCATTTAGTCTACAAGTGACTCAGTGGCATGTATTAAATTTTATAAAAATAACTATAGATGGGGTTTTGAACATCAAAAGCTAATAACATATGAGAAGTAACCACTAACATTTCTGAAAGCAAAATACTTCCTGACTCCTGCCATCCAGGAGTTCTTTTACTTATTTACTCTGTTCATCAAAAGCTTTTCAGAGTTGTATTTGACTGAAAGTGCATGCAGTTGACTTATTAGTATTTTTTAAAACACAAAGCATATAGCAACATATTGTAAAAAAAATATAGCAACCGATTAAGCTAATTGTAATAAGAAAAGAAATGTGGGAAATATTGTGTATCCAATACAAAAACAGAAATCATTCTCTCATAAGCTAAATGTATTTAAAGTAAAGTATTAGTTCTTTTTACTTTATTTATGTATTTAAATCTCATCTTCTTTATTAAAATAGCAATTTTCTCTTTCTGATGAGAGCCAACTATGATGGCATCCCTATGAACATGGTCGTCACTTTAGTTAGAATGTTAAAAGGTGCTGCTCTTGATTTCTGCTGTATTGTAGGCTCTTCTTTTCGCACAAAGAACCATTATAAAAGATTTCCACGGGGGCTTTAACTTTTTCTTACAAATGCAACATTGTTTGAAACATTCAGACTTTGCTGCATACTATTGTATTTTTTAAACCAACACTTCCTTTGTTGCCCTCTTCTTTCTCACCCTCTTCACCCACACTGTTGAATGCAACTTGTAAGTATCGACATGACCTCAGAATCCTTTACCTCTGTATATAGTATGTTATTCTACAATCTTGCAAAAATCATTTGGTTCTAGTTCATCCTTGGACACATGACTTCAATCTTAATCCGTGAGATAGGTCAAGAACAGCGCAAATAGGTCATGATTCCCAAACAAGTACTCAAGTGGTTTTTGAACTGCTCAGTTCTGCTGGCTGCATACTGGTCTTCTTCAAGGAGGAACATACTAAAGTGCATGACGACTGAATGAAAGTTCGCTCCTCTCTGACGAAGGTCACAAAAGTGCTGTAGTGCATTGGCAATGGTTTCAATATATGCTTTTGAAATATATATATATATATATATATATCATATATAATTTTTTTGCTTCAAGAGCATTGTGAGAACTCCTTTCACACAAAGCTGCAGCTCTAAACTTGAGAGCATCTTAGAAAAACACATGTATACAGAGAAACCCAATAATGACCCTCTACCCTCTTTTCTTTGAACTTCATATTAAACCTAATTGTGGTGAATGAGCAATATACTGTAAATATGGAAGATGATAGAAATCTGCTTATATGAAGCTGTGTGTTTTAATCTACAGCAAAGCGGATTGTAGATGTTTATGCTACATTGTGGTCATTTTTCAATTTTTTTCTATCATCGTGAGCAGGGTCAGGGGGTACATATCTCTTATTTTTTAATAACATCCAAAACAATATGTTTTTGTGTTTGTTTGTTGTAACCTAGAGGACATTTTTATTGCTGTGCAATGTTTTCTGATTTGAATGCTTGCCTGCAGCGATGGCCTTCAACATTGCTCCTTCATACCACACTGACATCAAAACACGCCATTTCTTTACTCAGGTATACAAAGCCTTTTCTCCTTCTTGAAATGTAATAGAACTGTCACAGACGCTTCCATGTTATACATTGTGGTTTATAGTTCAAGGGTATTGCCCACACAAATGCATAAAGCGTTCACACTGTATGTATTCAAAGGCAACAAAGAAGAGTCCTAAATTTACTTGATCATAATTGAACCCATCCCCATGGTTTCACTACCTTTTTTGCTTGGTATTCACTAGAGGACAGTCTGTGTGGCCATGATCAAGTACAACATGCATGCTGTATTTCAGCTACACTTTAATACTTTTTAAAAGTTTCCAGTGCTTGGCTACTGTGTAGATTTAAACAAACTTCAAATAAATAAAGAATCAATGCTGTTCTCCTCTGTGTATGGTGAGAATCCATAAATTGTTGCACTCACTTGCAAACACGTACACACAGAGACTGTTTTCTTGCAAAGCTGTTGGTGATCCATTGAGAACATCACGTAAGGTGAGACCAACCCAAACAACACAGCCTGCTTTGACTGCAACGTAACGCCTGTGTGCTGTTTCTAATAGAGAAAATTTGTACACAAAATTCCTGACATAACTGGATAAAACACCACTGGAAAAGCTGAAACGCTTCAGTGACAGTATTTCACAGATGAAGCTGCAACAAATGCACCTGTAACTCAAAGCAAAATTTAATCTGTTCTATGACAAAATATCCAACAACTTCTATATAAAAAGCAGTTCTGAAGTACTGAATGTGTTCAGAGCCACCGTATGTTGATGTTAGAAATCTCTTAATTCTTTAGTAGACAACCACAATACACACAGTAATGTAGTAAGAGTCACTCTTGTTTAAGAGTTCTTCAGCAAGTCACTGCATCTTTACCAGCTCCTGACGTGCTGCTCTGAGCTCATCTTGAACTCTGGCCTCCACCTAGATGGAAGCAAGGGAATGTTTCCCTATGGGGATTTGTGAAGTTTCACCTTTGTATTAATTTAGCGTGTGAGATCCATTTGCATGAGACATACAGTGGATATGGCTGATTGTGGTCAGGCAATGTTGGCAAATTCTTCTGAAGTGTTAGAGATCACATCTTCAAGACCTTTTTTAGTGCAGTAGTATTACATTACTCACCACATTTTCTGTATATAATCAGACTTAAAGATTGAGCTGTACTATCTCTGGAGGAGTACACCTCATTTTGTCTGAACAGTCTAATCTTCTCTTTAGGAAGTCTAGGTTTCTTTTACCATCTTTTTGATCAGTATTAGTAAATTTATCAATTACTGTCTGGAAAAAAGTTTAGTTTTTCCATGAAGCCTAGTACATGGCGATTGGGAACTGGTGGGAACAGTCTCTCTTTTGGTTGCTGAATCGTTTTTTTCAATGTGATGCTTAAAAGGGTGAATAGATACATACTAATTTTCTAATCAGTTAATTGTACTTGCCATTTCATAAATTCCTGAACTAAGTAATTTTTATTTCTCTTGGTAAAATATAGACTAGATATTGTTTTCTGGAACTCATCTAGCAGTGGAGAAGAGGTCCCCTGTCCCAAATTACATATCACAGATAATTTCATGCTTTCATGTTTACAGTATTACTAGATTTGACAGTACCAACTAATAATTTGGCCACTGCATTACATAAAACCTTTATCTTCAGTTTTACAATTACAGTATCATAATCCTTAAAAGGCAACTTAAGACATAAGAGACTATTACGTTATTAAATCCATTCAAATATATCTAAATGGCTTCTTTGAAGATTCTCTGTTGTGAACTGTGGGGAAATAAAGCTCAATAGGAGCTACTTGCCGAGATGCTTCTCAGGTCACTGCACCTGCCAGGGAATTTCAAAATAAAAGGAAGACACAGATGTGCACATACTAAGTTGCTTTTATTAATACAGAACTGCATGCTACAGAGACTGTACAGCATAAACATTTATTCATTACAAAAAAACATGGTTTTGGAACCATTTAAAATAACAGGAAAAAACAAACAAACAAAAAGATAAGAGCATAAAATAGAACAGGAACATCACAGCCGTTAAGGAAACATTCAAACTATTTATCATTAGCATCTTAATAAACCAGAGAAGAAATCGACAGATTACAGTCGCGTCATGTCAACTACAATGGCACCGAGTGGATGATTCTCTTGTAGCTTTTTTTACAGCCTCTTGCAACATCAACATGCCTATTTTTTCTATCTACCTATATGTAGTAGTGTACTTAAAAGTGGCAGTTTGTGTATTTTTTTGTATTTAATAGTTTTTTTATGAACCTCCTAATATACATAATTTGGCCCTTGTGGGTTTATACAGTATGATGTCCGTCTTTTTATTAAGTTTAAATTTTAATATTTGACAATTTGCTACCAAACACATTTGTTATAGCAACATTTATACTACATACATAGCAATCTATGTAACGTCACAGCAAAGAATGGTATCGAAATAAAAAAAACAAACAACAACAAAACAAAAACAAAAAAAATCCCTACAGCATGGTTAGCGGGGCAGAGAAAATTATCACAAAATTTGGCACGGAAAATCTGTACACGAATCAATAAAAAAGAAGGGCTTTAGACACTTTTCCAACTACTGAAGACACGGTACCCACTGTCTTTTGTTTCAAGTTTTCTTTTCTTCTTTTTGTAAAATGGCTTATAGATGCATTTCTCGAAATTGTGCATACTTCTGTTCATGAGATCTACACAGTACACTGAGTGGAATCCAGGTTTTCAGTGAGGAAAGAAATCAATAACAAAAGATTTGCCTTTTAAAACCTTGTAAAAATGGATCATTCATATATAAGTCGCTTACCTTAAGAAAAAATATTTGTACAATGTATTAAGAAAAAAAAAGTCAAAAAGAGACACATACAAGATACAACAAGCAATCTCTAAAGCAATAAATACTACTGGTCCTAGCGTTGTGACATTTTAATAACCCTCATCCCACCCACCCTGACCTCCCCTCAAGCCCACCCAACTTGCCTGACTCCAGCCCAAAGGTAAACAACAAAGAAAAAAAAAAAGACAACGCAGTGGAAGAATGCATATTTAACACAGTAATCCCCCCTCCACATTATTCTGTACATTTAAACAAGAACAAGTAACATCACAATTAAAGTTGTTCCTCAGAGAGGTGTCACTGCTAGCCTCATGCCCTCCTAGAGTTTGAACAGATGTCAAATGATTGGTTCGCAAGCTCGTATTTAATACAAATAAAGAAGTAGAACCAACTCTTTCAAGAAAAGGGCTCACTGAATAATCTAGCCTACCTTTTTATATCCGTCTTTTAAACATTTTGAAATTGAACTAGATAATTTTTCTGTATGCACTGTTTAACACTACAAAAAAAAGACAAAACAAAATTCATAAAAATTTTGGCAGATTCACAAAGCTATACTACAGCTCATTGTATCATTTCTTTATAATAATTAGATTTTTTGATAATGATAGGTCAAATATTGACCAATGAACTTTAATAAAACAAAAACTAAGATTTCAAAGCCTTATGGCACAGAAACATAAAGAGAAAAAAACTGACGGCAAGTGAAATATAGCAGAGAGAGGGCCTAGAAAGGTGTGTGTGTTTGTGTGTGCAGAGCTAGAAAAGAGGAGAAGAAGAATAGGGTAGACTATTCTATAGACTTGGTCACTAGCGACAGAGGCTGAGGAGCTGTGGATAGGAGGAGGGAATGACACAGCGAAGCCGAGGGCCGGGCCATTGAGGACGCCACAGAGGAGCCCGGCTGCCGCGAAGACGAGACGTCACCGTGCTCCAGGGCTCCGTTGTGGGAGGAGGCGCCGGGCTTTTTTCTAGCTGCAGCAGAGTTTTCCAGCTGAACCAAAGATGGTGGTGGAGGCCCAGCCAGGAGATGCGGGTGGTGGAGTGGCTGGTGGGCCGGTTTCATAGTCAGTGAGAGAGGTTGCATTTGTTCAGTCTGAGGTTTGGACTCTTTTGAGGAGGGGGAGGGAACCACTGAGGAGGGGGAGGATGGGGGGGAGTCTAGTAAGCTTCCGTCCGTAGAGGGAGGACTGGCACAGCTGCCTTCACCTTGGATGTAGCGAATGCACTTTTTTTTTCTCCTGAGGGACAAGGCGAAAGAAAGAAAAACATCTTTTAGCATCATCATCTTCAAACGACATTGCATCTTAGCACCATTACTGACTTGAATGCACCTTCACCTTTATATAATGATGGAAAACCATTACTTGAAACTAGTCTCATGTAAAAGTTAACAGTTTGCAGGTGCATTTAAGTAGCTTTATAAACCTTGTGCTAAGAAGAAAGGTGGTAGAAATGACAGTCAATTCCCAAATACTAAACCATCAGGCAGGACAGACATGAAGGAAAGATCACAGGTGAAGCACCTGGACAGGAAGCAACAGGAAGATGAGGATGATGATGAGAGGACAAAATGAAGCAGAGTAGATCTAGTAATGCTCTCTGGATGTAAATTCTGCCTTTCTTACAGGCAGGGCTACATCTGGGGATCGGCTTGTTCTCTGTATCAACACAAGGTTACTGGACCTGTCTTACTCCTCGATTGCTATCTGGCCCTACTCTCACTTCTCCTGAGGGGACAGAGTTTGGATATGAGGCGAAAAAGTCCACAGTACCCTGCATCTACCCCACAGACACAAGTGTGTGTGCATGAGGGGTCAAGGCATCACGTTTGCATTCCAGCCTGGGGTCAGGACCCTCCCCCTGCCTGCTGAGTCCTGAGGCCAGGCCCGTTGCCCTCAGTGGAACTTGATGTACGAGCATGGTGGTGGGGGGGTTAGGAGAAGAGGGTATTGTTGCATTTATCTGTGGTGACTCTGCTGTGAAGGCTGTGTTCAAATTTGGTTAAGGGGGAATCTCTGCCCACCTCATCTTTACCATGACCCTGGCAGTGACCCCTCTCTTAGCTCTCTATTCTATCACAAGGATGCCTGAAGGCCATGGAGTATTAGTATTTGAGACTCACAGACAAGAAGACAGGGAGTAGGTAAAGTAAGGTGTTTAAAAAGGAAAGATTGAGGCTGAGCTACTGTTTAATTAATGGTCGTCAAACCAAAGCTCTTCCTGTAATTGTGAAAGGGAAAATTCTACCTAAACACTGGGAGAGCAGATAACTGAGAATGGAAAGGAAGAGGGACATTAACAAATCACACAAAAAGGCTCATGAAACCTTGATCGCATGCTAGGATGAAAGGTAGGCATGCATTTCTGATAAGCTTGACAGTACAAGCACACAACACAAGACAGTATAGAACACTAGAAAAAGAGTGGAGATAAGGCTTTTAAGTACATTCTGCACTGATACTGTAGCACTGGGTGGTTCGGCCTATCGACCGGGCGTAAAAAGGTATCATTTTGCTACTACATACACATCTTCCTCTCGATAACTGTCTGTCAAACTGCAGCAAATGAGCTAATATCCATTTTTTAACAGACATATTGATTCATAGTATGTGCCCGTGTATGTTATTGATTTCTCTGTCTCAGGGGAAATTCAACCAGATGCATCTTGTAGGAAATGGAGCCCAGTGAGAACTTTTAACCTCTCCGCTCCTACAACGAAGACTGAATTATTGCATTTTACAGTCTCCTGGTCTTATGATCTGCTATTATCATTTAAGAATTAAAGCGGTCTTTTTGGTCATGAGTGTGTCAGCTGGAAGGGAAATAAAAGCTAAGTGGAAACACCAAAGGTGGACTGTGTGAAAATGAGTGAGTAGTTGTAGTTGAGTGAGTAGTACAATCCGTACTTAAGATTACGGTAAAAACTCTGATGTCCTTTGACATAGGTTTGTAAACTTCTGAGAATATACTTGTCACAGCAAAGTTGAGCAAAATACTAAAATCACTGGACTAAAGTTGATTTCGAGCCTACACACACGATTAAAACAATACAGATGAAACGTGTAGCAGCAGTAGCAAAACAATGTGTTGCAATGGCTGGAGCTGAAGAGTTATGTCAAGAAAGAGTGGAGCGGGGTGTGGAGCAAGCCAGACACAGAGAATGGTATTACTTAGCAGAAACAAATACCTACCATGAAAATATTTCCAATTCAAAGACTGCTTGTGTCAGAACAGAAAGACAACAGGTAGGGACTAAGTAAGGGTTATTGAAGAGGAGTTTGGAGGAAGAAGAGGTGGAGAAGGAGGAGGAAGAGGGCACAGAAAAGAGTGTCACTGAGCAGGCCCTCAGAGAAAGCAGGGCTAAATTTGTAAGCATAACATTGTTATTCAAAGGGCGCCAATTAGAACATACATGACAGTTAAGATGGGAGGGAATTATCCACTGCCTGGAGAGAAAATGGATTTCAACCACAAGTGGGATTGTAGGAAATACTATTTCAAATTACATCAGGAAACTGTGATCTTGCAGCAAGATTTTTTGTTGATATAAAATATTCAGTCATCTTTTTTAGAAAATCCATTTTCTGCCACTGGGCTTGAACCAAGTTCAGTGAAGAAAAATCACTGTGAGCGAATTTTTAGCATGAAGCTCCTCAGTACGGAAAAGAGCAGAAGAGTTTGCCATCCGTTACCACACTGATGGAAACATGTTTTAGAGGGATATCTGAGCAAATAATCAAGAAGAAGAAGCTGCTCATTGTGGATGTCTTCCTCCCATTGGTACTACAGCAGTTATACCTGCATGGTTTGCACCATAAACTCAGCTGGTCAAGCCCGAACAAGGCACGACACTTCTTTGGGGTATTTGCATCTGTTAGCCAAAGAGGTAGACACAAACATACACACAGAGACAAAAAAAAAAAGAAAAAGAAAGAAAAAAGAAAATGGACACGTCATTTCACAGACAAAAACATTTAGCCAGGGCTTAGGTTTAGGCTGGCAACACTGGGATGTCCTCCATTTGACCAAGCCATGAGGCTCCAGATCCTCCAAGCCCCGACCTGCCAGTTTAGGATTTGTGACCAATGTCAATGAGGCTATTGTACTGTACATCCTGCAATAAAACCCCTTTAACCTCACAAATGTTTCTTTATCAACACATACGCACAGACAACATTCACACAAACACTCTGGCATTTGCTGTTAATACCCTTCTTCCCAAACAGGAGGTAAAAATGAAACAGTGGCAACCTAGAGATAGACCGGCAGGGCGTGGCTGGAGGAAGCTGAGAGGTCACGATAGCCTGGCAGGACAGACAAAGGGAAGGAAGAGCAGAGCAAGAAAAGGCAGCAGCAGAGAGCAGAGGAGGAAGTCCCAGCATAGAATTACCCAGCCTTCACCTGGCCCTCGCTGGTGCAAGCACACACCATACACACCTGCACGGGCCACACCAGTTATTCTGTTGATCAAGCCCAAAGCGCGCTCGACACTTCTTAGGAGCGCTCAGGTCTGATGCCGCAACAGGGAAGGGAAGCCAGCAGAGAGGAGGAATAGAACCAAAACCAAAAATAAGAACAGAAATCAAAAGAAGGAGAGATATAAGGAGAAAAAAAACAGATAACAGTGAATCTATGAAGCTTGGCAGTGGCTCATTGTGCAAGAAATCTCCCCAAACCCCCCATAAAGCCATTCTCAAGTGTGCCTTTAAAGACAGGACTGAACACAAGTAATGTGTTTCAGATATTAGTAAAATCAAAATACATGCAAATTATGATATTAATACAGAAACAATCGCCTTCAATGCCTGTAATCTAAGTTCTGACTGGGGTTAAAGCTGGAAAACAACATGCTTATTTGGTTGAGAGGAAATAAACAGAGCAAATGCAGACTGGATTAATTTACTGCTTGATGTTATCAGTGCACTATGGTTTCAAAAAGACAAGGTCAAGGTGGTAGAACTAGGCAGCAGTAGCAGATTGCTAAAACAGCATGGTTGTGAATTAGCCCTAGCCAGGGAAAGGATTAAAAAGGCTGGAACCTGAAAAGGGAATCTATTCCTTAGACCTGGCATCAAACACTTGACTGTTTTCCATCAGCATTGGCTGTCAGTTGCAGAAAAGCTGCCAGTCACTTGCTAGCTCTACTCAGTAATCGTGTCATTATCAGAAGTAGAGCAGAGTGACAGCAGAATACTGTGGAGGAGTGTTTGAGTCCAGGCCTCGTCTGACTAGAGACAGATTTAAAGGGGGAGTAGGCCAAACTCATGCTGGCGTATAGGAAAGGCACAAGCGAAGCTATTGAAGCATACAGATTAAGGAGGTTTACCCTGACGCCACATCCTCCAGGTCATACTCCACAATGATAGTCTAACTTTATATAGTTCCTCAAGCATAGTGCAAAGTAATTTTGCCAAAATACGTAAAATGCTCTAAACTAAGAAGCAACATGAGTAAATGGCAGTAAATTAAATGAAATATAACCTAACTGGAAATCAAATATACAATAGCATCATTTTAAGAAAGGGAAGCAGTAAACAAAGCAAAAAGAGCATCTTTCAAAATATATCATTTTAGCTTAAACCTGCCTAATATTGTACATCCAAAGATAAATAAATATACATCAATTTAAAAAGAAGAAAAAACAGTAATTTAATACTCAAAATGGCATTAGCACCTGTAATCGGAGGGAGTGAAAGGCAAGGGTTTGGAAAATATTCTCTGTGTTCTGAAAAAAAGAACAGATAGAGAGGCCTTCAAGAAGAAATCCGTCACCAAACGAGCGCAATATACATAATAACAAGTCGGCAATGCTTCTCACAATATGATCAGAAGAATAAAAATGGAAAAATCATAGAAACAGCAAACCTCCTTAATTTTAAGATGTGAGTGATTTTCTTTTGTTGGTATCAAAGCATGCATGAAAGCAAGCAAGGGGCAGCCACACGCACACACATGCACAGTCACTCACACACGCACGCACGCACACTGTAAAGTAGTGCAGTCTATCTGCAGGGCACAGGCATTATAAAACAGGGCCACGCACACAACACTAGCAAAGTTAATGGCTCTCACAATGCTTCAACTTCACATTCTCAAAACATACATATCACAATACCAGAACGCTAAGGGGCAAAGTGGGGAGGGGGGGTGTCAAGAGGGGAGGTGAGAAGGAGTGTGGGGGGTCATGCATATTCAGTTGTTATTAGCTGGGGAGAGCTAGGGAAAATTGGCAAAGGGGGGTATTACAAGCAACTCTACCATTTAAATATTGCATTGGATAGCATAACTATACCCAAAAAAAACAAAGGCAGGCACAAAAACACACACACACACACACACACACACAACATAACAAAAAAAAACTAGCTTGACTTTTATCTTGCAAGATGTCACATCTGCCTGACACATGATGGGGCTCTTCTAATATAAGAGATAATTGCAGCTCACTTACCATTGCTCTCTGCTTGCTGCTTTTCCCTTTTTCTCTTCTTCCTTTTCCCCTGTTGGTTAGCCGCCAAAAAAATAGAAAGAAAAAAAAAAATAGACACAGACAGGAACCTTAGTTATTATATTGCAGAATGCCCAAAACATGAAACTGAGAATAGGACTTAGTTTTGTGTTTACTTATTTATTCATTCATTCTTTCTCTGCCTTTTTTATCTGCCTCTGCCCTCCGGTTTGTAACAGACACTGCAGGCCAGAGCCAAATTCTCCCTCCTCTCTCTGTTTTGACTTTTTCTGCTCTTTTCTTGTTTTTTCTGTAATCTTTTGTCTTATTTTCCTCTGCTCTGTGAACATCAAGACATCTTGACGAGCTTGTGGTTTGGAAGACAGATTTCTCTAAAGCTGTTCGCTGAAGTCTCCCCTGGTCAGCTTGACCTCAATACTGGACGAAACTGATGAGAATCTGTGCACTTATGTGTCAGAACAAAGGGTTGAGGGTGCAAAACATTCACAAGTACTCATATAAACAACATCACGGTCAGGCTTTGTTGTAAATATTCCTTCATGTCATAACTAGATGGAGTTAGGTCATGACAATTTGTCCAGTCTCAGATATACATATAAAAAGAACATTACAGAAGGACAATGATTGCTCTGGCTAGATATAAAATAGCACTAAAAATAATATATAGCACTAATCGAATAAAATAGCACGTGCTGGTCATGTGACCTAGTGAAAGGGGGGAAAAAACTGGTTTGTTACGACTTGTAAACTTAAAAACTTACATAGTTGTCTCGTGCTGACCAGCCTGGGTACAGCTGCATGTGGAGCTGTCGTTCTTTCCTGGCCAGCTCGTAGTACTTGGCCTGCTCCTCCCGCGATAGGGCATGCCACTGTGCAATGAGAAACAAGACATGGAAAGAAGAGAAGATTTAGGCAGAGAGGCTCTTAACTAGACTTAAATCTACACTACTGGGCCATCAGGTCACCAAAAAAAACTTTTAATCCAGGGCATTGATTCCCAATCGTGATCCATGAGCTACAAAACTTCAGGCTGTTAACTGCATTAATTCAACCACTGTGATCAACTCTTTACTTTGACCATTACAGTGTTATTGTGTATGTAGTGAGCTTTTAAGACCTACCCTCCGCCCCAGGATCTGGTTGATGGCAGCACTTTCTTTCAGTGTGCACTCAGCCACCACCTTGGCCCGCATCTCCTTCATGTAGAGCATGAAGGCATTCAGAGGCTTCTTTATGTGGACCTGTTTCTTTTTCTCCTCTTCCTTTTTAGCGTCTGTCTGTTTCCTGTGAAGGTGCAGAGGTCAGGAAGGTGAGCACAGTCAACCTACAGGTGGTTCTAATTCACGTCTGACTGAAAAAATGTTTATAGGTCAGAGAAATTCTACTTACGAGCTGTTGAGAGAGCTGATGTCACTGTGGGACGATTCCTGCTTGACGTTGGGTGTGACGATGGCTGGGTGTGGGATGCCCGTAGTGTGCAAACTGTGGTGAGGGGGCACCATGTGTGGGGGGAACCTAGAGGACAGAAGACTGTGTAAATCGTCAGAATGGACACGGGTGAAATGAGAAGATGGAACACATGTAAACACAAGACTGTATAGCGTGGCTAAATTCCATTTCCATCTTTTAATGACATGTCAAAGTAAAACAAAAGTGCTTTTTCCAATTTACTTCATAGAAATGGAATTGTCCTTTAGCCACAAGACATAAATGTACATACAAACATCCACATGAAAATGTCCAAGGCTGATTGCTGTATTATTATTCACAAACAGAGGGGTTACATTTTACTACTCAAAATGAGTGTTAGGTCAAATGCTACACAATTTAGTTTGAGCACAGAATCAAGCCTGGACAGCTACACATTTTACACAAAGGTATAACAACAAATTAAGGCAAACAATCAGTGTTAAGTTAGAACAATAAACAGTTGTGTTGTGTGGCAATAATGAAGTCCAACTGCACAGGAATATATCTCCCAAATGCCATTTCTGAACCACCAAAAAACATATACAAATTCAATATTTACCTTCGTTTATATTGTTAACTAATTACATTAATACTGATTAATATATGAAATGTGTCCCAACCAACATAAGCAACAAGTCTTGTCATACGCTCAGTGATTCGTGTGTTAAAGGGCTCTATGCACCTTCATGTTTTCTACTCATGCTCACAGAGACACTGTGTAGACTGATATCAGTGACAGCCACGGCTTTTATCAGAGCTGAGACTGATTCCACACTTCACAAGATGTAAAAAAAATTTTGAGGAAAACGTTTATACCCGTCTTAACAACTGTCACCAGCAATTGCTGAAGAAATGGTTTCCAAATACTATTTGAGGAAACTGCATTTCAGCAGGTAGCCAGTTATGAAAAAGACAGGTTTTGGAGGGGTAAAGCTTGAACCATTATCTAGATTAACACATTCTATCAAAGTCTAGTCTCACTTCTGATATTTGGTTTCTATTGGCTTCCTCCCCATTCTTTTCTGCCAATTCAGCACTGTCAGCAGCACTGACATTTTTATCTTCATCCGTCTACACTCCAATCATCATTTCATCATCTCTAACAGCTCCACATATGGAGGCCAGAAACCCTTATTTATGGAACTGTTTCACCGGCCAGAACAGAAACAAGACACTGCTGTACTGTGTGTGCAAGTGTATGTATGACGCTAATTATTTGTGTGTGATTACTTAAACATTTATGCGTCTATCTACATGTGTACGTTTACAGCACGACACCGCGGCCCCACGTGACCACACACAAATTTAAGAGAAGAGAGAAGGATGAAGGAGAAGGGAAAAAGGAGGAATAATTCTTTTTTTTTAAAGCAGCTCATTATCCGACTGTGTCTGGCTGCATGGCTCCGAGCCAGAATATAATGATGAGGATAAACTCGCCAGGAACAACTAGTTTCTGTTGGAGGCCATCTCAGGGGAATGCCAGCGCGCTCCCCCCTCAAACTCTTTCCCTCTTTTTCTCCTTTCCCCTCTTCTCCCTTCATCACTGACACATTGGTGTTTGTGCCATGTCATCCGTTGATGGGGAGTTCGGTAGCAGTGGCTGCATATCGCCCATCATTAGGGCTGCTGCATTTTCTTCTCTCACTCCCTTTCCTCTCTCCCTGTTCACGCTCCCTCCTTTTCTCTCTGTGCACTTGTTAAAATTTCCTCTGTTGCAAGATCTATTTTTTCTCCTCTTCTTCTTCTTCTTCTTCTTCTTCTCTACTCCTCCCTGTCCCATCTCCACCTCCACGCTCCTTCACTCCCTCCCCCTTCTCCTCCTGCTGCCACTGCATGGCCCAGGTTATGGTTTAAACATGACGGCCAACCCTTTGAAGCATGGGGGCATCATCATCATCATCGTCATCCAGCCTCATCAGCAGCAAGCAGCGCCTTGGACCAATTTAACCAACACACAGAGGGAGACGCAGCAGAGACCCCCACCCATACACCCACCCGAACCCCATGGCTCCTACGTCTTAATCTGAAAGGTAAGGATAGCTGGTCACGCTGGGGTGGGGGTGGGGAAGAGGGGTGGGTCACTGGTGCAGCAAGCCCAGTGTCAGCCAGTGCCATTTAATTGCCAGTGCGAAGCCGTAGCCCCCGTGCCTGTTTAATGTATAATGATCTGGCCAGTGTGCTTCTCCCATTCCCCAGGAAAAGAGTGAGCAAGATGATGGGGGAACATATCAAAGGGCAGGCTTAAGCATGAGGGGCAAAGGGGCCTTCGCATCCTCCCACCTGTCACACACATAGTCACACACACTCACATACACACAAAATATAAGGGACCTGAACCGGCTCCAACCCCATTATCAAAATAATGTCTTTCATTTGTTCCGTTGCCTGTCTCTACTCTCCTTGTCTCTTTTGCCTCATATCCTAAAAGAATGTATTTTTTAACAGGATCTAGGTGTAAGGTGCTCATTGCAAGACTACGTGGTACCAGATTCATTCCCTGCATCCTAATTCAGTCCGGGTGACGGCACAGGGGACTGATACTGAAGCGGTGCTCTCCTAAAAAGACCCGGCTCCCGACAAGAGTACAAGGCCAGGATGTCTTTTCCCTCTGATTTCCTCCAGTCAGACTGCTCCCAACAAATCGTCTGAGCTATCAAAACAGTTTGGCCCTTCTTTGAACAAAGCCAACTAGCTGAAGGCTATGTATGAAAGAAGCCTGCCATTTGCTGACACAATTAGACAAACTGTTACTAGATTTTGTCATCAATTTGATTCTTCCCTCTGCCCCATCAAAGTTAGAAATTTTTTTTCCATGTATAAGGAGGGAGTTGGGGGATATCTTTGGAGATGTGTTAACCCCCCAGCCCCCATCCTCCAGAGAGATCCCAGAGCTCTCCATCTATTCAGTTATACTAATTCAATTAGGGGGCCTCATCACAGGGCATTAGCTCTTCCCCATGGCCAGTCCCCCTACACCCTTGCCAGTATATTCAATTAGCTACACTGGAAATAAGATGATCACAATGTAGAGGCTGTCATTAAGGGACCAAATTAGCAGTCACTTAAAATCCAGGTTGGCTGGGTACTGCTGCCAGATGCCAATGTCTGAACAGGCCCACTGTCTGACCCTTTGCACCTGAGACTTGTTCAAGATGAATGTGACTCTAATCCAGACACTACTCTCCAGAGCGACCTTAGCTGATTGACATTTGATGCACAAAGGTTTTATATAAATACTATATAAAATAAAACAGCTGCAAAAACCCTGAACTGAACTGTAGGGGTGAGCTTACAAACTCTTTTCCCTTATTCTCAGAACTATGTTTAAAAATGTCATTCCCCCCTCTGCGACTCCTCCCTCGCTGCATCTACATGATTAATCAATGTCACAGAGGTCTAAACACACTGCCCTTAGGAGCTGTTTTTCCAATCAAGCTGTAATTAAACTAAAGCTTGGCCTCATCCCTAAACTCTCTACCAACCCTGTCCAAAAGTCCCCTGCTGCAAGGATGAGTAGAGGGGAGGAGTAGGAGGAGGAGTAGGAGGAGCAGAAGGAGTGGATAAAGTGGTTTGTTTTTGGTGTTGAGCTTTTTTGGATCTTCAAATCCTCCTCTTTTAGTAGTTTTTAGTAATCTAAACTTAATTATTTCTGCTTCCCACACAATATAGATGACATGTATCCCCAAGGGAACATTAAGTAGTTTAACACCAACTGACAAACACACAGACATGTATACAAGATGGCAGCAAATACACATACCCCCCGTGGGTGCACTAATGTCCACAGCAACACTTGAGCTGGACCCTAATGGGCTGGACCAAAGCACTAAGCCAAGTGTCAGACCCGAGCTTATATCATCTAGTCCCCATCAAAGTGTTGTGTTTGTTTATCTGTCTGCCTGCTCAAACCCACAGCAAGGACATGCCCCAACTCATTTCAGATCTGCCTGACATGCAGTGGGGGTAAATGTTCTTCAGGGGTCTCATTAGAAAATGATAAATATAATTAATATTTGAGCATGCTAGCTGGAGCCTCACACTGGAGAATTTGCCTTTTGAACACAGAGATAGGGAGTGTGAGCTCTCCTTAAGGGAGAAGTTGCTGCTCGCTGTCTCTGCATTTGAGTGTGCATGTGTGTTGCTTGTGCATTGCCCTCACAGCCAACACAAAAACACACCACTGAATGTATGAGTAGGTGAGAAAGAGTGTGTGTGTGTGTTTAGCTCCAAGGGCTCAACTCACCTTGACATGGATGCGTTGACAGTGAGCGCAGTTGGGTAGGGGTGTCTAAAACCCCCTGTTGTGATTGGATAAACAGGTTGACCTTGCCTAGGAAGGGGGAAGAAAAGAAGAAAAGCATAAAGGTAAAGGAACATGGGTGATGGAAGAGTAGAAGGTAACTCCCTCTATCTCTCTCCTCTCCCCACCATGGGCCTCTTTATTCTCATTTGATCAGGACAAAAATCTAGGGGATTGCAGAGTGCAGATCAAAGGGAGGAAAACTCTGAACAATTTGAATGCCACAAATCTTGATAGCAATGGCTAATTAAATTTCATAACCCTTCGCTCTGTGTCGACAGAGTGGGGCCCTGTTCCTCCCCAAGCTGGAACTAGGTGTTTTGTTGTGATAATTAAAGACGAAGCGCGGGTCTCTTTAATGGAGCCATCACGCTAATTGAGGTCTACACATCCAAAGACAAACAATAATGAATGTAAATTTATACCAAAATAAAGTGCAGCAAATCAAAGGGCGCCATGGCTGCGCTCGGGGCCTCTCTTGGTATTTAGATCGCGGTGAGAAAACATTAAATTAACAGAGCTTAATTTGTAGCCTTTTGTCATATTAACAAGTGTTGACAAGAGTTACCAGGGGAGAGCCCCCGTGTGGAATTGTGGGTAAAATACTGGCAATCACGGTTCATTACTCTAATTGGACCATACAGAGACATGCAAAATAGTATTTGCCACAAAGTAGCAAGTTGAGGTTGGTGAGGGCCTGAGGAAGCTGCACCGGGCAAATGTGGTCCAGGTGCGAGTGTGTTGCAAAGTTGAGCGATCAAGTTTAAGTTTGAGAGAACTCAGAGAGAGCACCCACTCTGGGGACCAAAGAGAGACAGAGACAGCTTGCGTAATTAACTTTATCTATGTAAAGACCAACATCCTGCAGCAACAGTGTACACACACGTAAAATCAGCTTTTTATGTTTACAGTTTTTTTTTTAATGATTTGTCTTGATATATGCTTATTAAGCACTACAATATAAGGTTGCTATTAGAATAGAGAACACAGTGAAAAGAGTAATAAAAAAAGGATTTGCTTACTGTGGTACTAACCATCCTAGCGGATGGGGGATCTGGCCGACAGTGCCAGGTGACAGTGGGTAATAAGGAGATATATCTGGAGGATGTGGAGGCCTTGGAATTCCTGTGGAAGAAAGAGGATGACAGGCGTAGAGAGGAGGTGGACAGACAGGATGATGACAGAGAGAGAACCAAATCTTTGTCAGTGCTGAATTCATTCTTTGTTGAGACTTTCACATCTGAATAGGGCAGACATCACAGGAGTGCAGATGGGAGGAAGAGGAGGAGGAAGAGGGCTTGTTGCTCGTATGTACACAGTGCTAAATCACACTTCCTGATCAAAGGCCTTTGAGGCGGCAGCACAATGTGTTGGTAGAGGCAGAGGGGAGAGAGGTGAGCAGAAAACACCAACATGATTCTTGTCACATTTGTCTGCTGAAACAGAAGATTAATGATATAAAATGACTGTGGTTTAGAAGTTAACAAAACACAACAATATAATTAGAGCATTCCCTGTGATCAGAGAGCTGCCAATATGGGGCTACGGGTTGAGTCTGCCTGCTGATTTACACTGGCATACTGGCTGGATGGATATGGATTTTACCTGACGATACGCATGAAGATGAGAAATTTTCAGTAGTTACAGATTATGAGCTAAAAGTCAGCACCAATCTAGCTAGAAGTTCTATTTCCTGCTTTTGACTGAGATTAATGGTTGACTACTTCGGTAGCTATGATGTTAGTTTTGGTACAGTTAATAACGTGAAACACAGAGTATATCTTGGCTAGCTGGTCTCTATTTGTCCATGCGACTCTCACACTTAGCATAATAGCAGAATATTTTGTTTGTTACCCCCCGGAGAAGAACAGTGACAAACATATCTAATTTAAGGACATCTTTTTGTGTTGTTGAGGGCATCGCCAAACAATCACAGCGTCCTCTGTGTTGCCTTTACTTTCTGTGGCAGCTGACAGACGAAGAAACTGCCCTGAATGAATGCCTTGAAAAGGTCTCATACACAGCCGGTGTAAAAATAACTTTCTCTCTCATGACAAACTTGAAACAGGGAACACTAGACATGTGTAAAAGCGCAGCAGGGAGGTGTGTGTGTGTGTGTGTGTGTGTGTTCTCAGTAGATTAGGAACTGAGGGACTTTCATTTTGGCTGATGTGTGATTCTTCTACACAGCTGGCTTTCCTGTGCAGCTGTTGTTGCAGATATTTTGGCCAGTGCAAACACAGCCAAAGTCGAGTCAGATCAGTCTTCATATAACTTGGCTAATGTTGGTGGTTACACCCAGAGGCCACAGTTGATCCAGGTTGTCTAAGTGACCCTTGAGAAGGATGCTGTTACTGATGGACAAGGTACTGTGATTGAGTTTGAGTCTAAGCAGAACTTTTCTTAGAAAACCAAAGGCAAATTCTATTAAATAAGAAAGCCTCACGAACATTATCCCATCACCACCCAGCACTCAAGAACTAATATAGCTCATTAATTAATGAAACACTGAGCCCAATTAAGCAGCCCCATTAAGCACTACATTAAACAGCAGCTGGTGCATTATTTCCCCTTTGTAAGGACCATCATAATAAGGGAACATTATTACCTAAAACATCGACTCAATCCACAAAAGACCACTGAAAAGCATGAAATTATTCACTGCACTGAAAATGCATTAACCTGAAAGGACGGGCTGAATGACAGTTAACAAAATGTGGTGGGTCAAGATGCTCACGGAAATGAATGAAATTGCCTAAAAATGTATGCTGAATAGTGTGGGAGAGGGATGTGTGGGCAGAATCTGACTGCTAAACCTGGACTCACTCAATCTGCAGCATCAACAGGCTGTAAAGATGTAACTGCAGATCTGACAGGCATAGTTATAAATATAGTTATAAATAATGAAAAACTTGAATAAAACCATGTGCTCTTTTTTCCATTTTGAAGTTTTTGTCTACTTAGTTGAATACATAATTGCAAAGAGGCAGTATATCTGAGTGTTCACTGCTCTCTGGTTTTTCCTATAGATGTGAGGACCTCCAAGTACAGTGGCTTTCTTGTTTTCAGTCTTGGCAATAGGAGTTGCGGTCACGAGAAGTCGTGGTTGTTTGCTGAATTCCATGTTTTACGAGAGGTTTATAAGCCACTGTTCAGGTTCTCGAATGTGAAGCCAAACCTTGTTAATGATGTTGATATTGCAATCAATCAGTAACAGATGATCAGTTGTCAACAAGAGGAACTTTAGTTGACTTTGTTCTGCTATATCTATCACAACTCCTCATAAACAGACCTTTTTATGTTTCTGTGGCTATTACGTAAGAAATAAATGGACAAAATTATTAATTTCTACTTCATAATAGTTATTTGCATAATACATAGGTGGTAACAATATTAAATGAGATCATAGTTTAAACAAGAGAGTTTAACTGTATTGTAAATATGACATCTAAACCATTTTAAAATTGTACTTATTTTATAAGAATGCGACTACAGACACACACCGTTCAGACAGGCAGAAGGTTCTGTATGTGAAGTATGGCATCAGAGCATAATAAAACACTCATCAGACATACGTATGTACATGCTGTGGAAAAATATTTAAGGTTTTACCTGTTTTGGGATCCACGTCTGTCTGTAGGTGAGGTGGGGGGTTCCCCGGTGTGAAGTGCTCATTGCTGTAGGTGATCAGAGGCGTGAGAGGGTGCACATGGTGAGGGTGCTGTACCACTGGAACCTTATTAGACTGAGAGAAAGAAAGAGAAAGATACAAAGAGAGAGAGAGAGAGAGAGAGAGATGGACAGTAATAGAGAGAGAGAAGGGGAGAGAAAAAGGAGGCCAGGGTGTTAATATTTGGGTTAGGAGCTAGAGATTGCAGGCGCCTGCCACAAATTTACAGCTTGGTTTGAAAACTCTCGAAAGAAGAGCTATCAAATTCTGGGTACACTTGAGGCGCCAAACCACCAAGCCACAGTGAAAATAGTGTGGTTTGTAATTAAAAACATTTCTGCGGTGTCACTCTGGAATTCAGTAACACAATCTAAGAGGCTTGGGGGGTTGCCAGATCACATTTGGGCCTGATGTGTGATGAGGCACTTTTAACCACAGTTGCACTGAAGTAATCGATCATCTGTAAACCGCAAAATCAAGGCAGCGCGTGTAAATCCACAGTCATTAGCGGCTCCAGTCAGTGCTGTGCCTGGTTCTCCTCCTCCCTGCTCTCGAGCCTCCTCCTGGTCTCCCCTCTTCCTCGCTCCCCTTCCTTCGTCTATTCCCCGAGGGCCCAGTTCATGGAGGATAGGGGTGTATTGTAATAAAAGGGTTAGGAGAGAGGAGGTGGGGCTGAAAATCCATTTCTGCATTTTTGCCAAATTAGTTTTAGCTATGTAATCTTCTCTTTGTGCTCCTAAGTGGTGCAGGCCCCCTTTTTTCAATTACCCAAAGATTACAGTGGAGATTTAGGGGTGTGCTGCCGTGGGCCCCTGCGTTAACCGGAGCCCAGCCCCTCTCATCAGGCCAGGCTGGGACAAACACTAATACACACAGTCCCCAACCACAAGATAACCAGATTAGAGCTCTGCTGTAGATTATGCTGGTGGCAGAGGCTGCTCTCGCCTCTTTACCCACACATCCTTATCCTGCCCTCAGCAGTCAAAGAAGCAGCACTAATCAGGCTTATCATAACATGGATGATATGTTCAGGGGGAGACGAGTGAGACACCAAGCTGCTTGTGTGTGTGTGTGTATGTGTGTGTGTTTAGTCTGCTCTTTCATAGGCCACACACCCTCATTAGCGACTTTAACCCATGCAAGAAAGATGTTGGCAGTGGGGCATGCATGCATAAGATGCTCAGTTGCCTGACGCTCATTGACAATACAAATGCAAAGCTGTGGGTCCAAGCTGGAACAAATGTGGGCACAGCTTAATGCTGCAAACTAAACATGTGGTCAGGCTGTTTGAGAATGAAGTTAATATCAGGCCTGAATGAAAGAGCATGAGAACATGCAACAGTTCAGAGCCCTGTGCTAAGTTTTCACTGAGAAGATAAAGCTGTCTATATGTACGTTCCATTCCAGCCTGGCCATCTAAACCTCTATTCTATACTAATGGAGGTAGTGGAGAGGTGGTTGGGAGGGGGGTGGTACATTCCCTATTGCCATGGTCCCAATGAAAGATTAATGAACCCCAGCAGAACTCCAGGGAGGCAGAGAGACTCCTGGGACTCATTCACAGCCCTCAGCTGAAAAGGCTGGGAAGGAGAGAAGGGTTGGGGGTGTGTGTATATCTGTTTGTGTGTCGGGGGCGGTATGAGGAATGGGCTTCGTTAAAAAGAAACACAAACCAAGACACTCCTCGTTGCACAGGGGCTCCTGATCTGATCTGCACTTCTACAACAGAGGGAAGAAAAAGTAAAAAAAAAAAAAAAAAACGGGTAGAAAAACAATCAGAATGGAGATTATGACAGCTGCCAAATGCAGCTGACGAGTCAGTAGCTGAATGCAACAAGATGGCCTCTGTCTCCCTCTTTTGCTTTTTTCTCGTCTCCCCCCAAGTCTCACCTCCTAACCTCTTCCTTCATGACTCCCCACTCCTCCCTCGGGTAATGATGTGAAAGAATGTTGTCAATTCTTCATTTCTCTTTGCTGAAAAGCTTTAGTGGCCATTTAAATTAGTTCTTTTGTCCAGGGGCCGGGGCCATTGAGAAGACAGTTCAAAATGCCCATCCACTGAGTCCACATTTAGCCGGAGCGTGTTAGAGAGGATGTGTATGGGACTGAGAAAGAGAAAGAGAGAGAGAGAGAGATAGAAGCCAGCCGATTTACATCACAGTCACTTGTGGTGTAAGAGTGTGCTCTTTTTTTTCTGAAAGGCCTAGAGTGAGGCAAATATCAGGAGGCTGGACTCACTACTGCCTCCACAGACAGTGGCTCAATGTGATGGAACAAGTTGCAATTATAAGCATGCTGCTGGCTTTTGACGTTTTAAGAATACTCCCTCTTTCTGTCTTTTTATTTTCCCTATAAATTCCTATTTGCTGATATGGGTGAAAACTCAAAAACTTCAATGTGATGTCAGTCAAACACACACCCACAGTGTTGAACACCTAATGCATATATGGTCAGTCAGCTGATGTGGACCTGTGGTTTGATGCTTTCAATCAGCTCACACGCTCACTCTGCACTGCACATGCGGTGACGTCAAGGCAACACCCGGTGGTCCCGGCCGAAAGGAGGCCCACCACCTGCCCTGTGGCCACTGTGGGACAATACAAGCCCAGGGTTCGTCTGGCAGGCTGCTGGGTGCTTCAGCCACACGGAACCCACAGAGCACAGAGAAACAAAAGCAGGCAACGTGGGAGGCTTTATTCTCCCTTCTCCACAAAAGCCAGGGGAAAAGAAAGAACATTTCCTGCCCCGACACACCCGCTGACTTGCATCTTTCCAACCACCTCCATCATTACAACAAACAGATATAACAAAAGACAAATAGAAACACTACTCTGTAGCCACGATGACCAGATTTACAAGTCTCAAAAAGAGATTTCACATTCAGAAGACCCTGAAGAAAAACTTAAGAGCACACTATTGCATGAACATCAATTGACTCTTTCCATGTCCAGGACCCATACGGCGCCTGCTGCTGAGGAAGGCCAGTGCTGTGAAGTGCGGGCAGCAGACACAAAGAGGAGCAGTAGTTGCCGCCTCTGGTGATGTTATTGATATATTTCTTCGGCTCTATTCTATTTTATTTTTCTATTCCCAGCTCTATTTCCAGGCTTATATGCCCAAAATAAAAAAAACAAACATTTTGCAGCACTATTTTTTGGTTTCAAAACTTCTAATAATGTAATTAGGTAGGTAATACTATTCTGTCACTGTGAAAATAACGTTTTGGAAGTGGACAAATGAATAAGCTTCTTCAAGTAATTTCTCTGGGGGGGAGAAGGCAGAAGGGATGACAAAGCAACAGCCGCACAGAGTGAAACAGGGGTGGGGGGGCGGAGAAGTGGAGGCCAGACAGGAAAAAGCTGTTGGCCTTGCATTTCCGCCTGGTGGCACCTCGCAGGGGCCAATTTGAGCCCTAAATGTGAAGGTGGCGACCTTGTGAGCCCAGGGGGTGGCTGTGTGGGGGGCTAGAGCCTCTGTCTCTCTGCTTTATGTCATGATATGATGAGTTGTCACAACAGCTTGCGGGGCGCTAATGAGCTGTAGTGAGGCCGGGACAGGGAAGGGAGACCAGGAGGAGAGGAGAGAGATGTGGGGATGACAGTGCTGTGATGGATTGGGGTCCTCTCAGGCCTCCAAATTCCAAAGCAAGCAGAAAAAAAAAGCTGCCAGAGCGCCCTGAGTCTCTCCCAGAACGTGCAAGTGGCCCACGTCCAAGGCACATGGAGTGACAGCACACAAAAAACACACACAACAGCAACACTGGGGAGCTGGGGGAAAGCATCAGAGAAGAGTAATTTGAAAGTGTGTGCGAGTATGTGCACAATATTTGGTTTGAGCAAACCAAAAAAGTACAAACTGTGCTGCTACCAATCTATTGAATCATGGTGATGTGATTTCTCACTGTTGTCCTGTTAAAATGTTTACACACACTTGTTTTCCTTTGGGAGGTATAGAGTGCCCCCACCAGGCTAAAGATCTTCATCTCCAAGCAAACTCCATATCATGCCAACACACACGTGCCCTGGTAGCACTCAATCAAATCAAACCTCTCATTCAAGCAGACAATCTAAAGGAATACTGGAAGATTAACAGCAATGGAATATGAATTGCTCCAACAAATTACTGGTTTATCAGAGCCACAATCTTCTAGCATACCACGATGATTAAAAAACCCCTGCTCCATTTCAGAAATAATATTTCTTGGTTAATCATTACAGAAAAAAAAAATCTCCACAATATTAAGAACCTGGGAATTGTAAGGGGGGAGAAAAGGGATTTACTGTAAAAAGCAGACACAGAGGTGTTGATCAGTTTTCTCTTTCACAGAAGATGCATCTCTGAGGGCAAGTGGCTCCCGAGACCACAGTATATTTAAAAGTTAATCTATTCACTTTGCTGCAGTGACATGCCGACTGCTTGATCAGAGCGCTGAACAAAAATATTATGTGGGCCAGAGCCTTTGCTCCCCTTCCTCCTGCTCTCTTCGCTAGCACTCAAGTCGTTCGTCACCATTTATTTTTGCTTCCCATCTTTGATAGTCGGCACATCAAATAGAATTGCAGAAAGGACATGTTCTGATATGTCACAGATAAATAAAACTGCGCACAAATAGCTTAAATATGAAGTGGTATTTGGTAGAACTGTTGTATTCTGTGAAGACAAATCGCCTCTTAGACACACACGTGTTAAAGCTTTTTCTTTTCAATGTAAATAGCCTCTTGAGTCCTCATACCTGAGTTAAAGGGGCTTCTCTAAGAGGTGATATTGTATCACAGTGTTAAGAGCCAGACTGAATTCTGCCTTTTGAAATGCAATCAGCCCCTCAGAATTTCAGTTGAAAGCCAGGCAATTAAGAGTTTGAATTGGATGGCAACGTTAACAAAGGAATATGTTAATCTGTGAGGTTATTGAAAACTTATTTCATGATTGAGACATGAGCTTGATCAAATCATGTTTTGTTAAGTAAATAACATTATTTTTGAGAGAGACGTTTATCTCATAGTGTACTTTTTAATTAATTTAGATATGTTGTTTATAATATTATTTAGGCCTCAGTGAGAAACCTTAAATAACTGTAAAGTGTACAACTATTACAAAACTGAGGAGATTAAAAGTTGTGAGCAGTTACCATGTATATATAATATAATTAGCCGTATATATATGAATATGCACCAAAGTTTTCTAAATGGCAAAATATTTTAAATCAGATGTCCACCACTCTCTCAGCCTAAACAACATCCCCCTCACACACACACACACACCCCACCACCACCCTACTACCAACCTGCACCACAACAACAACCTGTCAGAATAAAGCGAAGAGTCGTCAGTGGTAAGAAAAAGCAGAGACAGTGAAGATGAAGAAGAAGAAGAAGAAGAAGAAGCAGGGGAGCAGTGCTGCGTTACTCACCCAGCTGCTCAGATTGAGGTGCCAGCAGCCCACCTGCTGGAGGAGAGAGAGCCCGGGGCCCAAGACTCCTGCCTTGGCTCCCGTCTCCTCCGGCCCGGCTGGAGTTCCATCCCGCGGGTACATGACCCCGTCGGTCCCACCCCCGCCCCCTCCTCCTAGTTCCACCTGGCCCCCCCAGCTCCTCCTTCCCCCACTCTACGCCGGGGAGAAGCCCTCTTGCTTCTCTTGGCCGCTTCTCTCCTCCACTTCTGCTCCTTCTTTGTCTGTTACTGCCTTGGTTGCTTCCTCCTCTGTGTGCGAGTGTGTTGCTGGGCATGTGTGATGTGTGTGCATGTGTGTTTATCGTTCCCTCTCTCTTTGCACTTGGTGCTGTGGCCGGCTAACCATTGTTCCTGCAGGTTTTGACATGAGAGTGTGTGTGTATCTCTTGAAGTGTCTAGAGCAGGCTCAGCATCTGAGGCCTAGTTTCCCCATAAACACACACACAGTCACCACAATTCTCCCCACCAACCCACATCCATCCTTTTAAAAAAAACAACTCCAAAATCCTTCAATCTAAGCACAGAAGCACTTGCTCTTAGCGGCCAGCAGTCTCCTCTTCTTTCTCAGTGAAAGTTTTGAAGCCAGCGACAAGATGTACAAGAAGTGAGAGTCAGATTGTGGAAGGAGAAAATGAAAAATTACTGTGAGCATCTTTTCAGCACTGCAGCAGTCTTCCCACTAGCAATACTCCAGAAAAAAATATATACTCACAAACACACACATACACACAAAAACAGTTATTACCCAAATCCCTGCTGTACGTTGGGTCTGTGTATGTGTTTATTAGAGTGTGTGTATGTGTGTGGGCTCTGCTGTGCCTCCAGGATGCCCAGAGACGAACTGGCAGCTTGAAAAGCTTTGGCTACAAGGTAAAGCGAGCAAGGCGAGCGATGGAGACAAAGAGGAGAGAGCAGGAGAGGGAGAGAGATAGAAAGGAAAAAAAGGAACAAGACACAACAACATCCACAAAGGGAGGGCAGGCTCAGCAAAGTGTGGCCAACAGTCACTTTATCTGTGTGATGCTGACAGTCCCCTCTTCATACCCACTTTCCAGGGGGAAACTGAGGAGAGGGAGAGAAAGTCTTCACTCTGACACAGATGTGGCACCTTTCGTCGTGATCCTTTTTACTTTTTTTTCCCTTCTCGCCCTTTTTCGAAACAATATCTTGGAGTGGAGAACAATTCTCTCCTAACTCCCCCCTCAACTCCGTCTCCATTCAAGGTTCATGTGAACAAGGCCTCAAGCCCCTCCTCACCACCCTCTTCTCCCCCTTCTCTTTTGTCCGCAACTATTTCACCTTCAAATCCATTATTCTTCTGAATACTAAAGTCAAATGACAAGCTTCACATGGTCAACACTTTTTATTTCCAACAAGCACAAAGAAATTAAAGAGATCTGCTGGCCATCGGTGCGTACACATACATGGTGCATTAAAGGGGAATTCCATTAAACACGACTTCTAGTTTTTTATTCAGAAAAACTATAATATATAATGTAAAACATATAACAAAACAAATATCATAATTGCTGCTTTAATTGTTGAGATGGCCGAGTAAAAATATTTGTTCCCACATTAAATATTTAGTATTAGGAAAACATTATCTAGATGTTTAATAAAAAAATAAAGGCACACAATTTTAATGAGAAATTACTACACAAGATATTTCATTTTTCATAGTAACTTAAAATTACTACAGTTGAAAATTCTGATTAAAGAATAAACAGTTCCTAAATTGATCATTTTCAAAAGCGTAATTTTTAATTTTTACAATCTATAATTAACTAGATCTGTCATCTTTTAATTACCCTTTATAACCTCTAACAACCTGAACCTGACTAATGACCATGACAAATTAAATATTTATAGAATAAATTATTTCCATCTCACCACAGTAACATTTAATATATTTTTAATATAAGCTGATGAAGGTTATTGAAGCAGAAAATTATTAAGATAAATAAGAGAATTTAGAAATGTTGAAACATACATCTAACATAAAAATCTCACATCTAACAAAAACATCTTTAAAAGTGAGGCCAATAAAACAAAAAGATTAATACTTAAAAACTGCAACAACACTTACAGATACTTTTCTCTAAATACACCGTTCCTTTCATTTTCTCCTGTTGTCGTTCAGCTTCTCTGTCACTGTTAGGATCCTGCTCTTCCCCTGGCCTGCAGCAGGCAGTCCTGAGGCCCTTAAAGCCAAAACAAAGCCCTGGGAAAGTCCTTTACACAGCTTGGACAATAGCGCTGGGGCTCCAGCTTGACAAGTAAAAGAGCCCCGACAAGGCGGTGGCTAATTGCCTGCCCTCCCTCTATTCAGCCGGCCTGCTACACTCCTGCCATATCCTTTTGTCCCACGTGCACTTTCTTAAGTAAACTGCCAGTTCACCAGTAAGTGATGGACAGCTCCCAATCACCAAGCCACAATGGCATCAACGCCACAACACAAGAGAGCATAGGGGGGAGAGAAAAAATACTCTATTTCACTCCACTGTCAAAGATGTTCGCACGAG
Organism: Sandelia bainsii; assembly: GCA_032362345.1. Taxonomy (NCBI): domain Eukaryota; kingdom Metazoa; phylum Chordata; class Actinopteri; order Anabantiformes; family Anabantidae; genus Sandelia; species Sandelia bainsii. Next base: position 11,615,876 of record JAUMHL010000012.1, read on the forward strand.
ACCCAAAAGTGTGCGAGGAAAAAAAAAAGAAAAAAAGGAAGAACAAAAAGTTTTACAAAACAAGGAACGGAACAACCTATGACCTTTGCAAATTCATTATTTTCTCACATACCTTTGAACAATGTAGGACAAAAGCATAAATAGAAAACACTTAACGCACATGTCTAACTCCAGGTTCTTTTTTTTAAGCATTTTTTTGTGTAATAATTACTGTATAAGTATGTTATTTACAAAATCATTTTTATTTAGTAAATTACAGATACTTAAAAATTTTAGGCATGAACTATAAAAACATTAACCCTAATTTATTAATGTCAACAGAAACAAGAACGCAGATGTGGCAAGCGATCTAAATTATAGTACTTAGTTTTAAATGTTAATAGAGAAAATTAAATTTTAAATGTTATTTTAAAAAATGACATGCACTACACAATGTTTAAATGTGTTTTAGCAAAAAATAAACAATAATCATATTTAGTTTGATGTCCTAGAATAATACACCCCTGTCAGGCTGACAAGACAAAGCAATCAAACACTGCCTTTCATTATACAAATTGTCAATCTGTCACTTATGAACATAAGTGTTATAAATTGCCAAACAAGCCCAGAAAAATATCCATGAATAAATTCAATCAAAACATAATATTTAAAGCCAAACAAGCACCAGAAAATAAAGCACAATTGTAATTAAAATGTTGAACAGTCTTACCATTTAAAAGAGCTGTATTTGGGATGCTGCTCGGTTCCTGGTTAAAACAAGCATGCTGGCACTCGTGGTAGTGCACAGACTCCAAGCAGACTCCCACCACCATGTCAGCCACTAATCCACTGGGGGGCAGCACCTCATCTACGGCAGCCCCTCGCTAACGCCCGATGGGTTAAGCCGATAAGACAGCGGCCGGAGGACCGAGCGAGAGCCAAGGTATGCTGGAGCGACTTAGGACAGCAGCCCTTCAGGTCCCACAGCAGAGAGGACCGCGAGCAGGCGGCCAGAGCTGGATGTTCACTCTCAGCCCTCTCACGCATTCAAACGCACACTCAGGCTGCGCTGCTCTTCTCCGCATCTGACCGGGACTCCCTCTTTCCCCCTCGCCCATCTTCATATCCCCCCTAATAAGCTCTTTTGTGTCCATCTCTCTTTCTTTGATAAGTTGAAAGAACAACAAAAAGAGGGAGAGAAAGAGAGAGCTTTCATTCAGCAGCTTGGCAGACATAAAGGTAGTGGAGTGCCGTCTATAGGAGTTGCCCTAACTTGGCTAAACTCAAGCAGTGGGGTGTCTCTCGTCATGTCATTAATCCCAAAAACTAGCCACGCTCCATTCACTGCTAGTCACACTAAATTAAATACAAAATCAAAAACACAAACGCTGGGAAGAAAAAGTGTCAGAAAAAAAGGCTAGAGAAAGCGTTCCGATCCAGGGCAGAGGGTGTGTGGTGTTGCAGCCACGCTGCCCCAGTCCTGCCCATCGGTACCCCCAATTTTTGATGTAGGAAGCCCAGGAAGAAACAGCAAGACAAAAGACAAAAAACAGACATTTATCACCAAAAGAGTCTGTCATTGTAGCACAGCTTTAGCATCTCCAACTCTCCTGCCTGAACATTCTCAAGACAACTGAGAGGGGAAAAGGAACCCCAACTCCAAAGTCAGACCTGCCAGACAACAAGCCAACAACAGCGGTTAAAACAATACCAAAAAGTACCAATAAATGGATACAAGCCCTGTATGGTTTTCGGGAGAGCTGGCAATAGAAAATTCAACCCGGCCAACTGGTGGCTTGAAGAGAGGAAGCCCACTCTTAAAGCCGTGATCCGACCATCCACTATACCACCGCTGTGAGCCTTTTAACCACAGCAGAAAAAAATGACTATTGATCTTCAAATGGCGATAATTGAAAAGATCAAAAAGATTAAACAAAAAAATCAAGAATGTGCTGACTTACCATGTTATGCTCCTTTTTGTTGTAAGTTTTTTGTTTAAATTTAAAAAAAAAATTTGCTCAAAGATGCAGCATTGGAGGTGTCAAATTTTTGTAGCCGTCTCTTGATCGTATTACTTCCACAATCCTGGTTTCCAATGCGTCTGAACTTTTTCCCTTTCTCTTTTATTTTGTTTGTGGTACCTAGCCTTTTTTTCCTCTGCTTAAGACTTTAAAAGCCTTCAGCTCAGTAAAGCAGCACAAATTATCTTGCCACCTTGCTCAGCTCTGATGCTTTGGCCGCTAACTTTGGAAGGCCCTTTACTACTGCATCAAAATTAGCATTGTCAAAGCAGTTAATGAATATTAATATTGTATTTGTCATTGGAGCTGGCCCATTGCTGAACTCCAAGTCATCCATCAGGGACAAGATTAAGCACACAATTATTTCTGACTGACAGGGACCAAATCTGGAAGATTTTTTTTCTCCTCCAACAATTTAAAGAAAAAGATACAACATCATCTTAAGGTACCTCCCATGAGACGAGACAAGATTAATACACTTTTAATGAAGCAAGATTTCATGGTGCATGAACAGCAGGAACCTCGAGAAAAAAAGGAGAGGAATATAGAAATATTTCACTCATAATTTTTTACATTTTTAAAGACTGAAATCAAAAATTAGACATAATTTTGATGACAGACAAAATTGAAATTCAAAGAACATTTTCTTCTTCTTTTGATGAAATAATATGAATTTATCCTCCTTGATTTTATTTTTACAAGAAGATCCGGACTTGCTTTTTCATCTTTGTTGGAGCATTAAGAGAAATAAGACGTACAAACGTTGCACTGTGAACAATGCTGGCTCTAAATTTAACATGAAACATTCATTAAAGCCCAGGACCTCCAGCGCTCTCTGCAGAGCCCGGCGGAGCACCGACCGCTGAGGACCACACAGGCAGCCTCCATCATCACCACCCGCTGCAGCATTTCAGCTCCATCCAGGAGCTCTGTCCCCGCTTTGCAACCAACATCCCACAACTTCACACACGACTCTGTCAAACACGGCTCACTGTACAATTTTCCAAACCTTCATCAAATATGTCACAATGCACAATTTTGAATATTTTCTAACTAGTGATGTCAGTCCAATTTTTCTGCTGAAAATAAATTCTGGAATTCTTTAGGAAATACAAAGCTCTCACATATCTCAAATATTTGCCTGAACAAAAAGCATTTCTACCTGCACCTGTCTTCAAAAACTGACATGCCATCTTCTTCACTCCGCTGTGCTCAAAGCATTAGCGTGTCTTTTGCATAATTTTAAAAACACTTCTCTTTTCACATGTATTCTTAATTCCGAGCAATAGAGATCACACATCTGTCTGACTGAGTTTTCTCCCTTTAATTATTTCCGTCACAGGAGCGGCCAAATGCGAAATCTTTAAACCTAAAGCAAATTTTCTATTTACGCCTTTCTATAGAATACACTATAAAATAAAGTGAAAATCATTGATTGGGTCGCACAAAAAAATAGCAGATGTGGGGCAATAATGCCAGCGGCTCAGTGAATTGGTGTGAGTGTAGGGGTCAAGCTGCGGGCTCACCTTGGAGCACCGAGCCCCTGCCGACCACCCTCCCGGCTCCCTAATACCATTAGCAACCCTTAGATGAACATACTAAATTGGCCTTTTGTCCTCCAGGTGCCAATCTGGCCTCACCAACTCACTGGTATCACAGCACCAAATACAGATGGTGCTGCCTTTTTCTGAAATGAATAGCACGCATAAGAAAGCGCTCCGTTTTCCTGATTCTTCTGCTCTCGAAAAGCCGTCGGCATTTCTACAGTTTTTTTTTTCAGCGCTCATTGCCATTTAAAACTTTAGATAACAATTTGTCATATTTGGTAATAATTTACTTATGTTAAAACGGTGCCTATATGTGCATTATACACATAATTTACAAATAACATTTTAACTCCTATTTACAGGATTTCACAATGAGACATGTAACAAATTAGACTTTATCCGATTCAGCAGTAAAGAATATCATAAATAATAAAATTAGGGAATCAAACTGAATTTAACCAAAAAATTAATTCTGAATTTTCTTTAATAAACTTGATTCTCAAAATTATTGTGAGCCTGAAAAATCTAATAAAATAATTTGTGGCTCAAAATATCTGAGCAAATAAAATATCTGTATTGGCAGCAATAATTCACATTAATACATATTTGCTTTAAAATACAAATTTTAAAAATACAGATTTAAATGTTTAAATAAAAGAATGCTGTAAATTAAATCCTAGTAAAACTAATTATCTTTTAATTTTTATGACACAAGTACAGACACCGATTAAGTGTTTGAACAAGGTTGTATATGAAAACAGGCACTGAACACAGAATCCCACCACGGCTTAATTCAACTTGAGAGTCTAAAACAGGTCCGATTTAGGTGAGGAGGAGAGAAGGGAAGGGAGAGATGAGAGGGAGCAGAGCAGGCAGCTCTGTGGCCCAGCGTGATCACATCAGCGCTAGTATCAAATTAACTCTCCGACTTTGAAACTTATTGATCTGCTATTAAGACACTAGTGAACTTGATGAAGTGAGTGCTGTAGGTGACTCTGGGACTTCAAAGTCTAGCACCAGCCACATAAAACAAGCCACTTTGATCCCCGCTCCGCTCCTCAAATCTGGAGAGGGGGCTTCAGAGGAACCCCCAATTCTACTCTCCTCTCTTCTCCCACTCAGCCCCGGCCCATGTTCCAGCTCTTTCTTTCCCTTTCCACGTCTACTGATTCCTCAATAACCGGCAAAGCGCCGGTGCCACACAATGTTCAATCTCACCACATTTTACAGAACCGTCAGCAAGTTGAGGGCACAGTAGTGTACAGTGGTGCAGACAGATCTCTTTTCTGATTCACCAAGAAAAAAATAAACTGACACACACACACACACACACACACACACACACAGAAAATGCAATATGATGTCAAAACAAGTACTAGAACAAGGTGGCTATCTAAGCATATTGGCAATAAAATTCAGCGTCGATAAGAAGGGGATTCTTCACGCCAAATACAGCATCTAATAAGGTTGGCGATGAGAGAGACAATGCAGAGTTGGAGATAGCAGCACTATTGTGTGGTGAATACATCCCCCTCTTCGCTTAAGGCAAGTCTTCCCACTACATTAAATACTGTGTGCTGCCAATCACACCTGCCTTTTTTTCATTTTTTGCCACTGGGTGGAGGTAGTAGTTAATGTTTTCAACATGCACCGTATAACTATAATATACTGAAGCAGACACGCATCACAACCGGCCCACAGAATATGCCTTCTCTCAACAAACTAATGGGATAAATGTAAAAAATCTAAAAAAACAAGAAAACAAAACAAGCCAAAAAAATATCTTAGCTTGCAGGAGTGAGAAAATTTCAGGTTCACCCACCATTGAGCTGCTAACTTAGCAGGATGAGTAAAATAAATATTAACAGCTAAATTAATCATCGGCAGGACAGTGTTTGCACTCAGGCTCCAGTGCCCACAGACAGGGCGGTGTGTGTGTGTTTGTGTGCGAGTGTCTCTGCACTTGGAGTGCTGAGGCTAAGCTGAGTCTGTTTAATTAAGAGGGGTAAAACAGATGACAAATGTGAGACAGTTAAACATTTAATGTGTGCTTATCTCCCGCCTCACTTATTTAGTTGGGAGAGATTCAGAGTGGGTGGCGTTTAAGAGTGATGCGCCGGAGAAACGCTGGTGGAATTAGAACGCAGCCCCGTGTGCCGTGACAAGTCAGCAAGCAACACACAGCCATTTCCTGACAATTGTTTTGACGTTTTGCAACTTAATTCTGTTTGATGAAAAAGAAAGGGATTACGTGATAAATCAAATAAACACAAATGCTGATTCTGCTACACAGCTGTTAGTAAAAAGCAACAAATAAATAAATAGGCAAGCTTCAATGTAAATGACAGAGTGTCACTTAATTATGGATCTATTATTTTTAGCAGCATTGCCTAAATTGTCAAAATAAACCGTGCAATTAAAATGCAACTGTTTCATAGCCCTAGTTTCTCCTTCATTTCACCTGACAAAGAATTAATTTTTTTTCTTGTGGATGATCCCCATTGTGTATCTGGTGCTGATGCACATTGCCTAGAGTCAATGTCAAATCCCAGCTCCAATAGTCCCGCAAAAAATACAGAACGAACAGTGCCTGCGGCACACACATCCCTTTACTCAACCCACTTGCAATATCTTATCCAAAGTTATCGCTTCCAATGTGACAATGTTAAAATAAAAAATATATATTTAAAACACACATTATATATATATATATATATATATGTGTGTATGTATGTGTCTGTGTGTATATATAATATATACATATGTGTGTGTGTGTGTGTGTGTGTGTGTATGTGTGTACATACACTATATATAAAGGGAGAAAGATAAAAATGAGTGGCAGGGAGGGGGGTGTGGATGGGGGAAAGAGAAGCTAAAGCTAAAAAAGCAAAAACAACGAGAGGGAGAAGAAGAAGAAAAAGAGGAGGAGGTGGAGGAGAAAAAAAGCCCTGTGCCACGAGCATATATAAGAGAAACCTTCACCAATTAGTGGGGAGAAACGGGAGAGGGAGCTGCCGCAGCGTCGGCACTCAAAGAGCCAGGCCTCGCGGCGAAGCTGTCATGTCGGCAGGATTGATCAACAGGCCTGCTATTTCTAATGGCATGTTGTCATGAAGCTGCAGCCATGGGGAGCCACCTGCCTCAGTCCTCGCACAGCACTGTGTACGTGTGTGTTCATGTGTGTTTATGTGCATGAAACATTGGGGTTGGGGGTACTGCAGCAGCCATACCTATTGTGTGCCCATATATCTTTTACTAACAATTTGAAAACAGCCTGGAATCCTCCTCCCACTCTCTGGCAGTCTTACCTTGCCTATCCCTGAAGGTGGGAGAAATGTGGCATCCTGGATTGTTCTTTATTCCCGCTCAGCAGAGCCAAGCTATTGTAAAATCCAACACAATGGATACAAATGTATACTGTGTTGTCAAGATGCGAAATGCAAATGAAAGAAAATGGTTTTCGAAGCTTCATGATAACAGTAATAACGCAGATAATGGCTCTATTTATTCTTTTTAATCAATTTCACTTTATTGTCGGGGAACGTATTGACTGTTCAACAAATGAATCCCCCAATTGTACTGTATGAAACAACACATTACATGAGTAAAACTACCCTGAGTTATAATCTTAAAGGCATAACATTTAATTATAGTCCATTCCCTTTTTATAAAAAAAGCTGTCAAATAATCAGCGGACAATCGAAACTCATCTTTAAAATTCCATTGCAGGAAAAGCACAATCAAAAACAAGAAAATTGCTTTATAAAAAAACACTGTCACATTATCCTCACTTTTCAGGAATACGGTGACAAAAAAAAACCTGCTTTGCGTTTAGCCATGGTGGCCAAGCAAGCCCAGTCTCGCTAACAATAAAAAGTCAAATAAAAGTTACAGAACTTGAGAGTTCAAGGTAGCGCCGGCTACTTGGAGTGCGTGTCACGTACAGTTAACCTTTTTATCGGGCATGCCTGTGGTCTCATCAGTCGATGAAATTCTTTGCCCGCGGCGGTGGCTTAGCCGAGGGACACGGACCAATAGAAAAATATTTCATTGTGTTAGCATTTCAAATAGTGAGTGGAGGGTGGAGAGGAGGGTATTTGGAACGGCGGTGGGGGATGAAGCTCTAACCGATCGTTGCCAGCGGAATTAATTGCCTATTCTGAGAATAATGTCCCTTATCCACGATCCTCGGAGGGCCGAACGCTAGCAGAGGCCACTTTTTTATTTTTTGTTTGGTGTCTTCAAAAAGAAGAACGCTTAGGGGTACTGGCCATATTAGGAGTTTAGCTCAGTCCCCTTTAGGCCGGGAAAAATAATCAGAAGCACTGAACCAAACTCAGCTAATCTATACGCCAATTAAAAACGCAGAACCCATTACACCTAACGTTAAAGTGAACTGAAAAGTAAATACTTTTAATTGAATGACTTTTGTAACAAATTGTGTAAATTCTGACAAATAATAATTATTATTAGATTAAATTCAATTTAACAGTTAGAACATGAGAAGTGAAGCAGCTACGTCTGCTTTTCAGCCAGAGCTCGATAAATGGCTCAAGATGGAGCAACCCCGGTGGTGCTTCTATCCTTTTATTTAAGGGGATTTAAGTTCAGGCTCTGTTACACATTGGCCAAGCATATGCAATGACCCTAACTGATATTGGTGCATCTTTTAGCCACATCTTAATCTAACCTTTATAAAGCTCTGCGGCTTTTCAGACTCAAAACAGCATTCAGAACGAGTATTGTTTGGAGCTGGGAAGGAGGCAGCCCTCGGAGAGGATTCCACAGAAAAGCTGGGCCTGGGCAGGAGCCCTCTGGAAAAACAGCTGCTTATGCACTCCAATCAGTGGGAAAACAAAACCAAAACCCAAATGCTAAGAAGAAAGGGGGAAAAAAAAGTAGAGGGGGCATCCCGAATGCTCCATCCCTCCATATCGACCTCTACGTGCCCATTTCGTGCTAGGTGTCGATTTCATCCCTCGGCAGATGGACGGGCGAATTCGCAGCAGTCCCCATTACACGCCTCTCCTTCGCTCATTGTGAATTCAGTCAACGAAGTCAATCTTATTAACTTCCGCGCCGGTTCACACATGACATTTTCTTCAATTTTCTCGCCGACATCAAAAACATCAATTAGCAGCTCGAAAATGGAAAGGAGCGAATGACAGAGTCCGATAACGCCAACTTATTTGAAGCCGAGGGTAAATCTATTCTCCAGTTTTGAATGTGTTCATTACAATTGCATTTTCAAAGAAGACCTCCAAATAGCAAAGAAATTAAATTTATCTCCTAGAAATGTCCAGAAATTGTTTTTCCCCCCTTTTTCTTTTTTTTAATCCTGTGTCTATCTCTCAGCCTCAGTGGGTGACACAAAGCACTGTGGTGCTGCATTTTCTTTTTCTCATTAGAACAGATCACAACTCCCACAGAAGTTGAAACCCTATACTATAACCTCTAGTGTAACCCATAAAAAAATATTTTAAAAGGAGTCCAACATTTCTTTAGGAAGAAAATGAGGCGATAAAGTACCTTGCCAGTGACCTACAGTTTTAACAAAAACACTAAATGATAATAAATGCAGTGTCTATTTTACCCAACAAGGGGAGCTATTATCAGATTAAAGAAATAAAATGCTTTAGAAGAAAAATGTTTTGGATTTTATTTTGTATTTATCAATTCTCAAAATCAATGTTCACATAAACACATAAGCATTTATTATTTAATTCACAGACACATGACCTGTTTTAAAAAATGTCATTACATTATTATAATTATACAGTTTGTGGAATTGTTAATGTCCTTACTAAATAATTTTGTATTTATTTATTTGAATAATTAAACAAATTAAATAAAAATTATTCTATGTTTACCGGTTATTATTAATAAATTCTGCATTCTCTTTATACTAAGAAATTTAGGATCGCATTGTCAAAAAACAAGTAAATATGTATATAAAAAAAAAATTTTTTTAAATACAGTGCAAAAAACCTAACTTCCATCTAAACATCCATTTATCCACATCCTCATTGATCATTTCTTGTTCCTCCACATCACGGTTGCATCAAAATGTGAAATACAAACCTACACATTAATGAAGCTCTCGTGGCCAAACTCTTTTGCCTCCCGTCACTGGTGAACATGTAACTCAATAAACCTCGGCCAGTAACCTTTAAGTAAAGGGCTATTTTTTGCCTATATCCAAACATTGTCAGACGCCTTCCTCATGCTTGAGTTACATCTCCAAGGGAGTGAACAAAAGCAACTTTAGTTGCTGTGGAAAGACACTCATAATGCAAGGGGAGGGGGGCGGTCGCACACGGAGCCGTGCGGATCACATTCCTCCGGCCCATTGATTTTTGATCTTTTGACATTATTTAGTTGCTTTTTATTTTCTTGGGTGTCTTTTATTCCATGTCACAAATGACAGAAATGTCCAAACAACTGATGTTGGGAATATCTACTATCTGTCAAAAGAGCAGGCTTTTCCCGGCATTAAAGCGACCAAATGCTCTGACGCAGTGCCGAGAATCGGCGGGATGAAAATATCACTCTTTATAATGGAGGCTAATCAGATTTCGGATGCCGTTTGCCTTCTAGCTAAAAGGAGATGGAAACGTGCGGAGCAGTCGGGCTGTAACCAATACACTCCTAGTTCATCGCCATTCTGACCTCAGAACAAAAGGCATGCAGTTCTTTCCCACATCTGATCTACATCGTAGATCCAGTCAGGAAAAATGGTTCACAGTGTCGAAATCGGAATTAATACCAAATGTAATTTTTACCCTAATGTCTGTTGTAAATAGACAAAGGCTGAACAGACAAAGAGGTCATGCTAAATGCAGAGAAAGATGATAAAATGCATCTATAATACGTCTGTCAGCTGAACGTTGAACACAGTAGTGATCAGTTCCATTAGGCAGGGATTTGATCATCTCCCCCGTGCACTTTCACAGCCCGGCTTCAGATTAGATCACTGTGAAAATGGTCAAATGGTGTGTTTATCTCTCTGTAATTATTTTGAAGCAGATGAGATTAGTTGTTTGCATGTTGCTTGTTGAGCGTGCACAGCGTAAGACATGCAGCGTAAGACATGCACACAGAAACACAAACACTGGCAGGTGGAGAGCTGAATGGTTCCTCTCAATGCCATTAACCCATTAGATAGTTTCAACAAAGGCCTGAAAAAAATGTTTTATGTGCAGAAAAAAAGTCGGAGCACAGCGTACATGCAATTACTGCGCCGTAATCCTTACGTTATGACTAATATTAATGTTCTTGTTTTGTGACACAAATGGACTTTCAATGAGATTAACAAAGAAAACCCCAGAAAACAATGGAACATGTTGAGCTAAGCTTACGGAAGCAACAAAAGCAGGACAAAAATACAACTACATGCATCTTATCTTCTGGTACTTGTGAGCAGTAGAAAGCAAAAATATTAAGCTCTCTTTCTGCCACAAGCAAATCTCAGAGTTGTTCAAATTCCAGAGAAGGAGATTTTGCAGAAAAAGAGCACCCCTACTGCAGAGAGATGAGGGAAGATGAGAGGAAAAACTTCAAGAAAATTTTGAAGATTTTAGAATCAGTAATGAGGTCATGTATATTTAATTTGCAGCTACCTGAAATAATTTGCAGAACAATTCTCTTGGCATGCATTTAGGCATTAAGTGTACTGACCTCTATTGTGTGAAGCAGATGTTTTTATATTCCCAGCAGTGGTGACCTTGAGTGAAATTGTCTGAATCCTGCGGGGTAACTTTAAGATCAGCTGCACACTGTTGCCCTTCCAGAGCTCATATAATATATTCAGAGTAAGATGAGATCATCTGTGATGGATCCTTTCTCCTCTCCTCGTTCCCTTTTCTCAATAATCACCTCTATTTTCACTTCACTTGAGTTAGGCTGTGTCACTAGATTACAGGCCCTTCGTATCTACCTTTCCAATTACTTTTAAGAGTTTTGGATGGACAAATTTGTGCTTTCATGTCCAGTGTTAGCAGATGAGTCGCTGCTTCTGGCCATGAAAGGAGAGTTTTTAATGAGCTGAGGTGAGGTTAATTGGTTCGCTAAGATCTTTTAAGCCATATGCCGCTATATGAAATTAAGTCTATTTCCTGGAGTTTCCCTGGACGTATTTAATAACAAACACTTCAGCCAAATTTTCATTTCCCACAGTGAGGAGGAGATACGGGTAACGGGTACTGAAGAGGTGAGAGTTCAGTTGTTTGTGCTTGTGTTGCCCCCCCACACTATCTGTGTTTATGTGTCTTCAAAGCCCAGTGGTGTAATGTCAACTCCCATTCTCAACTCTCAGGCATATTTTACTACTGTGTTTTCCATAGATACCTGAAAGCTAATTGCCAGGGACATACTTTTCTATAGTCTGTTTATTATTGAATTTCCATTTCCATGAAACCGGACACTATATTATGTTACTGTGGTTGTGCATTACACACATCTCACTATTCAGTGCAATATATTAAATGACTATCCCTTATTGTATCTAAAAAAATTATGCTGTACTGGAAGCTAGCAAATCTCAATATATAGTAACTAAAAACTGCAAAAAATGATTTATCTGTGTATCAGCTGCTGAGTGTATGTATCCTTATGCATACAAAAGGGGGTGGTAAGTAACTAAAGTACATTTACTCAAGTACTGTACTTCAGTACAATTTCATTTCACTACAAATCAGAGAAAAATATTGTGCTTTTACTCCACTACATTCATTTTAACGTCATTAGTTACTAGGTACTTTTTGCAGGATTAGATTCTTATAAAAATCATTACATATTAATAAAATGCTGATGTATCATTTATCGATTAACTTCCGGTCACCGTACAAGGTGGATAAAATCAGCCCCACCTTTACTGACTGCTGTTTTACTTCCACGGCCTGTAGGTAACATCAGATTTGAATAGTAATTTACACCTTTGAGAATTTGTTGAACAAATCTGAAATAGACTTATAGCATCAAATTCTACATTGTTTAAAATACACAGTTTCTTAGTGAAGTACTTTTACTTTTGTAGTGAAATTTAGAGCCTGGACTTTAGTACTTTTACTTGAGTAGAAGTATTGACATTACTTTATATACTTCTGTATACAAAAAGCTAATGCACCCAGGAAGCACAGCTCCCTCCAAGTCTTTATGCAGTACTTATAATCTAGCTGCAGTTTTGATGCATGTTCAGGCTGGTTCTAAACATGACAGCCCCCATGTGTATTAGTTTATAATGGGGCAGCAGCACTGCATGAAGCTTTGGCTATTGTTTTCATTTCTCTAACAATGAGGGCAAATCTGCAGCAGCCAGTCGATCACTGCTGTTGACTCAATGTGAGGGAACTGCTGCATACACACCAATCTTCCGCAAATGACTGGGTCTTTCACTTGCTATTAGGAACTACATGATGTGAATCTGCCCAGACTAAAAGACCTTGTAATCAACACTGGTGCAAACGTGTTAAGTTCAGCGTCTCATTGAGGGGGGGTTCAATGATCCTGACAATGTAATTACGGGTTGCCACCACAACGCAGCAGCCAGCAAACTCAACACTAATTCAATCCATCTTCATTTCCAAGAGCAACGCCCCAACCATTGATGGATAGTTATCATTAGAGAGTGACAAAGCACTGAAACAACTGAGGCGTGAACGACAAAGTGTGTGTGTGTACTGGTCGTAAAGTCAAGGAACAGGAGGATGTGTCCTCTCAGATGTACACTATTGCTATGGACAGCAGGATTTTATTATATGAATATGGTAAGACAGGATGGGGAAAGAACTTTGGGAGCTGGTTTGCATCATTCACACACACATAAACACACAGAATACCCACACAGAGCGTGTGTACGTGTTCACATACACACACACAAACAGTTTGGCTTACTGTGACCCCAACACACAGAGAGGCTATGGCTCGACTCACCAGCCTTTTATAGCATGCTGCTCAGACTGCTGACAACCACACACGGATACACACACTTGCACAGGTCTGGGCACTGTCTGCAGCCAAACATAAAACCACAGGCTGTGATTGAGGCCAACTGGTCTGCTCCTCTATATTTTCAGTCTATATATTCAGTCCACCATGGGCTGTATATCTTAATTATGTACTCTGCCTCTTTTTCCTAAAAGAAGGGGTGACAGAGTCTGCTAGGCAGGCACTGGAGCAGCAGCAGGCCACTAAAATGAGGCCTTTCCAGTCTTTATGGGGCCTCCAGCTCAGCCACTGCATCATTACATGACCTTTAAGCTCTGGACAAAAACACAGTGGATGCCTCGTTCCTTGCGTCTCTCCTGGCATTACTGGCTTGTATGCTGCACACAATAGAAATGATCCTGTTTTTGGCATTTTTCATACCAAGTTGTATGCCTTTAAAACAAATTGGAACTCAAAAACTTTTCAGGAAATCTAAGGCTGTGAAAGGCTGTAATGAGTAAATAGCTCAAAGGGTAGACGGGGGAACAAATGGCCAGAAGAATTTTACCACAGTGTTGGGCTCAGTGTGATTATCTTTCTTTTTCCCTTGCGGGTCATAGCTTTAGAGGTCACCACCGTCTCAAACACACACACCGGGTTAGGCTTTGCCATTTCAGTGACTCAATCACATCTGGAGCTCTCCATCAATACTGCTCAGTGACCCAACAAAGGCCCATGCGGTGAGTGCAGGCCCCAGCTCTCTGAATTAGAACACATTCAAATGGGAGCCAGTATCACTGTCGCCCCTGTTCATTAACCAGGAGGTGGTGCTACTGGGATGTAGAGAAATACTATTTTCTGACACCTAGATTTGTAGACACTTCCTCAAAGACACTCTTCTTCTTTTTTACTGTCTCTGTCGATTTAGTTGCACAGAGTGAGAGAGAGAGGTTCACAATCAGGTGATACTGCCTGAGTGAATGCATAAGATTCTGAAGACTTGTGATCTCTTGTTCAGTTGGCTCACTGTGAGGAATGAATGGTTTATGCATCCTTCCAACCTCAACCATAATTAAACTCGATGCTTACTCATGCACATTCCTAATGTGCTATTATACACTCTCACATGCCGTACATACAACAGCTTTGTAGATTTGTATGTATACATCGAGGCATGAGCTAAGCAGCCAATGTGCTACAGGAACGTTCTGACTGGCTGGCCTGCTTGCAGACCCTGCAGTTTGTTTAGCAACACTCCTTTTGACGACGCCCGAAGGGTGCAATTAAGCCCAATTAGAGCCTGTCGGTTTTATTAAGAGGCACAGACTGGCCAGGCTCGGGGGCAGTGAGGGGTAGAGGAGGGAGGAGGAAAAGGAGAGGGAGGAGGAGAGTCTGCAGCACCAAACTAGTGCTACTCTTGAGGAACTAGGCAAGCACCATTGAACAGAAACTGGTGTAAATATACTGTATGCCAACTAAACAGATACTAAACAGAAATGGCAGCTGTGACAGTTCAATGAAATTACTAACTGCTGTTACCAATGCTGGACTTAGAAACAAAGAATTGCCAAGGGCCTGATCAAGTCTTCACAATCGAATCAGGTCCAGCATTTAGCCTTAGGTGCTCTCAGTTCAGGTACACAGACGCTACATTTATGAAGCTACATAAAAGCTACCTAAAAGTACAGCTTTGTGATCAGAGAACCTGAAGGGATCAATGGATGACAAAACCAACTCATCTATAAATACTCACTGGCTACATTGAATGCAGACATGTGTGGATGCAGATGTCACAAAGCATTTTCGGAAGGGGGTTAGGGGGTGGTGGCTGTGTAGTTATGTGAGCCTGCCCTGATATATTAGTGTGGTTGTGAATAGAGCAATACAGCTGGCTTGGAACAAAAACTGCAGCATCTCTTTCATCAGCAAATCAAAAAAAGAACGCAAATGAATGTATCATTTTCCCCCCTCACAAATCCTTTTCCGTCGACCCCTCGACAGAGATGTTTACAGATAGCTATCATTCCCCCTCTTTTTCACATTTGTGCTTGGACATGTTTCAAAAGACCGGGCCTTTTCATCTCCCCTCTCGCTGTGAGGAAATTTGCTCCTTAATGGCTTTCAAAACAGGAAGCGCAGACAATAAAAAAAGGAGAAGTGAGAAGAACGCTTCGCTCCCCAGTCCCCCCTTCAGTCGGCGCATCCTTTGCGGAGCTGAGTGCTGCAGCACACTGCTGCTGTGCCAAGGTGCCAACTGTGCCAGTCACACTGACCTCCATCTGCAGGCAACTTGATACCATCTCTCCAACCGCCGCATACTCCCACTGAATGGGTTCGCTCAGTCACACTGAAGTCTGAATGCCATTCAAGGCTCAGGCTTGGAATTGTGTTTCGAGTTTGTGTGCTATTGTATTCTTTGTTCACAGCTGCTGTGTAAAAAAATCCTTTATCACTAAACTGAATACTAAAAGGGTTGTATTGGAGGAATGCACACAGGAATACATTACTGCCAATGTGCAAATCACCATCAGGCAAATTAGAGCTGATTTAGAGTTTTTATCAATGACCCTCAGATGAGTAAGGTTGAACTGCTACGGACCAGCTCAAATTACTACTCTGGATGGTCTCCTGCCAAGTACTAGGCTTACTATTTTAATAGTATATGTAGGTGTCTGTTTACTCATGTTGTATTCATAATTCCGCCTCCTGCAGGGCATCTGTGTCCACTGAGTGCCCTTGAACATGCCATGAGTAGTCTTTATGTGCCTCAACTAAAAAGAGACCTGAAAGACAGCTACACACGCTTCCGCACAGTTGGATAAAACAAACCTTAACCACACAACTCACCCTCACCAAAGAACTAGCTTTTTTTCAAAAGATGTTCAGAAGATTGTTTTTCTCTCTCTCTCTCTCTCTCCTCGTCTTTGCTTTTTCCTCTCCCTGGGTAAAACAAATGCATCATTTTTCAGTAAAAAAAAAAAAAATCTTTACTCCCTCCTCTCCCTCCCATTGTGCCATTTCCGTGTATGGAAGTGTTCCCTCCCATTGATTTTTTCCCCAGCCAGGGCGCTACTCAACACTAGCTGCTTCCTTGCTGGTGTCATCTCCTTGTGCCTTCCTCCTTTTAACTGTGTTTTACTCTTGTGGCAACGTAATGTACAACTGCCAAACTGGCAGTGGGGAGAGGAGTGCAATGGGAAGAAAAACTGATACATGCACTCAAAAGTTTCGGCTATTGATTTCTTTTTGATGCAGGTGGGGGAAAAAAAAGAGAAATGTTCAGCTGCAGAAAGCCTTTTTGATCACCACTACAGTCGGGCCAGTTGGTAATGTTGTTGCTAGTAAGACACAAGGATTGTGTGTTTATCTGTGCATTACATTGCTTTGTTGTGCTTTGTGTTATGGCTCAGCCTCTGATTCTGCGCGGTCAGACGGCTTATTAAACATAGTGACCAACATGCACCTTTGTCAGGGCTTGCCAATGTGCTTGCATCATTAATGTGCACAATTATCTGGAGAAAGTGTCAGTTCCAGTGGAGAATGTCAAAGTGAGCAGTGTAGGCCTACAGCTGCAGTACAGAAAAACACACACACAAAAAAACTGCAGGCTTGTGAGAAAACACAAAGATGAGCAGGACTACTCAAGGGAGTTGGCAGAGAGCTAAGGAAAAGAAAATTTAAACATGCAACATAATGCATTACAGGGCAGAGCAGAGGATAAAAGAGTGATACATGTGATCCATACCCTATACACTAAATAGAATACTAAAATCAAACGTTGCAGAGAGTGATACAAAGATCCATTATTGGAGCGGAAAGCTAGCAGGAGTACTTTCCAGCCACTGCAGCTCCTCGTGCATTCTATGTCGGCCCCTCTGTGATGTGCGTCTGTGTCCACTGGGGGCTACAATTAGCCCATCAAACTCATTCCAGCCGGGAATCCACACCGCCTCTCCAATGCCCTTTTCTGGCTCTCCGAAGCCTGGGCTCCTCCAATGAGACAGGCAACTTGTAAGACTAGGGGAGGTAGCCTTTGATGTGCCAGGTTATACCAAGGCCTCCCTTTTTGCTCAAATCAAGGCTGAGGAGATATAACAATTAAAATGGCAGAAGACGCATGCTCATGCCACAGTGCACATTAATACAGTTTGTGTGCCAGGCGCCCCTTTGTGCAGCTAGGACACTGGACCTAATAGGGGGTGCATCTCAGTATTAGAGCAAATATCAGCTCCTCATTGGCTGATGAAGCAATGAGAAGTCATGTTCTAGCAAGGAGATATTATTTATGCCAGTGCTATAAATCTGTCTTGTGGCTTCTCTTGGCTTCTCATTGCTTTCTAACTTGTAGCAGTAGTGCAGCATTTCCAAAAACTTTTTGGCCTGTTGCCCTGTATTTGCTTTAGTGTTAAAATGACTTATCTATAAATCCTTAAGTCAACCTAAAACTACTAAAAATAATTCAATCATCCCTCCAAATTACTTAAATTTATCAGTGCAAAATGCCAAACCATCATGTCTAATCCATTAATCTAGTTCTCTACTGCCATATTATCTTAAATTGAGTACCTTTGAAAACCTGAAGACATGCACTGTAAGGTTGTATTTCTGATTATTACCAAATTATCAAGCTTTTAAGCTCGTATGTAAAAGTTGGTGTACTCCAATGAGGCTTAAAGAACTCTGACCATCAGCCCAGGGAGAAAGTACTACCCCTACTACCACAAACAATCATATCTGTATCATATACACACAGGCCCAGTCAAATACCACAACTACTTTGTCAAGGAGGATCCAACCTGATTTGCCTCTGCAGTCGCTCTGCCTCTGGCGTGAGTGTCCCTGAATTTACTGTCTGAGGTAAAAGATTGTCCACAATTTAAACAGGTGTGTACTTATGCAGATGTGCAGCTCAAGCATGTGGTTTGTATTAGTTGCTGCACTGGAGCCAAAGTGAGCTTTCGCTGGAGCAGGAGTCTAGCCCAACATGTCATTTGGGGTTGGTGATCTATTCAGTTTTAATTTCCTGGATTCAGGAATTCCCTAGATATTTCCTAAAAATTCCAAAAAAGTACATGTATGAACAAACTTCACCATAAGCATACTTAAACTCTGGAATGTTATTGATATTTATATAAAACTGTAGTTGGTAGAATGTCAATAAAAACATCCACATACTATTATGGTAAAAGGGTTATTTCCATTATCATAACATTAACATCACAAGACCTTCATATGAAGTTGTTAAGTCATTGACACTACTGCTGGAGTACAGCAACAACGTGGGCTTGTCATTTTACTGTGACATTATAAAAGCACCAAAAAGTGAGCTTGCATAAAGGCAAGTAAATTGCACCAACAAAACAAAAGGGAAGTCATGCTTCAAGGAAGCAGGAGGTATTTTCTCTCCCTTGTTGGTTATTCCACAGTTTTTCCAAAGAAAGAATCTTGTTTAAAAAAAAAAACTGCCATGGATTCCAGTGAATGCCAGTGAGAATCAAGCAAGCTATTCATGCTGCCAGTTGATTTAGGTACGCCTCGCTACACACCAATCAGCCCGGCCCCGGCCTCGCCAGCCACTCACTTGTCTGCCATTCCAACACAAGATGGAGACAGTGCCAAAAGTTCCAATTAAAATATCCATTTGTGATGTCTGTGCAAAAAAAACAAAACAAAAAACAAGCACCATGCTTTTTCGATAGCGTAGGAGAAAATACAACAAAAGCTGCCAAAATTCTGTGGACAAGCCACGTACTTAAGAGTTTTCTGTCTACACAAACTAAATAAGTATGAAGAGTGTGTATGTAGGCAGAATGAGTGTGCATGAGAAAGAGAGACAGACAGAGCGTGTGCATGCACAGAAGTGGGAGCGTCTTGTTATGGAGGAACAGAGCATGTTGCAGATAAGAGGGCGATGCTGTTCAAAGAAAAAGGCAGGCCGGTAAAGTGCACGCCGATTCGACATCATTGCCTTACTGTCCCTTAATGAGCCTGGAGAGGAAGTCTGGTGTCCATAGAATTCGCTCCTGTCTCGCTCCAATCACGCTGCTGGGCTTTTTATTCAAATCTCACACGCAACTGTCACACATTCAGTCTGGCTGTGCTGTTTATCTTACTCCAGGAGGATGTTAACAAGACAAATGAATGAATAAATACACAAATAATACGTTTAGGTAATGTTAATAATGTATGAAATGGAAGCTGCTTTTTGACAGTAGCGCTGCAGTAAGGATTCTTTCCAACTTTGGTGACAGGCTTGTTTATTCTCTTCCCAGCATGCAATTCTCCGCATCTTTCGAAAGCAATGTCTGGCCAATGCTTGCCGTCTATAGCACATCTCACTGATGAGAAAAAGTGGTCTGACACATTACTTTAGATTTCTCTTCCATGAAAAAGCCTTTAGTTTGAGCCTACTATGATGATCCGCCTTAATCTGATGGAATCCAAGTCTCCTTTTCACCCCATCACACTTCCCTCCTGCTATTAAATGACTGATTTCAGTGACGTTTCAACAGGCTATTCAATTAGATAAGATTTTTTTTCGAAAGATTGGATAACTATACACAAAAGCATGTGCACACCTGCACAGGTATGCAAGAGCAGTTAAATCGCAGTGTCACTTGTCTCAAAGAGGTGTCCCAAATTTTCAGGACTATTAGAAAAAAGAAAACAAATAAAAAACATGAGTAGGGAAAATGCTCAAAGAAACTGAGTGGGTAGAAAAATAAGCCTCACATCAATTTCCTTCCCCGGGCCAAGACAAAGGTAGGGCCTGGCACTCAGGCGCCGTTGAGAAGAAAAAAAATAACAACACGCACATCAAAAGTAGAGCAAAACAAATCCAAGAAAAGTTCAGATAGGTCTTCATTGGAACTTCTGAGATGAACAAAATCAAATAAATTGGGGAGTTAGTCTCGTTCAGGCTGGCCCAAAAAACCTGAATACACTGTTAGAATGTATGAGGAAGGTGACAGAGCACGATGCTAAATGACTCCGAAAGCAAACACCCAGTGTTTACCTCTGCAAACTCCAAAGAAAAGCCCCTCTCCTGTTATAACACTGGTGGGAACAGAAAACTAAATTCGAGGCAGCTTAAGTGCTCTCTGGAATCACTCAGCATTCTGCCGTCTTCAACACAAACACATCCAGAGTTCAAATTTGACTGTGACAGCGTATTCATCCATAACTGTAAATTGTCCTTTGGGGAATTTGGCGGGGCTTGATATTTTCTCCATCTTTCCCCACTCCACTCCATCGCTTCATCTTTCAATCACAAGATGCTTGTACATATGTATACAACAGGCAGTCGCCATAGCAATTGTGGGATCGCTCAATCCTAAGTGATTGCAAAACCACAGAGAGATTAACGAACCCATATAGTGATGCTGAGGTTAAAATGAAGAATGAACATTTGGTGCCTCCTTGACACACCTCTTGTACTTGTACTGGCTCCTACAAGGTACATATATCAAGTATGGATTTATGAAAACTTTCTAGCTCACACCAGTGGTGTACATTATATTTTATACGCCTTATTATGGCATGTCAGTGTGCAAGGGTTCTCCTATAGACCCCAAAAATTTAATTTTAAATTGTTACTTAAATGTCAAGCATCTAGCTTGCTATAGGATATACTGTACTGTGAACCCAGATCCACAGTCTTACAGAAGAATGGCTGCCATACTTTTGAGCAAGACACTTGATATTAACCAGTGACTCAAACAAGACGACCCATGCACTACTTACCCACAAAAAGATTACACAAACTGCTACCTTTCACACATTTAGTCTGGTTTCATGATGTACGTACCTACAGTGCATATATTATAATGCTTGTGTGTATGCATGTGTGTCAGTATCATAACACTGAAAAGCCAAAAAGTACTCTAAATTCTGCAGCCCACCCCAGGGATATTCGCTAAATCACTTCACCCTGTTCTCAAAAGTTCACTTTCAAACTTCCTGGAAAAAGGAGCAGATATTTCTGAGGAGTAACAAAGAGGGTTAGTGAGAATAATAACCTTGTGTTTAATCCCACACAATTCTGCCTCGTACCACAGTGAAAACAGCAAGCCAAGGGGGACTTGCAGCAAAAATAAATCAACTCTCCTGCAGACAGATGTGTGTTAGCAACATATAATAATAGCGTCACGTGTCAGGAGTTTATCTATAAGAAAAATACCATAAATTACCAAACTTGTGCTTCAATAGCTGAGCTAAGGTTGAGTAAAAAAGTTGTGATGTTAGTTTCCTATTTTTCTTTCCTTTTCCAAACTCTTCTCTTTCGGTGTACTTCCCCTCCTCTGTGTGGTTCAGCTCAAACCTCAGCTCCTTACACAGTGCTGCTGGGGGGAAAAAAACGAGGTCACGGATCGCCTTACTCCAGCCTGCCTCCGTATGGTCCCCCCCACACACACACACACACCTTCCCCTACCAGCCCCTCGCACTCAGAACCTCATTCCATCACTGTGGCCAAATCCGCCTCATCCATCCTTCCTCCTCCCCCTCCGCTTAATTTCTTCCCTCCCTCTCCTCTTCTACACTCCCACCCTTCCCGTGCCCTCAGCCCAGTGCTAATTGGTAAATCTGTTGAACTATGCCAGGCCCAACAATGAGACACCTGGAGTTCTGTCAAAACAAGTTTCCCTGTGAAACGGCCTCCAGTGTTAATACAGTAGCGCGGGAAGCTACTGAGTCTGTTGTCGCTCATGAGGCTGGTCACAGGACGGAGCCAGAGATCGTGCTATCTGAGGGAATTTGGCAAAGATGAGTGCACTCAACTGTCAGTCTGTTAGAAGTGGTTCATCATAAATGTGATTATTTATCAAGATCACATCTTTACTTTGATCCTAATTCTTTGTGAAAATTAACTATGACAAATCATGATTACCACTTTTTTCTAAAGCAAAAAAACCCGTCTTGCTTGCTATCTGCTCCATGCAGGCCTGCAGGTCAGATCTCTGGGTTAAATGAGTTCATGTTGTATGCAAACACATGAAAGTTAATATCTGACCCAACCAAGTTCTGATGATCTGTCATCTAAAACTCAAATCACACCATCCATGCATGGATACTACAGTACATATATACTGGTTTAGACAAAGGTGTGTTTGTAAGACACAAACACACACACAGAAAGCCAGACAGGCACACCCAACAATGATCCTGCCAGACCTTGTCAAACAAGTTCTAGCAAAGGCACTTGTATAAGAGAGGGAGGGGAGGAAGGCAGCAGGCTGACATGATGAGGAATGCGTTTTTTTTGTTGTTGTTTTTTAATCATAGAAAACTACAGCAGCATATTAATAGCCGTTTGCAAAATAAAGAATGGCTTACCTTCTTTCTTTCTTTTTTGAAGGACTCATGTTATTTACTGGAAACAAAAGCCCAGCAGAGTGCGCAAAATCAACAAGCAATTGATTAGTCAAACAATTCAAGTAGGCAATCCAGAGAGCCATGCTCGCCTCGGAGGAGATTAATAACTTCTCCTTTGGGCTTCATAATGCCAGACTCTTTCCAGTTTCACACAGTCTAGCCAAAGCAAACCAATACAAGGCTCACTGATGTCCTTAGCATGTAAGCTCGGGAATAAAATCAAAACTATCTTTACCTTTAGGCTCCACTGTCTTTAAATTATAGCTTGCATCTGAATGATTTCTTCAATTCAGACAAAGAACAAAGGAATCTGAAATGTAACCCTACTTTGAATTAAGCAAGGACATGCAGTGTTAGATCACTTTTAGGTTAAGTCATCAAGCAGTGGACATAAACAGTGCGTGTTATTGCTCCAACTACTGCATCTGTCTGTCTAACATTCAGACCCAGATGCCGTTAATAAAGAGAACTCCTCAAAACAGCAGCACAAACAAAACAGAAAGACTCCTATTGCCTGTTGGGGGACTGTAACTCAATTCAAACCAAATACATCCACATTATGACTTCCAAAGCTAAAAAGAATGTTGTTATTAAACCAGAACAATCCAGAAACTGAGACCAGTTAGGCTCGAAGAGAAATAAAGCAGGTAAAAAGGAATATTTAACTCACAGAAATGAGTAAACACAAAGCTGAACACAACTGGACTATGTCATGAAGCTTGACAGTATCTGTTTAGTGTAAAATTTACATAAGCATTTTGGTCAAATGCATTTGGCCTGTATTACCCAAAACATTCCTCCTACACAAGAATCCCATCACCTGGCTTGACATTTTAGACATTAAAAAGCACATGTGCAACAAAGCAGCAGCAGCAGCACTGAATTAGCACAAAGCACAACACAGCATGATTATCATAATTATCACCAGGATTTTGATTTTTCATTCATTATTTTTCATTTAAATCAGCAATTATCAGTTGTTAATTTGTGTGTGGAATCAAGATATTTTTGGAATTCAAAGGTCTCTCACCAAATGAAATTGGTGAAGGCTCAGATCTGACTGTCCGGGGAATTCCCAGCAGAAGGGCCCCTGAAAGGCAAAGATGGACGTTCCCAAGTCACACAATTATATCAGCTCTCCATCTCTTGTACGCTCTCTCTTTCTCTCTCACTCACACACACTCGCACACATCTGAATACAATCCCAGCCGATCAGGTTTTATGCATAAGCAACATGTTCTCCCTGGAAATAATGGATCCCTTGGCTTTTTAGTTATTTAAACTACTACCTCATCTCTGCTGGCTCAGCTTTCTCCTGGGTGTATGTTGGACCCCGTTATTACTAATTTTATACAGACAAAAAAGGAGAACACTGGCTCTACACTGGTTACACTGATGTTGCTACTGGCTGACTGGTTGTTAAAACAGTATTTCACTTTAGTAGGACATTTTACCTCTGCATCCACACCTACACAGACGCTAAGGAGCAGCCAGCTGGTCTGGGGATCCACGGTCGCCACCAAATTTGGCACTGATTTTTTTAAGTTCTAAATATTTTGAAGTGCAAATAGGGAGCAAGATTTCAGACAGAAAAGTAAATAATAGCACCCAAATTTCTGGTTGTCTTTGTTAGCTGTTGTATTTATTAATTTATTTTTGAGGGAAAGTAAAAAAAAAGTGAGCTGACTACAGGTCCCCAGAGCCGTCATTTCTGGTATTTTTATAACTTAACTGAGTAAAACTGAAATTGTGAACTGTGAATCTAGTGTCCCTCAGAACAAAACCATCAGATCTAACATCTTTTTGATATATTAAAAACAGCAGAGGAAAAAGAGAGAATAGGGAAAGGGAGATATTAATTTCCTAAAAAAGAGAAGACCCACTAATGAAAGTGTCATGCAGAGAACAGCAACAAGGCCTTTAATTTGCTGAAGGGGCTCGAGGACCTAAAAGCTACTGTGCAGGTCGATTTCTCTGCACCAAGATCACTGGCTTCTATTTGTACTTGTGCCTGACCCCGGGGCCAGCTAGATAACTGCTCATAATAGTCAGACAGTGAACACTGTGGTTACTGAAACTCACACACTTGCAGATTCAAATATGTATTATCCTTTTAAATGTGCGTGTCCAACATGGAGTCACATTCCCTGGGGTAGCTTAAGTTCACAGGGGTTGTATAACGGTCAAATACCACAGCAAGGGGAAAAAAAAAAGATGACAATGCACCTAGAGCTATTTGCACACACAAACACAATACAAAAAGCTGCTATTCACATTTCCTACAATCAGATGTTGTGATGTAGAAGTTCCGTAATGATGTTCTTCACAAATTCAATATATACACACACACACGCATAACAAAAAATGTCTCCCAGCCCTAACCATTACTATTATTTTTAAACCTAATGGCCCTTCCTGCCAATTTATCAGGTACATTTGTTTAAAAATGTTTTGTAGGTATGCTATTGAAACTCCATAAAGGAGCAGAGGACTCTTACAGACATTGTTGTGATGTTGTTGCCGACTAAGCTGACACTCAGTGGATTGTCTGTGGGAACAAGCAGTCATCCAGACTGCTGGACAGATACAATGACCGAGATGCTCTCATTTTCATTGTCACAGTTCCCGGGCCTGACGCCACGTCTCGACAGCCTCCGATTTTGACCCAAGCCAATGATGTAAGTATGACCCCTTAAACAAATGTCTGGAGAAGGCAGCGAGAGACAGCTGACAGGCACAATGGTCACTATCTGAGGTTTGGATCACTTGAAAAAAGAACTGGACGACTTAGATAAAAAAAGAGAAAAATCTTCAGTTACGGCATATGTAAATGAAGATTTACATATCAATAAACTTAACTGAGAAAGTTTTTACAGATACCCAAATAGTAATGTCTGCTACATTACACTGTCCTACTTGCAAAGACCATTTTGAAATCCTCAATTCACAACATTACATAAATGTGTGAGATATGCTGCCTTTCCAGAAAGTGTTACAGGTGGATGGAGGGATGCACGCATAGAAAGAATACAAAAGAGGGCAGACGGGTTATTTGGAAAAAAACCTCAACAGAAAAAGCAGCTTAAGGTCAACATAAGTCAGGATAGAGAAAACCTTCTAAGTAAAACCTATGGACAGTGCGTGGGTGGCACCTGCTGACCATGGGGTCGCTCATTAACAGCAGAGGAGGCCAGGCCTCCCAGAGTCTTGAGCAATTGTTTGGCCAGCCCAGGTGCATGGTCTATTCAGACCACAGGAAGCCCCTTTTATCACTATTCCACCAATATGGACAGAGAAGTGGTCAAGGAGGGTGAATGTGATCCTGGCTATGTTTTTTTTCTAACAGTCACATGCCCATCCAGTCCTTTGGCCACTTACTGGAATCCAGAGTCACTGTGACATGTCTTTTCTAAATGCTCGGCTGAAATGCAATGTTCTTTGTTCATTTTTTATATAATATCAAAAACATGTCAGCTCTTTTCAAACAGACTCTTTCCAGTACACATTCTTCTGAGAAAGAAGTGAGACTGAATGGGAATAAAATAAGCATGTTCAGTAGTTGTAAAGGCTCAGGTGGGAGGTCTTGCAGGACGTAAAAATGGCCAGATTCCATCACTTCCTCCACACTAATTACCATACACTTGCAGCAAGTGCCCTCCCTTTCTTTATCCCTGAGCCCTTGCTTCACTACCTCTGGCGCACACACACACACACAATAACAACACAGTGAGGCGCAGTTGGGAAATGGTTAACACTCCAGCCGTCCCCTGCTGCCACTGAAAGCCCACAAAACAATGGACACATTGTTCAGCCAGGGCTAGGCTCTAGACTCTAAGGCTGTCTATGTGTGTGCACGTGAATGTCAGGAAAGTAGTTTGTGTGTGTATGCTCTTAACATGTGCAAGGCAAATTCAGAAACAAGACTCAATAAAAGTGACTGGTGTTCACAATGCTTATATATTTCATTCTAAAGTGAAACAAGTGTTAACAATATTGATAACATGACTGTGAGACAAAATGTTTTATATCTTTCATCAAAAATATATCATGACATTGCAGAGTCCCTTACTGCACTACTGTTGATACTACGAACACATGCAGACTTAAAGTAAATGTTATGTTCTGTTACTGGGTTAATAATCATTATGTGAATAATAGAAATCTTAAAGATTGTGAAAACACTCTGTGTTGCATTCATTTGTCCACCAGCTTTAAGCTACTTCCTGTATAAACAAGAGACTCTTCTACACTCTCAAATTAAAACATCACAATAAAAGGCAATTTGACAAAGTGGGGACTGTTTATGATCTTTCCCCTCAGGAGCTGTGTGAGGCATAAAAATGTTTCTTGGAGTCTCTCCCTCAAAAATACACATCAATAGGCAGATAAATATTGAATAACTTTCAGCCAATGGCATAAAAGTTCAGCGGCAGCAGGATTTTGAGGCTGCCTGCGGGGTGGTCAGGCACTTCAAAAAGGTCCTGCGTGGCCCCCTTTGAGGGCATGGTAAACAGGGGCATACAGTGTGCCCTCAGAAAGACCAGCCTGCGTGAGGTCACTTCCTCTTTTCTTGGCTGATCCTCCAGCACTCCACCTCGCCTCAGCCTTCCAGCCAGAAACGAGACCGTCTGTCTGCATCTCTGTCCCTGTCCATCTCTCCCACCATCCTACTTTCCTGCCACAGGTTTCTAGCAGGCTTCATCTACAGCCAAATATATTATCTCTCACCGTCTTTCTATTGTTGTTTTAACTGTCTCAGGGTCAGTTAGGCTTCAGATCGCTGTTATCTAGCAGGGCAATCGACGGCTTCTTATCACTGCCAAGCCTGCTAGCGCGCCAGGCAGAGAGAGGTCAAGGTGCCTGGGTGTTTCTTTGCATTTGTGAGCAAAAAGAAACTACTGTTTATAGACCACTTTATTGATAAGGGAATCATGTACTGACACATGCAGGTCTACAACTTGTAGTTAAAAAAAAAGAAGAAAAACTATAACTGATTGAGTGACACCAGCAGGAGTCCGTGTGGGGTTATCATTGGCATTCATGATGCTGTCCACAGTAATCTGTCTTTTCTATATGTACAACAGCCAGTATGATGCAAACCAGGGAAACATTCAATCACACTTCCTCCTCAGTCAGAGGTGGATGCTGGAGCAGGATCGAAGGCACGCCAACAATACAAGCAGCATTTCACATTCAATTTCATCACTTCTGCTAACAGCGAGTTGTGTGCCTATGCAGTGATGCTGCAATGCCTCTGATCTTACCAGCCTGTGTACTCTATCAAACAGATCACACTAGGGCCGGGCAATATGACCACAAATATTACAATATATTCTTTCATATTGATCAGTGTCAGTACTAATCACAGTGCTCCCACTGCTCCATTCCACGTATGCCTCTGTTGTCTGCTTAGAACTGAAGCCCAAAGAAAGAAAGAAACCAGAAGGTTCATTTAAGTTAGATACTCAGATATTCGGTCATCTATAATCAAATCAAACGGTTTTCTTGAACCTGCAAAGACATCTTTGAATTTGTCTCTTAACTTTAATCTGAGGTCAGAAATCTCAAATCCTGCTCATGATCAAATCAAATCTACTTAGTTCCACGATTCTTTCCAATAACGAGTAGTAACAAATGGTATAAAACAGTGTAACATAACCTCACCTTGAAGGCAATACACATACTATAAAAAGTTTAATACTAACCAAGTATTAAACACCATAAAGCAACTACTGGAAATTCAGGTTCAGCTTCATCTAATATAAAACATCATGAAGTCGTACTTCCCGTGTGTTTGGTCTTTTTCATTGCATTGCAACATTTGGTAGAGATTTTGTTTTGAAATTTTGTTCGAAACACATTTTGGGTCAGTTTTTTGCCTCACTGGTGTCACTTATAATAATCACTTATCACTCTTTTTTGTATTATCTTTTCATGTAACCCCGTAGGTACAGTCATTACTATGTGTTGTTGCGAATGTATCTGTACTTCAGCTTATTTTATCCATCTGACTACTTGTCCGTCTTTTTTTCTTTCAAGTCTGTTTTCAGCCTAAAGCCACATTCTGTTTTGTGATGAGTTGCCGGTGTTGCCTGTTTGTTCCAAGCTTGTTAGTGTTGCATGCCTGGCTGTTAGCATTACAACTTTGTGTGTACACTGTGAAAAATAGATGCTTACATTTATTTTCCCCAAAATAAAACCCAAAAATGTATTTGTTATACAGTAATAATAGATTGTTGCAGCATCTAACTCTTTATTGAGCAACCTAATTTAAAAAAATGACTGTACTTATAAAATATGTTGTGAAATAAGTGATGTATTAAAAAAGTTGGAGCAGCAACGACACTTTGGTTTTGTTCTTAAACTTCCTTTAGAAGTAAATCGTACAACAGGAGTTAAGGTGGATGTGAGGTGGTAAGTATTTACAGCCACATGACTCATAGCAGGATAAAACCTTAAGTATTTACCTGCAGCGTTTGCTGCCTACGACCATTTTAATGACTTCACAGGAATTGGGACTCTTTTTCTTGGCATCTCCTAAAATAACAGAGTAAGAAGAGGCCCCTGAACTCTTTGATATAAAAATAACACCAGCATCGCAGAGGAAGATAAGGAGGGCCTTAGCTGGGCTTGTTTTGTTCAGAACAACGCTGTCATCGCTAGCTCTTTGTCTTAAACACACTTTTGACAAGGTTTCTGTTTCAAATAAACAGCCTTGTCGACTCCTGCTATTTTAAGATGTGCTTAACTTAAACGGGCAAAATACCAAGGAGGCCTTGGCTCGCCAACTTTTGAGTAACTGTTTTGAGATGGCATTTATTACAGACCATAAAAGTAACTGAACTGATCAAATGTCAAATGTGGCTCAGAGGAACACTGTGTTTTGACAGAGTAATTAGTGTGATAACAATTATCACCACCTTCTTTGTGAGTTTCATAGCCATGACGACAGCAAACGTTTTGCTATACAGTGCATAAACAAACGTGTCAGCAGTGTATTATTAGCTCCAACACTAAACTGCTATCATAGGAAATACTGTATTAATGAGCATCTAAGCTTTTCACATTTTCATAACAATATATAGAAGATGCATGACTCCAAACAAAAGTAACAACTGTGCCACTAATGGCCCTGGGCATTTATGGTCAATTCACTAATTCTGCTGAATCCCCACTCTCATTGATTTTCCTGGCTTCCTAACCCTGTGACCACATATGTACACCTCCCTACATTCAACCTTTCCGCTGACCTCCAGAAAACTTTAAGCTTTTGGCGAACTACTAAGTTCACATTCAGCTGTTCATTCTAGAGCTGCCAGCCTCTTAGATATTGACATGCCTGGGGTGGATGCTCTGTTATGTATATGTGCTGCATATACCCCTACGGTTGTCCAGCCAACTCTTCTGCCAGAGTACTTCTCCAACTCCATGGATAGGGTAATCAATGTTGAAGGAACGCCCACACTTTCCTCAAAGACAGTATGTTAGCAGCCCAGCATTAGCTCATTCGCATTAAAAAGTTGTTAATGTGAGAGCAGTTTTCCATAATCATTCAGCTCAGTATAAGGCTGGGCTTGGAGTTATCGTTTTCTCTGGGATTACAGGTGTAATCTGTCCAAAGAAAAACTGCTGCACCTGCCACAGTGGCACCCACCCACTGTCATTTACCTCCTGATGACTCACTAACACACACTCTGATAAGTGTCATTGTCAATCTGCACATATAAAAGAACAAGTTTAGGTTTGGGTTGGGTGTTGGTGACTATGATTTAGGGTAAATCCAGTGATAGCATCCATTCAACATAGAAGATGTTTTCAGAATGGATGAGAGAAGGAAAGTTTGTTTGTCCTTCTCTCATGAATAAGGGAAGAAAAGCTAGTGAAAGAGTAAAAGTACCGAGCGGAGTGTTACTTACAACGATGTGTGCCGGTGACGGGGACCTGGCATCTTTAAGTGCTTGTCTACTTTGAAGACCTCCTGGTTGAACATCTAGCAGGGGCCATTTCATCTGTAGGTACTGAATGGCAGAAAGGAAACAGAATGGAAAGAAAGAAACAAAACATGTTAACAATGCAGAAAGCAAAAACCAAAAAAATAACTAATTAAAAGTAAGACAAAAAAAAGGAGACGACATTTCTTGATGGGTGTACGGTTGTGGAAACTCAAAAACATGGAAAAGCAAATAAAGATCATAAAGCTGATGGTGGATGGGGTGGAGATGGCCTCAAGCATGCAGGAGGGCACACTAGCTGCATGAAGCAAATTACACATGTTTCTGATAAACGTCATAACTGTTTTTTTCAGTAACTAGGTTCCTTCATGATAAGCAGGAACCAAAACTATTCTTGACTTTTACTAAAGAAGCAGGCGAGTAACAATTATCGATGTTATTAAATAAGTAATTTAGCGATCAGGGGTTAAGAGTAGTACTGTACACAGCTTACGGCCTTAAGATGACCTAATGTCATAAATGTGACTTGTCAGAGTTTTACTGGAACCTATAAAGAGGTTAAAGCGTGGTGTCTCACCACACTCCTCTGAGGCTAAACCTCCTGACTGCTCCCATTAATGATTTACTTGGCCTCTATCAGAAGGCTCTCTCGTTCTCGCTCCTTCTCTCTCTCTCACTCACACAAACTCTCACGCACACACACAAGCAAAAGTCCAGAAAAACAGATAAGCAGAAACAAAGGTCATGAGAAACATCTGTCTGCATTAAATACCGGGTGGAGTCTTTTTAATTTGATGACATGTGCTGTGTTGACTGTTCTACCTAAAATAATCTACCCTGTACTTGTACCTTGTACAGAGCAAGAAAAGCTCATAGTATCATCATATATTCGATCATAATAAAACATGACAAATAGTCAAAATCTCCTGTCATTAAAAAATACTTTTCACCGATTCGTGTGGAAAAAAAAAAGATAGTCTGTGGCCTTAAAGAAAATTCTCTGCAGACTTCAGCAATTCACGTCTTGCGTTGACCTTATTACATACACTGCGCGTGGCCGTATATATCGCCCAAACTGTGCTTATTAAGGTCAGGGCCACCTTGTTTGAGGGAAAGAGGTCGCAGTGGCTGTTCCAGCTCTCCAGGCCTTTGGAATGGGTTATGATCCTACTGTGGAACTCATAATCGGGGCAACAGCAAAAGCAATGATCTTTGAAAAACCACTTGCTGCATTTCCATTACATTCTTATACCATTCTCAGTAGCTTCCCCTGATTTGCATGTAATGTAATTTGCAAAGGCAACAAAGAAATTAACTTTTTAAAAGGTATTTTAAAAGATTCACACACACATTTTGGCACAATGCCTCCAGAAACAAAATGAAAGAGCAGGATAATGAAAATTGCTGAAGCTGGATAATTAATGGCAAGTAGGGTAAAAGGTTTATGATGTAACAGTGGTACCACCCAAAAATAGTGTCATTTAAAACAAGTATGCAGTGAATTGCATTCATATAAGCTGCTCTATTACACCCCAGCTACCCCACTGAGAAAAGTCCTGACAGGTTATCTTAGACTTGGAACTGGGACTATAAATTCATTCGGAAATCTTCAATATGGTCCAGAAAAAAATCATCTTTAAACACTTTTAAACAAATGAAAAAAACACTTTCACTTGTAAATCCTGTCTGAATCCTATTAAATTATTTTATGAGTAACTGAGATCATGAGATCCTTTGCAATAATGACACAAGACCCAAGACATTCATGCAGTCCTGTTACATTTTATAATCATCACACCACAATTATTGGCAAAGAGCCCTGGATCACATTTTAGGGCTGGGTGACAAAGTGGTGTAAATTATAACTGCTCAGTCCAGGCATTCTTCAGACGTCTAACATGATCTATGAAGTGCATAGGGAACTACGCTTTAGCTCACTTGTAGCAGTTTTGCTCTTGTATGGTCATTCAGGTACATTCAGGTTCCTTCATCCAGTAAGGATGGCCAGTAGTTTGTATGCATGTCTGAGAGTGTTTGTATGTGTCAGTGCCTTCCTGAGACTGTGTCTAAATCAGTGGTAATTAGCGAAGAGTTCACTGTGGGGTGCCTGCCAGTGGTAGACGCTGAAGGGAGTTATTGACTCCATGTCCTCAGTTACAGCCCCTGCAAGAAAAAAAAACGGTTTGCTGCCTGGTCTCTCTCCTCCACTACCAGTCATTTATAAGCCCAAGATGGTTCTTACTGCAAAAAAAAATTGGCTTTGTTTATGCTTGTTTGTATGTCTGCAGAGTAGAAAAAGGAAAGGTCATAAAAACTCCAGAGTTGAGGTCTTATGGGTTTTTACAAACCCCCCACAGTGGGTATTAATTGCTATGAAGGGGAGAGAAGAGGAGGAGGGGAGGGGGGTGTTGGAACAGTAATAGGAAGAGAGTGACGGGGCTGCTGTCATCTATGAGGTAATTCAAGACAGTGCCCAATGGTGCCAGAGAGGCTAGAAGATAGCAGTGCCGAAGAGAAGGGGGGTAAACTGTGAATCCAGTCATGGAAATGTCCCACCATTGCGTGTGCGCACATGCTCACACATGCAAATATTCAAACACAGCTGCAGCCGGCAGAGGGGTCGAGCAAGAGGACATTCTGAGGAGGTGGGTAGCACGTAGGTGACACCCCTGTGTGTGGCAATGTGATAGAGAGACATTGAAAGAGCAGCAAGAGGGAGGGTGCCGCAGCGCATGCCCTGACAAGTGGCTCTACTTCAGCCCAGCTATTGCAAATGTTCTCACACGCTAATCTCTCCTGCAGGTTTTAAAAGCATGCCAAGGAAAATGGAGCCCTGGCAAGCACTGGGCCTTCCGACCACCGCCTTCTTCTCCTCCTCCTTCTCTCCCCACACGCCTGCCTGCCATGCTAACGGACACACGCGCTTGAGTAGGCCATGACCTCTGACCCCTCTCTGCTGCTCCAAGCCCCTCCCTTTTCCCCACACTGTGACCTGAAAACTCTCCTGCTATGAGGGGGGCCCCCTGGGTAACTCAAGAGCCATTCTGATGTGACAAATTGCTCCGGAGTTCCAGGATAACTCTCTCCTCTCCTCTGTCTCTGTTTCTAACCCCCTCCTACGCAGACAAACACTAACCAGCCCCCCTTGACAGACCCCCACCCTGTATGAGCCACCCAGTGGTTGTGCTCAAGCTCTTGCTTATGCAGCAGACAGCTTCTCCTTCTCCCCTCTCCCTTTCAGTTTGCCCACCCACCTCCCCCCATTCTCTTCCCCTACCCTGCACCCCTCCTCTCCTGGCCAGCCCCACAATGGGAGCTGAATGACTCAATTGTCTCTGATGAAGTGAAAGACAAGGGAGTCCTCTAAATCCTTACAGAGGGATGAACTCACTCTTACTGTCCCTGTTTTCCTGTCCTCTAATGCTTTCCCAAGCACAAGAAGGGGGTTGGTGGTGCAGGGTGGGAGTTGCTTTGACAAATAATTATTTTCATTATTGATTATTGTTGTTTTTTAATAAAGTATTTAGTCTAAAATATAAGTGTTAAAAACAGTTAGTAGAGACCAAGTTCCTGAGGCCCAAACCCCAAATATATCCTTACATTTAAGAAACTAAAACCAACAGTTTAGCATTTTCGCTTTCAAGATTAATTTTCTATCGATCAATTGATCTGCTATCTGCTATTTTTTTCACCATTATTTTGTTACTCTGCTACACTTGAGTGGGTGCTTTCTACTAGCAAGTTCATCCAAACGTGAGTGACTCCAGCTGCGTTAGTGTTTTGACATGTTATGAGCTACTGAGTCTTAACCCAGATCGACACTCACTGTCACCACAGCGAAAACAAGCTGGGGCCACGGTCCCACTGTCACAGCTTGTAGCAGTGGGGAAGCAGACTGCAGACAAGTGGAGGGGCATCCTGAGCACTGACATGTCATCCTCACATGTCCGCACACCAGCTTCCACCACTGTTGTTACTAATTCAACAAGCTGGCACAGAAGCAATTTGGCCTAAAACTCTCCTTTTCTGGCACCAGTGTTAGTCTCTGATCCTCCCAAAAATAAACCAACAACAAAACATTTTTTTTCACCACATGCTATCAAACATTAACCAAACGTCAATATGTGATATTGACAAAAAAGTAAATGTTTTAGTGTGAATGATGGACACAGAAAGAGCAGGATTGTTCTACCCAATTCAACAACCAGCCCCTTTTCCATCAAGCCCCCATCTGATGTGTTTATCACATGCAGCATGGCGGCTGGAACAGCCACCGCATGGCTTGTTCGTTTTGTTTTGGATTAACAGCAAAGGGCTTCTGACCAATCAAACAAACAGAGCTCCTTATGTGCCAATGTGGCTCCCAAACACTGGTCCACTTTCCAGCAGGGGACCAGATGATGAGGACCACTGGGGCCCCATCAAGCATGTGAGCAATGTGAGAAAGGAGGGGAGACAGACACATAAAGACAGACAGACAGCAGCTTGGGTTTAGAGTCAGCATATGGATGCTGGGTGTTGCTCTAGAGAGTCCAGCAGAGCTTCAGTCCATCTGTGGCCTGCTCGTAACACAGACACGACAAAGCACTACATGCACATTATGGGCACAGTGTACAGATACCACATGTACATTCACAGTGACCCCCCCCCATACTGTACATGCATGCCACATTTGAACATCCGCTGGTCGACAGGCCCAGCAGCTCCTCTGGGAGAGTGCACAGAGATGGGATTGACAGCTTGCAGATTACACCAATCAAACTACTACTATAAAGAGCTTTATTTAAGTCTGAAATGATCAAGGCTAGTAAGAGGAAACCATTCAAAGCCCTGCAAGCAAACTGCACAGAACTTAAAAGATTAGTGCATCCAGTTTGGCTACAATTTTATCCCTTTAAAAAAAAATCAGAGCTGAGCATATTGTCTTGATCTGTTGTGGATATTGCCAGTCTTTGTCCTCACTCACAGGTGCAAGAGAAGAAGAAAACACAAAATTTGTTGAGGAGGGGGACAGTCATTTTCTGTAATTGAGGGAGGGTGAAGCTTAATGCAATACAGACCCTTTGAAATCCACTTAGTAAAAAAAGGCTGCATGATACATTGCTGTGTCTGTTTGTGTGTGCAATACAAACAACTGGGTTGTAAATGGAAGTAGAACATGAATTTCTCAACGAAACTGGGAAAAAGTTAGCTGACACGAGAGAGCTCATCGTGGCTGCTTTGGTTCTACTAATGCACATTTTATGAGTAAATATTAAAGAAAAAAAAGAAACACCCCATGTGCTCAGATAGCCGGAGGCATTTTGCAACCAGGAAAATAAAAGTGGACTGTGGGAAGGCCTGGGGTTTGAGTGCCCTGGGGCAGGAAGGGGTCCACTGGGCCTATATTTACTCCAAAGCCAGAACCGCTTGGGGGTTCCACTGCCCCTGACAGCACTGGGGCTCCCGACCTGATCCAAAACCTCCATTCCTCACCTCCCACCCCTACCCCCTATGCCAACAGTCTCCACCATAAACTCCCTTTCTCTCTCTTTCTTGCAGAAAAACTCAACCTGACACTTTAATGTAAACCTTTTTTTCCACATGAGGAGCAAGGACCTTTCCTCTTCTTCCTCCCTGCCCAACTCAGACTTTACTTACCACTTAAAAAAAGGTTGTAGAAATTGTTGTGAAACTACTTGTTCACAGTATCTCAGAAGCTACAGCAATCTTTGATTAAAAAAGAGAATGGATTTTTTAACTCATGTGTTTGGGGTCCTTTCTTTAGACTTATTTCCAAGTACACTTGACTTTTACCTGCTCTGCTCTGGAAGTTAGTTTCACCCTCTTAAACACTGATTCAGAAGGTAAGTATGGCTTCACTTTGACACTGTTTACTTAGCAGGTGTGGATAAATGTGCTGTTCAAACACCAGCTGATTGACTGGAAGGTTGCAAAGTGTTGCTCAACATGCAGCTGACACATTTTCCAACAACAATCATAGAGAAACTAAATTAGTCTGATCTTAATAATGAATAACAGACTATAGTGAAGATTACACTTGGATGCACAGCACAGTGTAAGAGGGAAATGGTTGCAGTTCAAAACACACCAACTTCTCAACAAGTCTCAGAAAGTAAACGGCGTTCCATTTCTGACTTCTGCACCCCCTCCCCTTTCCCACTGTCCCTCTCCCTGTGTCATTAAGAGTATCTCTTGGCTACTCTATAAATAGTGGCAGGGAGATTGAAGGCCAGCAGGAGCTGGCTAGTCTTCCATCAGCCCACCTAATGAACAGGCGCTCTGGCACCTTTAGCATCAGACTCTGCTCAGAATGCTTCTGCTTTCAGGTGTTTCTGCTGCTTCACAGAGCTGCACCGCTGCTCTTCTATCTGAATGGTTCTTCCTCTCTCTTTTCCTTTACTCAGCCACAAACATACCTTACAGTAGACTCAGGGCGCCTTTTGGTGGATTTTCAGGTTTTCATTGTGTGCTAACGCTACCAAGGCTAAAAAAATTGATATCTGGATGCAAAGCACTAAGTAATTTTAAAATAACGGCAACACAAATGAAACTAGTTTTTTCTCATTCTTTGGCATGTGAGTAAAAAATATTTATGTTACCATTATAAACACAACTACATGCTTATTAAGATGCTCTATTAAATCACCAACCTGAATAACAAGTCCCTTTACTTTTAACCAGGTAGGAGGCTATCTAGAGATGCCTAGTTAAAGCAAACTGGAATTACTGGTTTTGTCTTGAGGACATTTTGACACTTGTGATTTATGAGAAGTAAGAATTATTTTGGGTGAGTGGTAAAATGTCCTCATCGGTAAAACAGCAAATCCAGTAGCCTGTATGCGTTTTCCAATTTTTTTTTTATCAGTTTGTAGGTCACCACATATTCCTCCATGCATTGACTTTAATGTGAAATATCATCATGTTGTGAAATGACTGAAACCCATGTAACATCTGCTTTATCTATTACCTCAATTTGGTTATTTACACTAATTGTGATTTGTGTGCATTTTGATATTCTGTACAATTAAATTAGCATAATTACTAACGACAGTCAGTAGAGATTTGGCAGCTCAGTGGAAGTAGGTTGATATATTGACGAGGCAAAGATCAGGTCCTGGATTGGAGTCTCGTACACACTGACCTACTTAGAGGCTACATGGAAGTAAACATAGCACGTCTGCAGTCCTAGGTGTTTGTGAGCCCCTTTCACAAGGCCAGGCTAGGAGGTGAGAAAAGAAGGGGTTGGGCAACTCGTACACTCACTTTATGCTTACCTGTGTTTGCAGGAAGCAGGGTTAGGGGTGTAGAGTTAAAAAGGTGAGCAGCAGCTGAGCTCTGCTGAAGGAGAAAAGTAACCTGATTGCAGTGCCCACGTTCTACTGGAGAATGCTGTGTTTGGTATTGTACTGGAGGAAAGCTGAGCACTGCCCTTGATGTTGGGTGTTGGGTTTTGTTCTGTGAGAGTTCACTATGAATTAGTTAAACGGTAGACTGGATATAAGGAAGCAATGTAACATGCCTCAGAGGGAGACAATGTGTACACTCTCAGGCTTCACAGAGACTTCCGATGTTCTGAAAACACTGCACACTATCACACAATTCCACCTACGCATATTCATCAATCAGAAAGCACTGTGTCGAAGGCATCACACACATACCAACAGGCAATTAATCTTTACAAAAGCATTCTATGAAATCAACAAACATACTGTCTGTTTTGTGTCTATTTCACACTTATACCTTGAAGCAGTTCAGACTCCATATCCATGAGACCTACACCCTTGCATAACTAAAGCCCAGGATTTTAAGTGTTTCTAATCACATCTAAAATATGTTTTCAAGTTATGGACTTATAACCCCACCAACTAGGCTAATTTATCAACTTAAAGCCATGTATTTTAGGTTAAATTAGCTTTAGCATTAGTTATTATTGTTGCAAAGCACTATATTTGCTATGATACCATGCATGGAAGAAGGGGAACAAATTCCCACACAAGCAATTACATGCACACTCACACAGTGGGGTACTGCTGCTTTGCCACGGCAGCTTAATGAATAAATAAGTAATAAGGGCTTGGTTATTGGAGCTCATTAAAATGGGAGATGCTTCGATGACAATAAGACCTGAGGTGGGTCACGGGAGGCGGCTGTGTAGCTCGGGCCAGTATGCCTCTATAACCTGACCACATGGCCCCTGCACTCACCTCAAAATCAACTCTGTCAGTGATGCACCCCCCATCTTAGCCTTTGCATCCCCACCTTGCGCGACACACAGCAGTGCATACATCTTCATGCATACACACACACACACACACACACACACACACAGCTACAAGCACAGGCTCAAAAAGAGCCACACACACACACACCTCTCTCATGGTTAATTACCACTTAGCTCAATCACGTGGTAATCCGTCCATAAGAGCCTCCCTCACCCTCCTCCCCCGCTACACAAACAGCAGCACAGACATGCCAATTATTGATGAATCTTTAATATACGGTTTTACAAAGTCTCCATCTCATTTCCTACCACTGAGCAGGTGATTACTCTACCAACGGGACAACTAATATAAACAGAACACAGCTTTGGCATCTAAAATATTACATGCACAAACACCAAGTAAGAATAAATTAGCTTAATGTCATATTATTGCAGGGTTGAAATAAAGTGGCCTAAGCCATTTGGAAAAGACAGATAACAGTTTTTGCTCCTCCTGCCTTACATCTCCAGCTAGCTCTGTATAAAACCCCCAGACAAAAATAACGATAACATGTCAATAATGAGCTGAGGCCATCTATTGATCAGCTTAATTTTGCATCTATTAGCTAGGGAATGGCTTGCTCCGGGGGCGAGGGAAGCCAGGCGCTAACACGCACCGACAGGCTGGATGGAGATCATTACAACTGATGTTCACACACACACACGCTGTGATTGACATGGAGATAAGGCAGGAGAGAGCCTGGGCTCGCACGCCTCCCCGCACACTAAGCTAATGATACACCAAACGTGTGCTTTGTATGTGTACAGCAGTGTGTGTGTGCACGTGTGTGTAGGAGCATGACAGAGAGAGTGTCTATCTAGAAAGAGTTGGAGTTGGGGAAAAAAAGAGAAAAAGATGAGAAGAGAAGCAGGCCACACACCTTTGCTAATTGGCACAGTCAGACAGGGAAGCTCATAAAAGACAAAAAAAGCATTTAGTGGAGCACCTCAGCTTTCCGGATCACCTTATTAAGTCTGTGTCATTTAAATACAGTTGACTACACCACAGAAAAACCTGAGTTTGACCTGGAATGAATACTGTAGCTTTAACTGATGATTCCTAATACTCCCCTTCCTTGCATAAGACACCCAGCAGAGGCATTAATAAGGAAAACCATTTGTTTTCCTGTGAATGAAAGGTTGCAAGCTTTATGTGCCTCAAATCAACCAAAGCAGCTTAAATAAAATAAAAGCTGATAGAAGGTCTTTCTGCTCCTCTGAGCACATTCAGATAAAGTCAGAGTAAGGATGGATCCATACCGAGAGGGCGTGCAGGAAAACTTTATGGTGTGATGCCCTTTTCCTCCAGCTAAGCTATCCTCCACTGTGGCAGCAGGTCTGGCTTGGCATTGATGCAACCAGCTGCAACTTACATAGAATGCTGCTGTTATCCACGCAGAGTGGGAGAAACGGTGGGAAAACTGAAGGGCTGGGCGCTGAAACTGCACCTTTTACCACACCGTCAAAAAGAAACGACTGAATCTTTGTGTACACTATCTGTATATCTGAGTTTTTACAGGAAGGAGGCCTTGTTTCATGGCAGATTGGTTCAATGGAAGTGAGGTCAGAGGTGCAAAAAAAAACCCTTGGCTACAAACTGTGTGTTTTTGTCAGCTGAGGGATGCAGCAAAGGGATCGAGGGAGCAGTGGGAGGAGGGAGGAGGTGAGGAGGGAGAGAGAGGAGGAGAGAGGAAAAAAAGCCCTCAGCCAAGCCATCAAGTTGAACATTGAACTTCACAGTAGTAGCTGCCTTTCTATGCCTCTCCTTTTGATGTTACCTCCAAAGCAAAGGATCAAAGACTTGGAGTGTGGCGTGGGGAAGTCCCAAGCTCTTAGCCTGCCAGCCTGTGATATATGCAAAAATCTATGCCAAAAGAGAGAGAGTGGGGCAGAGGGAGAGAGAGAGAGAGAGACAGAGAGAGACATAGGGAAAGAGAAACAGGGTGCTCGGGAACAAAAAAAAGGGAGGAAGTTTGCATGGAATGTGGCTAAATAGTATGTTTTGTGTCTAATGAATGATAAGGGGATGACACAATCAGCCAGTTAGTTACGGAGTGATGTAGAGCGGGATAAAAGGGCGGCATGATAGCTTAGTGGGTAGAGCAGTCGTCTTCAAACCCAAGGGTGAGCGGTTCGATTCCCAGTTCCGGCAGGCTACGTGTCAAGGTGTCCTTGGACAAGACACAGATACCCTGACCCTTGGTGCCTCACAGGGGCAGCCTGTCCACAAAGAATTTCCCCAAGGGGATCAATAAATTATCAGTTATTATTATTATTATAAAATGCACACGCAGGAATTTTAGACAACAGGCTTACGAGAGGGTTGGGTTGTAGGACGGGGCGGAGGGGGGGTGCTGGCAGTGTTTATTGCCCTCACAACTTCCCCCTCATTCTCCATTCCTTCCCAACACTCAACCAGCAACAGGAGAGCTTCTCCCCAACACCGACACACACACACTTCCACCTTACACCAACCCCCAGCGCCTCTCCAACATCAAGGGGGAGAGAGTCTGTGTCGCCGCGACATAAATATACAGTGTGCCGTTAAAGCGAGGACTACAGTAAACACAGTGCACATGAAATCCTGGTTGTCTCTCGCTGGAGCACAAACACTCACACAACGTACACACACACAGACACAGTGGGCTCAGCTGGGCCAAAGAGTGAAGCAGAGGTGTGCTAAAATTGACAAATCTCTACGAGACAAACACAGTCCACACACACCCACACAGAAACACACACTCACACACCCTTTCCCCAAGGCTGTAGGATTAAGAGGTCCAGCTGGCTGACAGCAAGCCTTTCCTTCCCACGTATCCCGTCGATCTCTCCCCCACCTCCCAACCACATCCACACATACTCTCAAGCCTTCCCCACTCCAGAACCTCCAACCCCAGCTCAGACAGCCATCCAGCTCAGCAACCATGCCAGAACAACACACCTGAACGTGACACCAGCCTGAAGTCCGTTTCACTCGTCTCCGTCACACTTACATTCAAACGCTGGAGGAAAAAAAAGACTCCAGAGTAATCTGCCAGAAAATTCTCAAGAGCAATCTAGATGTTGGGCAGGGGAAACTTAGGAAAAGCCACCTGGTCATTGGCGCCATCACAGCATGCACCTAGCCTACCTGTCAATGCTACTCCTTGTACTCTTCAAGATCTTCAAATTGGCCTTAAGAGATGGAGGAAGAGTAAGGAAAATGAAGAGTGGAAGAGGTTGCTAGAGATCATATCTAATGAGCCCTGTTGAAGGATAAATAAGAAAAAGAAATCCAGAAAGAGTGGAGAAAGGAAAGAGTAGGTGGCAGTTTATAAGCCTAAGCAAGATTTTAACCTCCCCTTCTATGTCTCAACAGCTGCCAGGTCACTTTACAAATGTCTGGAAGAAAATATTCAGCAGGGTGTTGTTTGAGTGTTATATCATTTCGTCGACAGAGAAGTATGTGCACTTGAATGTGCAACAAAAAAGCATGTAGTATTGCAATATGCGAGATAACAGAAACTTTGGATTCTGTTACTGAAATTGATCTAACACATGTCACGCGTTAGCATGCATCTAGACCCGCAAGGAATGAAGACACAACAAGGAAATGGTCAACACAGGAAGTTGATTAGATTTCTCTGAAAAGTTAAATATGTCTCTGGCATTTTTGGACTTAACTTTCTTGTTACTTACACACTCCTATGCCTGTGATTGACTAAAATCATTCAATAATGCACTAAGATCTAACCCTCCTGAAACCAAAGAGCGGAGAACTGAGATTTAAAGAGCTAATGACATGAGAAGGTGAAATCTGCTGCTCTGTTGATTTTGAGGAACCACAACATGTAAATGAGCTTCATACTACAACAGCCCTGTAATTTCACAACCAAAATTGTACCCTTATCACATGAACATCCCCGTGGGTGCTCTCATATTCACTTTCACCAGAATGACCGTTTTAGACTTAACAATGGAGCTTGCGTTCACTAATATCGACTGGAAAGTTGAGGCTACGAAAGCGAAATATGTGATTTCTTAAACTTCTTTGCTACCAGGAGCCAGAGGTGTGAGACAGGCCCAATGTGGAGAAAAGATAGGGCGTGATTTAGGGTGACGTTTGGGTGAAGACAGAACAAGAGCAGCAGCAGGGTCTTATTGTGGTTGTGATCACCATAAATGGATGCTAAAGCTAGGCTTGGGGATACCTTGCACAATAGATACTGTAACTAATGAGAACACAGAAAAATCTATTTGGCTATTCACCGCGATAACATCGACTGGGGCAGATCACTACCACAGATTGGGTTGGGTGGGGTGTAGAAGGAGAAGGAAAAATAAAAAATAAAAACAGACACAGCAGTGGTGTAAGAAAGGAATACGAATGAGGGAGTGAGAAATGGAGAAAGGAGAGAGCAAAAGATAGAAGGGAGGAAAAAAATTCACAATGATGACACGTAAGTGCAAAGAGCGATTAAGGATTTACTTTCAAAAGGACTCCCATTGATCTTTTTTGATAGACCTGCAATAAATCAAACCGGATTGACTCGCATGAGAACCAAGCCTAATCCTTTAGTCAGATCCAGGAGAACTCCAACCAAACCAGCTGTTAATTTAGGCTTTACAAGATAAAGCGGGAGAAATCCAACCTGATGTACCCCAGGGCAGAGGCTTACATCATCTCTGTAAAGCAATCAACTTATTGCCAGTTTGGAGAGGTAATCAGAGCACATACTGAGGGAGGAGAGGGAGCAGGGGAGATGCTGGGTGGAGAGAGGGAGGTGGAGAAAGAGAAAAGGGAGACAAGAGATGGCGGAAGAGGTTAGAGAGAGAACAGAAGCATAAGAATGTAAGAAACAACAGAAAATATAACTTGGGTCTGCTATAATAATGTTATTTTACAAAGAAAAACCCAAACTTTTCTGCATGCCGGGCAGATACACAGGCTTTCTGAGTAAAAAAATTTAAACTTAAATTTGAAACAAAAAACATGTTTACACAGAGCACATCTCCAATTATCTCCAGAGGGCAAAGATGAAACAGAGAGGATCTAGCTTGATGCAAAACGTAGCTCTCTCAGCTGACAAGAGGGAGTGGAGGCTAGCTTCGGCTGGGGGGGGGGGGGGGGGGGGGGGGGGGGGGGGGGGGGGGGGGGGGGGGGGGGGGGGGG
>JAUMHL010000012.1:11668507-11734790 GCA_032362345.1 Sandelia bainsii
CCCCCCCCCCCCCCCCCCCCCCCCCCCCCCCCCCCCCCCCCCCCCCCCCCCCCCCCCCCCCCCCCCCCCCCCCCGATTCCAAGGCACACATGAACACATGCCTGCTTGTCAAGCGTGGCTCAAAACTGGAAGTTGTTACTTCCAATCTGTGTTCCTCTCTGCTCAGGCCCCGCTGTTTTTTCTTTCCTCCCATAAATGAGAAGATAAATGTGAAGCCTGGGGGCACTATTGTTTGGACATCTAACCAGGAACTGTCGCTGCTCTCATTGCCCTGGCATTAACAGCAATTATGCGCTCTATTCAGACGGCTTTTGTACGTCCGACCCCCAGCCCCCCCACCATTGCCCCTGCT
This sequence comes from Sandelia bainsii, assembly GCA_032362345.1. NCBI lineage: Eukaryota > Metazoa > Chordata > Actinopteri > Anabantiformes > Anabantidae > Sandelia > Sandelia bainsii. The sequence continues at coordinate 11,668,860 of JAUMHL010000012.1, forward strand.
TTCCCCTCTACTCATACAGACACACGCAGAGTCCTAACACACATTTCCCGCTTTTCTGTGCCCAGTCCCACCCCGTGCTTTCCCTCCCACTTTTCTACTGGTGAACTCATTTGGCTTCTGGAGCACTCTGGTCCCATTATGAATGAACTTGCAGAAATGTGCACATTCAGGCAGGGGATAAAAAAGAAAGAAGAAAAATATGAAATGCGCATACCAGAAGTATTTCTGGAGTGATACCTGAGCTCAAACAATTCTTCACATAACATTCTGTGGATTTCTTCTCCTCCATAAAAATGCACTATGTGAAGAAAATGGTTAGATGCACAATCATGGCAACTCAGCACAAATGATTTTTTTTTTTATTCTTAAAAACAAACTGCCATCCTAGAAGATGACATTCTGCAGCAGTTTTGTAATTATGACAGAAATACAGAGTCTAGGTAATCATCTATTGAAACTAGTCAATCCCAATCCAAATAATAACCTTTGTATCTAAAAGATGCGATCAATAGTGATTTTAACCTTATCTGCTGGACACAGCACACTGCCAATAAAACCTCAAATCTCCAGCAACCACTTCAAATGATCTCATCACCATTTTCAGTAAGTCTATATTTGAAACTGGTCCATGTCATTTCACCCTATTGGCTGCAAAGTGAGAGGACGCTTCACATTCTACCAATCAACACTGTCAACACATGTGAGTGTACTTGAGCACGTCTAACAGGCATGAAGGGATCAGCTATACACTGCCCTCCAACATTTTTAAATTCAAAAAGAGCACTGTATTTAAAAAGTACTGCCGGGATGCTGATGTTCAAATATTGCAAAGTGCATATATTTTCTCTGTAATAATACAAACATAAACGTTCTGTGCATATTTCTGCACTACTTTTGAAAATAAAAGTTAACTTGCCAACAATTTTTAGGGATTGCAAATGTGCTGCCTTCCAAGAAAAAACGTAAATAAAAATAAAGCAACATCCTCTGTGCAGGAATACAGATTTAACTAGTGGCTACATGCAGACACACACACACTCACAGAATAATTTAATTTCAATGTTTCAGGGAGCCCCAAGCCCTGTGGGCCAGGAGCCAGAGCTACCCTATATTTAACAGATGACAAAAGTTGCATTCCAGATGTACAGTACTATCTTTGTTTTCTATAGAAATGCATGGGAGAAAGAGGGAAAGAGGGGGTGTGGCTGGGGAGGGGGAGGGGGGGGGGGTTACACTGGGGGCTGGGGGGCACCAGTGCACAGCTGCTAAACTAATGCCTGTTTTCTTTCCCCTCTCCCTTTTGCTCAGACACAGAAAAGCAGAATGTGGTGGCTCACTGACAGAAACAAGCAAACATACAGGAGGTAAAAATGAATTTATGCATTGTGATAATAATTTGTTTTACCAAAAAAATGATGAAAAATATCCAGACTTGGCTTTGACCTAATGGGTAACAGGCATAATCTGTTACACTGAAGTCAAAATTAGGATCAGATTAGCTGTTATTACATTAAAAACAATGAAGTCAATGATTTAATTAAAAAGGTTCAGCTCCAAACCAGACTTGAGTGCATCTGAACATTAGCTACATCCAAACCCAGCTCTCACTGCCACCAGGGACACACTGCTCCCTTTGCACCAGTTAAAAATCTGATTAGAAACGCACACACAAACTGACTGATTTTATTTTTATTTTATTGCCTCTGTGGTGTTTTCAAGCAGAGTGACAGATCGACGGGTGCGTAAGCTCTCACACGGCTTAGCCTGCCAACATCATCAGCATTAGACAATTAAGGCCTGCAAGTTGAGAGAAAAAAAATATATCTCCTCAGTAAATATTTACTGCACAAATCTTTTCCATTCATTCACCAGGCACTAACAAAACCTTACTGTACTCCCTCTCCCTTCTCTTTCGGAGTCCCCTCCACTACCACCACCACCCCACCCCTACATCTGCGATTCATTGACTTTACAATTTACCACATGTCGAGATGGGAGAGGTCGAGCCTCCATCTGAATCATGGCACAAATATGCGAGTGATTTATTGTTTTAAAAACCCTGGGCCGTTTTAGTGCAACTCCACTTTTCCTGAGCATTACTCCTATTGGCAGACCATGAACAATTACAGTTCGGACTAATTAAGCTCCGAGAATGTGCTGTGCACCGCTAATGTCTAGCAGGCCCCAATTTTAGTTTAATGGTGCCAAACTTTGCTTCCCAGTTCCCCCTCCCTTCCCTATCTTAACTCCTCAAATCCAAAGCAGATTGTACTTTTTATGATGATTTATTGAGTCGAAGAAAAATAAGGACTTTTTCTTTCCCCTCTCCTAGCATAGGATGAGAGAAACAGCAGAGAGAGAGGAAGAGAGGGAGCACAGAAAGGAGTAGTGGGAGAGAGAGAGAGAGACAGAGCGGGAGCTGCTTCCGCCATACTTTGTAAACAAAAGTGATTTGCAAGACAAAAGGAGCGCAACCTTCCAACTAAATTCAGAGTGCATTTTGCAGCTAGAGGCACAAAATGCAGCCGCATCATGCCACGAAACCCCCCATGGACACCAATTAGGCCCTATTAACATGTAAAGCCAATTTGATAAGGTGTGGGCCCTATCCCTTAAATCCGCATTAAACTATCTTTCCCCTTGTCGTAGCCAAAAATCCATTTACAGCAGCCGAACACACATAATCCATATGATATACCATTGTTATGCTTATGCTGCTGCCACGTTCAGGAAAGATACTGTCTGTTTGTGTCAATTATAACAGATAAGGCCACGGCGATGTGTGTATGTGAGCACAAAGAGGTGGTTGTTGCATTCACTTCTGCATGTTCATTACAATAATCTGACCAGAAAATCCTCCATTATTCTTCCTAAAATAAAAAAAATTATAAAGGGAGGAGTCAGCCTGAAAGAGGATTTATTTTTAAAAAGGTGAATCTGTGGTAACATGAGCAATTGTAGCATGACAACTGAAACAAAGAGGGAAAAGGGAGAAAAGCTATTGTTTCAGCCACACAAAGCCTTTCTCCCGTCTTGTAGTAGAACTGCCATGGGTTCTGAGAGCATCTTTTTTCACTCTAAACACAGTGGTGTTTGCTTGGTGTTGCATTTTCATCACTCTTTTGCCCCCTCCCACTTTCTTGTTCTTTTTTAAACTACTCATAATTATACATCGAAACTCAAAACCTCCACCAAAAGTCTCCAGGCCTGAAGAATTATGGGGCCAAGGGTGGCGTCAAATATCTTAACATTCATAAGTCTGAGAGGCAGTAAATAAAGCCAGTGGATTTACAGCCCTACAGCCCCAATACAGGAGAGCTGGCCACTTAGATCCCACTCTACCCTCCCTCAGCCTCAGCGTCTCCAGACCTGTTGAGGTGTGATGTTAGCCCACAGCACCAGAGTTAACCCGCTGCCTTTATTCACAAGCCCCGTTTTAGCATCGGCAGGAAACAAAAGGTAGACGGAGAGAGGAAGGAAGATAGAGAGAGGGAGAACGTGAAGGGAGATAGAGAACTGGGGTGAACCAGGCCACTTCTCCAATTCAACCTGCACCCAGTGATCCAGCAGGCCTTTTGTGTGAGGTTTAGGGAGGAGGGAGTCGGCAGGGAGAGGAGTGGAGGAGACAAGGGCAGGAAGACTTTTAAAGCCCGGGCACAGCGTCATGTCAAATTGGTAAATGATACTAAATTGTAAGCCTCCTTGGACTTAGGTGGTAGGAAAAACAAATTCTTACTGGTTATGGCTCCCAGAGGTCACACAAATTATTGTAACCACCGCATGCAGTAATTTTTTTTTCCTCCCTCAAGCCATGCAAAAACAGAAATCACGCAAACAAGGTAAAATGTCCAGATAGATCAGGATCAGTGCCAACCGTCTGACAAAAACCTACACTGAGATACCTGAAAACGATGCCATACAGGGATCAAAACTCTCAATTTAAATCATTTAAATTAAAATACAAAAAAAGAGAAAGATTTAAAGGCTGAGATGCTGAAAACCACATCCAAAAAAATATTGTTACAGCATCGCCCACACCAAGAAGAGCACAAGGAGAAAAACGAAGGGAAAAGCAGCGAGAACCAGAGCTTTTCATGACAAGACACAGAAAGTCTCATTCCAATAATACGAGCAGTCATATTCAGTGCCTCACATGACATGTTAGGGAGCAAGACAGCTAATCAATGTCCAGGTGAATTATTTATGCCAGCTTTAAGTCTAATACATTTATATTACAGCGACCGCTGACTTCAAAGCTCTAATGGCTGGACACACAGGGCGCTACAGACAGCGGGAGCCGAGACTGTACAGTGGGAAGACCACCACCAAAAATCATGTTCAGTTACAGTTTCTGTTCAGGTGCATCTGTGAATTAAACTGTAATAAATGCATGTCTACTAAATTACTAATAATGAACCTTCTCAACAGTCAGCAGTGCCTTATAGATATTTCAATGTCTTTATCTTGACTATAGGAAAGTGGCATCAAGAGGCAACTAGAGGAATATGCATTTAAATAAAGAAATTTAAAAAATAAAAGAGACTCAGCTCCTGAAATATGTTTGAAAATAGTATTTCAGTGGTGGAATTAACAGAGCAAAGGTCAACAATGTCTTGCCGCAGCATCCTCCAGCCATGCTACACAATTTACTGCTTTTCTAACTGCTGTATAAGCACAATAAAATGAGCGCTGCAACGGACGAGTACAGGACACAGTACTGTGATAGTCACAAAGAAAAACTACAAACCTCTACCACTGAAACAAGGAAGTGCTTCAGTTCAAATCATGTGTGTTGTTGTTGTGAATGCGCGTTTGTGTCAGTACTGATGAGAATAATGAGTGACTAATTCCACATACCAGCCAGCAGCATTAACAAGGCTGACTGAGAGGGAAAGAATGGCAAAATGCTCTCATGTGTGCATATGCTGGGAATTATAAAATCTTTCTAACTATAAAACACACACACACACAAACACACACACAGGTAGAGAAATTGTGTAAGCAGCAAAAATAATTTCATGTGAAACTTTAGGTGCTCGTGTTGAACTCAAAAGCAGAAATTGTGTCAAGCACAAAAGAAAAGCATTATGTGTCAGTTGTGCATTTATTTTCAAGGTGTGCATAGTGCACACAAAAAATTTAGGTAACAAATATCAGTTTCATTAGGTGGTAGTGGGGTGGAGGGGTTAAATTTCCTAATGCCTGGTCTTTGCCTTAACCTTGTAAAATGAGACAGGTCGTAAAGCGCAGACTTGTAATTGCAACCGTTTAAAATAGGGGGGCAAAAAAACACCCATGGTTAAGAAAATTATGCCGCTTAAGGATTGCCATTGCCCAGTGGGACTAGTGAGGTGCTGAGCAAATGAGTAAGTGTGCATAATTATAGCATGGTTTATTATGTCTAAATAAATAACATGAATTTATGTATAAATATGGGTTTACAGGGCACATGCTTTAAAAAAAAAAAAAAAAGGCAATGGATTACTCTTTACATAGAAAAGTGGTACCCATGCAGAGGACAGCATAGTGTTGCACATTAATTTCCATTCAATAAGTCAAATTGATCAATTAGAAAATAAATATTGCTTAGTGTTTTAAGTAAAAAAAAAAAAAAAAAAAGGTGCCAGTTTTTTAATGCATGCATCATTACCACAATGTCTTTAAACGTTTTGACACATGCTAATCACTTGCAAAAGCTCATTTGCATATTTATTTTCTCGGCGTGAATTTTTTTGTTTGTTTGTAACATTGCTTTACACTGCTTGCAGCATGTCAGAGAGCCAGTGTAAAGGTCTGAGCGCTCATGCAGCTTGTGTTAGGAAAAAAGAGCATTTTTGATGAGGCTGTGCAAACAGAAGCCAATTGCATTATTCAGTGGGTTAGAAACATGCACTTCAGCAGACCTCACGTAACAATAATAATAATAATAATAATAATTTTATATTGCACATGCATTTCATTTCAAAGTAGTTAAAACTGAAATTCAGGGCGCATATCAGTAGAAATGTCATGTACACATGACCTGCCATAAAACTGTCCTTTTTTCACTGCACCGATTCCTGGCGCTTAGCACTGTTAGCATGCTAGCTGTGCTGCCCATCACAACACGCACGGGCTGCGGGCTCGGACTCGCATGCCCCTGCACTGTACACGGTTCATGAGGAGCTGTGCAAAAAAAAAAATAAAAAAAACTTGGCTCTGCGTTTCCGTCGGCAGCACTTCTGGGTGACAACACTCGGCGTGTGTGTGGCTGCCTGCGCGTCTAAACTCGGTGTCCGTGTGTGCATGCGTGTGTGTGTCTGTGTCTGTGAGGAGTGTGTGTGCACATACAGTTGTAAATAAATGAACTTACTGTGCGTGCTGTTGGAGAAAGTGATCCATTGGGAAGGTAGGGGCTTGTGAGATCGGGGATCATTATAAATGGATAGCCCGGGTACGGTGGGCTCTTGAACAGCCCTCCATCTTGCCTTTTCGCAGCTAACATGGCGGGGGGGAAAAAAGAAGAAAACTTTTTTATAAAGTGGCCTTGAAAACTTGTTTCCCAGGAAAATGCATAGAGGGAATAAAGCGGAGGAGATCTCCTCCGTCAGGCAGATATAATGTCATGGTGCAAAAAAACAAGAGTGGAACAATAAACCAGAAACTCACCCTCCTCTAAACTTTCTCTTGTTTTGTCTCTGAAAGTTTCAGATCTAGGCGGAGGCCGTCTTTCCGCCTTGAAATGCAATGAAACACAGGGATTGCGTTAAAGTTAACACAACGGGCGACGATTAGGCTGATAGTTAACTTTTCTTTTCAAGTCTATCAGTGTCACAATGTAAGTAAATGTAGGCCCCTAACTTAACGGAGCCGGGGACGGGATCGATCCCCGTTTCTTTCTTTTCTTTTCTTTTTTTGTTAAATCTGCAACTTACCTCTGAATCCGACGAGCTGTTTTGATTCGTTTCCGACTCGTTTACGAGAGAAGATTTGACATCTGCTAAATCCCTTTCTGCCGAGGAATTCTCCGAAATTTTCTCTTCCTGCTCCCCTTCGTCTTTGAAGGAAATCATTTCATCGTTTGCACCCAGATCGTCCCCTCCACCGCCGTTGAGCTGCGGCATTTTTCCCGAGCAAAAATTTTTTTTTTTTTTTTTTTTTTAGGGGGCAAAACACAAAGTTTTAAACCCTTGATCTCGGTGATCTAGAAAGTCCGAGTTTAAGTTGGGGGTCTGTATTGGCGTTTTCCAAAGCTCTGGCGGTTGGTACAAAACTAAAAAAGAAGGGAATCTTGGCAGAAAAAGGAAGCCGGAGAAGGAGCCGAGCCGCTCGGATTGAGTGAGTTGAAGTTGGTCGGAGTGGTTTTCAGTTCAAAGGCGGCGCTGATTGACAGATAGAGAGGGATGGAAATAGAGAGAGTCTGGATTCAGGATTATTGACAGGGAGAAACACACAAGAAACTAATGAGATTCAAACAGGGAGGGACTTGAAGTGACGTTTTCATAAATAGGAGGAAGAAAAAAAGGGAGAGAGGGGGGAGAGAGAGAGAAAGAGAGAGAGAGAGGGAGGCTGGAGGAAGCCGGCGGACGACTGCAGTGAAAAAGCATGTGAGGAGGAAAAAGGCAGTTTGGGAGCAGGATAGTGATGGTAAAATAGGAGGAAGATAGGAGCTGCTTGCAAATGTGGACTAAACGCACACATGGGCGGTCTCCTGGTGAAAAAAAAAAAAAAAAAAAGAAAAGAAAAGGGTACTTCCTGAGGCTGTTTGCAACCAGTTTGACTCCACTGTTCCTCACCAGTCTGTCACACAGGGGCCAAATTAAGTTAACATTATATCTTGAATTAAAGTTTTTTTTTTTTATTATTCTGTCAAAACCTTCACATCCAGGATTTAAAACCTACTTTTGTAACTGTCCCCCCCTTTTTTTTTTTTTTTTTTTTTGGTTGCTAAATACCAGAGGCCTATCAAAGCAGAATAAAAGCTACTACTCTGAGCTTGTTTTCATTTTTTATCTGCTTTGTCATTTCCTTAGATCTATTTTTCATTATATTAGCTAATGTTTCCTCAGATCTATTTTTTGGTATGGAGGTGTTATTGCATCCTGCTTGTCTGACAGGTGTGATGTCCTATGGGACTAACCTGAATTCCTCACTGGCAGCACAGACTGGGCTGTTTTTATTTTTCTCTTCTCCCTCAGCAGCCAGACTGGACACAAATAACTGATGCAGATTTGGATGCTCCAATTCTGTGTCGTATATCGAAATCCAGCCTTAAAAATACTATATAATATGAACTGTGTGTGATTGTAGTTAATACAAAATATGAGAAAATGTAATTTATCACATTAAATTAAAGATCTTTCCAACACTTCATGTTTACAGAACCATATTTTTGTTGTCTACTTTTGTTACACGCATACAAGGTGTCCAATAAGGCCAATGAGACATCAATGACTCCTTGTATCCCAATTAATTAACAAAAATGAGAAATTTTAAAATGTAAAATATTTAATAATGTCCTGTGAAGAAATTCAGGTTAATTAAGTTAATTGGACATAAATAAAACATTTTAAAATTAACAGAAAAAATCTGCATCATGTATATAAAAGCAAGTGAGGAAAATGTCCCTTTGACATGTCTCTTGCATGTGTGTGCATGTGCGTTTGCACACGTAAACACTGGCGATGAGCTCAGCACCGGTGATTCAGTAACCTTATTTCATCAGCTCTGAAAATGCAGTTTTTTTTTATGGCCAATATTTGATGGAGCAATCGCAAAATCAACAACGAATTTCGAATGGAACAAACAGAGCTGAAACATATATCCAGGTGACACTTACACTCTGTTACGACATAGCTGATTCCTATCAGGCGAAAATAAATCACTGTAAGATCAAAACAAGACACAGAAATGCTGATTAAAAAATATTGTCTCATGTCATCATGCAGTTAGATGCATGAAAACAAATATTATGACACTAATTCCTCTGTATCTGCGCTCAGCAGTGCTGTCAAACAGCAGTGATGGGGAATTATGTGCACAGTGCAGCACCAAAGTGTTGTGAATCTGCCTACCAACGCACCTAGAACCAGGCAACACCATGAAAGCAGACTATTCCGCTCAATGATCACTGATGTGCTTTATCTGGATGATGTGAAAGCAGTGTTTGTGTTAGCTGGCTGCAGCCAGCAGTGTTCGGGAGCAGGGAGGAAGGGAAAGGGAATCGCTGTCTCTGGTTCTCATCCAGTGTGTCTGTGTTTAGGCAGCCGGTGGAAGAAGAGGTACCCTGCTGGTCGGGGCCCTCCAAACCTGAGCCCACACCGACCAGACCAAAGCAGAGGAGCTCCAAGCTGGCCTCTCCCCGGATTGCCTCAGCAGGTACCTGAGAGTTTACTGGGGGCTGGCAGTGTGTTATCATGCCTGCAGTGGGGACACCTGCCTCTGATGCCGCCCCGGTGATTCTAATCTACAGAACCCTTTAATAAGATGATGATAGGCTGTGCTGCCGCCGCTGCTCTGAATGATGGAGCAGGAGCACGCACAGGTTTTTGTTGGTGTAATTTATTTTGTTATGGGTTTTGCAATGCTCACCTCTGCTCTATGTACAGTTATGATTTAGTACAACTGGGAATTGTCTCATCCAGGCATGTCCATGCCTCAGAGCGTGGAGGAAGTGAGCAGTGTCTGATCACAAGACTTCAGCTCCCCACTCTAGTCCCCATCAGCCCTGATGTTAAATCCATGCACTGACTTCAGTAAATTTGACTTGTTATCAATTCACTTGAACTAGATTCAGTTATAATTCTACTTAAATTCTGTCGCTGACAAAGCATCACAGTAATATACTGTGATTTCTCTGCTGCTGGATACCATTTGCATGTGTGTTTTTGCTCTGTCCTTAGGTTATGGCACCTTTATATATATAAAACACCATGTCGATGACAAATGCATTTATTTTTTCCTTGAAATAATAAATAAAAATAGAAATATTTTGTTTGTATAAGTTCTGTTCTTTTGGTAATATTTAGGGTGGCACTCTTAGCCAGAAAGCTTTCTACACAACAGACATTATAATTTGATTCTAAGCATATAATTTGAGTAATTAATCAGTTAAGCCATTGTCAATAAAAACTGTTTGAATATGCACAGTGAGTAGAGCCTTTATAGAGACGGATTAGTGTTTGCTATCAGTAATCTCATAATTCATCTGAATCCCGCTGCACATATGTTTTGTAGATGTGGTGGTTCAAAAGTGAAAAATAAAGGAAAAGAGAATATGTACATTTACGTATATTTAAATGAACATATGTGTAGCATTTGTGCAAATATTTATACACAGTCTACGCAGAAAAAAAATCAACAATCATTATTTTCTGCATTATTTTCTTTGTTATAAAATGTGGCTATTTGAAAGCACTTTTATTGAATGTGCAGGAATTCTAATTTAATATTTTCCTCCTACAGTATTCAGCTAAATCCAGCTTGTCTTCTCAAAGTGAAAAAAACACCTGGTAAAAAAAAATCAACATAAATACTCCAAGAAAAAGATTTGAAAAATCCTCACACAAAACTCCAAACTACAGTGAAAAATCACCTAATTTCTACATGAACACCGTCACTGTGCACATCCTCTGTGTTTGCAAACAGTTAATTACCCATCATGCATCCATGCTCCCAACCATACAAGCTAAAAGGTCTCTCATTGCTGATTAACATTACTGTTGGACATATTCTCTTTTTTCCTCACAAAAATATGCTTGTTTTATGGTAACTTTGGTTTGATTTATTCCAGTAATGAACTTTGTTCACATGATAATAAGTGAAACTTTACATTTAACTTTAGTTGCATTTAGTCAAGTGCAAATTTTCTCCATTGTTAGGAGAGATGCTGTTAAGCATTTTGGCATTTATTGTCAGTACATCTCATATAAATTCTATCACCAGGATAATAGCTACTGTGGTTAGTCATAATTACATGTATACTAATGGTCCTCGTCATTTTTTGGTAATAGACATGATGGAGAAATAGATGTCTGATTTACCTGATTACGAAAAAGATAGTTTCATGCTATAAATTATTCATTAGAGTAAAAGCAAATCAGACATTTGTGTGCATTTGTGTGTCAATGGTTAATTCTGTTTTCTTGAATAGTGTACTTATTGCTATATGCTTGTTAAATTCATAACATCACTGTGCACAACATTTCTGTGTTTTCTAATTACTCACTGCTGGCTTGGGATTTGTGTTCTATACATCAAAACATGTCCAATGATAAGGAAGGAGTTGCTTTCTTGAAAAATTAAGTCATTACACATGTGAGGTGTATATACTGTATATATATATATATGTTTTCTTATTGTGTTTTAAGAAAAGGATCTTCTCTGTTGCTTTGTCCATCAGCACTCAAATCATTTGACATAATATATTTGAATTTTATATGCAGGAACTACATTCACAAGTCCTTCAGAAATTCATTTAAAAAGCAAAACTCTCACGTTGTTTTGCTGACCAAACCTTTGAGACTGAAGGGAATATCTTTTCACATACAGAACCTGCTAGAATTGTTTTCAGCACAGCCTGTGCACATGTGCAGAAATACAGAAGAACATCTGGTTACTGAAAGTCAACAACATTTGAGCAACCGTTTTTGCAAGCGCACCTAAGTACTGCAAAGCATGTTATTGGAAATATGGCAAACACACTTTTACAAAAAATTGTCTTCTGTCTGTGTTTATAATCCACACCACAAATCACAATGAAGACATCAGAGAAAGAGAATAATAGTGTAATGAAGATTGAGTCACACCAGCTTGTGACTCTGCATTCATCTAAAATCAATATTACCCCCTTGAGACATACAACAAACAGCTTAACAAGCTTTTTGTTAGGTTAAAAGTTTATGAAGCAATATTTAAAATAGATCAAATATCAGGAAGCAGAGCCTCATCCTAGAAGAATCCCAGGAGTGGGATCAGGAGTTTTCTTGTGAACAGCCTGAACACTCATGATTAATGTAGGCACACCGCTTTTCATATCATTGTAGGTATTGGACTCAAGTAGGAGCTGAGTGTCTCCAGAACTCATCCACACAGCATCATGGGAACCATATCAAGCCAGCTACGTGAGGCTGCCTCCAAAACAAACAGCCAAGCTTATTCTGAAATGGACGCGATAGTCATTAATCAAGGCCTGAGGCAGGTCCTGAACTCTCTAAACATGGAATCCACCTGAGAGACAAGATAACTCTGTACTTGTCTGTTGCAGATCTGCAGGTCGGCACACAAACCATTCACCTGCCCGTCACGGCAGCATCTCACAGGGAGAGGCAAGCCAAGCCCATGCTGATTAATAAATGCTACCTAAAGGTCAGTGCTGTATACGCCAGCAGGTTAGTGGTTTGAGTCATATTTTCACACTGGCTTTATAGTCCATCTATCAGCCATCAGGTAGCCAAGGAAGATTTTTATATCCATACATTTGTGTGTTGATTGGGAGAGATGATGTGGACCTTTTGTAGACTGTGTTTGCAGGCAGTGCAAAGTCCAGTTGTCTTCTGTATTCCCACATGACTGTGTTGACTTTATCACACAGAAAATCACTGACAGACTGTGTAATTAAACCAGAAAAAGAATCATAGATGGGTAAACCCCAAGGGTGTTCTTCTTAAGCGTGGCCCCTTGTGAAGAGATGGATATAACCTCTTATCTCACAATTTGCAGTCACGATTGGAAGCTCCTGACAAATTTGAGTTATTTAGTTTGTCAGCTAAAGCCACTAAAGCAAGAGTTAGACAACAAATTTAATCTTTGACCTTTGTGTTGTTGACCCACAACAAAAGCCAAAAGTAAATGCACTAGACAAACATTGAGAGAGTGGCTTCCCGTTGACCCCCGCTTTGTGTCTGAGGAGCACATTGGAGCGCTCCCCATCTCTCACAGTCTTGTATGCAGGGCCCTCCACATCTTTGGGCTTTTAATGGGGAGAAGCTCTTTCTGATTGTTGGTTGAGGGACTGGGAGCATCTCATAGAAGGCACTTCCTCAAACAGGAAGCAGGAGGCCTCATTGTGAAAGTAGAAAAAAGAAAGAACAGTGTCTTCGTCATGTTCCTGACAACGAGGCCATAATTAAAATCACAGTGAGAGAAAGTTGACCTTTTGGGGCATGAAGGAAGAGTCATTATGTGCATGATGGAGGCAGGGTTGTCTTTGTGTGACCGTGTGTGCACGTTGAGCAAAGTTTTCTGCACATGTCTTGGCTGTTTTGTGTCTAAATTAGCATGCGTGTTCATTTTGAGCTTCACTGAGGACATATTCATTGCCATTTATCCAACTTCGTATAGTGAATTAAATCATATCATATTCATATAAACATGCTGCTCTTACACATAGAAGTGCTCCTTGAATTCCAGTGCACATTAGACGGGTTGAAGGGTTTGATTTTCCAAGATATTCAAGGACAAGTTATGTTTGCAAAGACTCTGCACAAATAAACTCATTATCTTTATAGAAATTCAAAGAAATGACAGAAAACATAAAGTAAACTCTCTTTTTTTATTAGAATTTGACAGAACTATTCATTTGCTGAGTTAAAGGAGCGTCTGTTTCTCTTTCAGTGCTATAAAATCCGGGAAAAAATTGGATCTTTAACAATCACACTTATTAACGAGCAACATAATGGAGATGTGACCTTGAGTCAAATGAAGTCCCTCTCAGTATAAATCAGAGCACCGTTGTGTTCATCTGGTTATGTTTTCATTAACAGAATGGAAGACGAGCCCATTAAAGAGACATCAGTCTATGTACTTTGTACAATATGAGTCAAAGGAAGCTAAACATCATCCATCATTAAGCTGAGATTCAGGTTACAGTTAATGCAGAGGTTCATATCTCTGCAGTCACATATTGCTGCCATTATCTCCTAGCAAAAAAGAGCAGGAAAACAGCAAGTAGATCTAAACTTAAATCTGTTCATCCTAATGCCTGTGAACTACATGAAAAGTGTTTTTGTATTTGTCACAAAGATTGAGATTGTCTTCACTTCAAACTGATCAAAAACTGTGCTAAACTACTGTCTAGCACAGTAATGATGTCTATTCATCTATAGCTTTTCTTTATGCATTTTTAAGCATATGCATTACACATCTATTATTTCCCATGCCTCTATAAAACCCCACATACTGGATGTTTACAATATGTATGAATTTGCACAATCATAGGAACACATGTAGAACTGCATATAACGCAAACTTTTACTTTGTTGGCAGCAGATGGTCAAAGGAAATATAGAGGGAGCATTTACTGGAGTCAAAGCATCAGTATACATACTCTGTTACTAGTAACCCTGCATTCAAATCTTATAATAAAAATTATATTATAGTAAAAAAAAATATGAGCATAGCAATAGCTGCTTTAAGTTTGTCATATTACATTAATACCATGTAAGCAGCATTTTAATGTTGTAGCTGACTATGACTGAGCTAAATGTTGAACAGCAAAATATGTGAAAAGTATTATATTGCACAAACTGGTCGTGTGTTTCGTATGTAAAATATTCATCCACCTTATAAACAAACTTGTTAGATAAGTGTGGTGAAGTAAAAAGCATAATGTTCCCATGTGAAATGGAAATAAGTAGAAGTATAAAGTGACATAAATGATGCTCAACATTGCACAGGACCTGAGTAACACCTCATAAATAGTTGAAGTTCACTAAATAAAACACTGATAGTCAAGGTTAAAAGAGGAAACTTCTGATTTGAAGACTTTAATGCACAACAGAACTTTGTGTAGCATGCAAAATTAAAAAAATCAATTGTAAGCAACATAAATTCAAGTAGAACGACAATAACACATTGTTGTTGTCAACTAGCCTTGATCCCGTAACTTCTGTATTTGTCAAAAATGTTTAAAAATTTCCTCCATCTATTGTCAAGTAAACGGATACAGCCCCACACTTAACAATTTAACAGCTGTTATTTTGTAGTAAAAACGTAAAAAAGCAGAGGAAAAGCAATGAGCACTACCAGATTCACTAAAGTACACATTTAGTGCTGTAATTCCTCTCTTTGTTGAAATGTTTTTTGTTGTCAGTATGACACACACTCTACTTTCACATCTGCTCTTAAAGGTCTGTCAGCCTTTTGTTTTAAGGAAGTGTAAGAAGTTTAAGGGCACTGTTGGTTCAAATATTGATTACCTCTCAGGTATTTCTTTTTCCTGAAAATTGATCCCAAAATCATTCATAATCATACACATAGTTCTGTCTTAAGTAGATCAGATAGTACATGGACACATACTATTCACACACAAGCAAACACACAAAACGATAAGCCCCCAAAGCTTCCTGATTCAGCCTCAACTGGAGTTTTTTGGCTGTGGCCCTTGTGGTCTTCTTCGAGGATCCTAATTGAGAAATTAATGCAGAAAAATCAATTGGCAGAGTTTTTTTGTCTAATACGCTCCTAAAGGCTTTAAGCGAGTATCAATCAATGCTTTCCACATGGGTGGCTCCAAAGCCCCTGACTCTTTTGTTTATGTGTTCATAGCTGGAGGATTTCGATATATGAATTTCAATGAAATAAACACTAATGAATTTTTCACCTTTTGTGACCCCCTGTAATGCACAATGTACACTCACTGGCCATTTATTTAGGTACACCTGTACAGTCTACTGTAAAGCAAGACTTCATCTCTGCCACAAATTCTGCATTGATAAGGTTTTACTTACTCAGTTTTTGTTGAAATGGTCAGAAAAGTAATGATCTGCTATCTGTTTATTGCTGAGGTCATAGTGTGTGGTAGTTAGAAGTATTTCTAATGTTTTGGGCCCCTCCATTTACATAAATGAGAGGACCAAAATATTAGACACACCTCTTAATGTAACACACTCCAGTATGACTCCACCAACCATTATGATAATAATCTTCTAGTAGTAGATACATATAGTATAATTATCACTATCCAGACAGTTTCAACAAATATTGAGAAATTATTACCTTGTAAAAGTAGAATTTATGGCAGAGCCACTGTAATGGATTGTATAAGATTGTACAGGTGTACCTAATAAAGTGGCCAGTGAGTATACTGCAAAGCAATTGTACCCTTACCGGCAACGCTTTTGTGCCTGCCTTATTTACACTTCAAAATGAGGATCTTTTAACATTCTGTGATCATCCGCAGCATTGTTGTTGGCTGAATTGGCATGTTTTTTTGCATCCCTCTTACCTAGAGGACATCAGCTTATTTGGGGCCATTATAAAGCTCAGCACATCATCATCAGGTCAATGAAAAAGCAACCTTGAATTCCCTTTGACACAACTGTCTTTTTCTAGCACTCAGGCAGTGTGAGTGTGCATCACCTTGTTACGACTCAAGGCAAAAGGCAAAAACTGATGAAAATCTTTAAGTATTTTAACAGTTTCACCTCATACACAACTGCGTTTTCCTCGTTCTGCCTCTCTTTTATGGTCAAAATCTCAACAAGAAGAAAACGGACATTAGCTTGTGGTTGTTGCATAGGGAAAACGAGTGCCATGTTCTTCTTTTTGCTCGTTAACCACCTTCCAAATTCATCATAAGCCCAGAGATCAGATCACAGTAATATTTGATCAATATTAATAAGGATAGGCAAACTCCTCCAGTAATTACCACAGTCTCTGGGCTTTGATTTCGACCATTACTAACGCCTCTGCATCTTTAGATTAAAAAAAGCGACCCCCTTTTATTTCATAACATTAAATCCCGACATGCATCTTCTAAAAGCTCTAATAAGACAAAGATAAGATTTGCATCCCCATACAAGTGTCTTTTTCAATTGATTATGAAGCTGCCATTGATGTGCGAGAAATTGATGTTTTCCTCTGTTCTTAAGGGCGGCTAATAGAAGGGGCGGGCTTCGAGGAGGAGACTTTGCTACTTTGATCTTCAATCAGTAAAAAATCCCACTTCTTCTTTGTCAGACTATATTTGGTAAATAACAGTGACAATCTGCAGGGTCTAGAGATGGAGAGAACGAGAGAGGGAGAGGAAGAGAGATGTGTTGAAGTGATAAAGAGGGGTTGGAAAGTGGGGGAGAGAGGGAGGACAGTGGGAGAAAGGGCATAAAGTGGAAAATATCTTGCTTGTTGAATTTAGGAAGATAAAACTCCCCCAAAACACCAAAGTATTCCATCTTTCAGAGTCTGAAGAAGCTGAAATAGCTGAAGCTGTCTGGCACTGTCACCTCACATGGAAGATGACAGGAAATATTTCTTACCTTGTATATTTTGGGTGAATCAAATGTTACAAAACTGCCCCTGTGTTAGTGTGAGTGACGTTACGTTATGACACACACAGTTGGCTTCTAATTAGGCCCTGTGAAAAACAACAGGTGGATGTGAGAAAAGTAATAAATCATTCAGGCAATATGTGCCAACAGACCTGTTGCTTTCCCCTTTTTCGTTCCCTTTATGTGTCTGCGAAGTGGAATTGTTGGCGGATGTGCTCTGTGAGCAGATGTGTGTGTCCCACGCATATTTGTCCGGCACATCATTTCTGTCTGGCATTTTGTAATCAAGTTGTCAGTGATGTTGTTTGTGTCTAAATATGTGGGCCCTTGACATGAGAACTAAATTTGTGATTATATGCTATACTATGCTATGTCAGTACAGACACCTTTAAATTCACAGGCAGAAAGAATGAGAAAATTCTGGATGCACATATGAATTCTGAACATTTAATCAAGTGTGCTTGTACCATTAAAAGAATAGTTTGACATTTTAAAAATTACTCTTACTGTGTTTCTTGCTATGAGTTAAATAGGTAAATACTGTATGTAGCAAGAGCCAGCAGTGATTAAGTTTAGCTTAGCATAAAGACTTGAAACATCTACTGCAGCCCACCACTGTTCATGCAAAATACACCTTACAGCACCCCTAAGGGTAATTAATTTACACATTATGTCTTGTTTATTTAATCCATACAAAAGTGTAAGAATGGCTGTCTAAAAGAATAATATAAGAAACTAGCCCGCAAGTAAGGGCCCATCAAAGAACAGATAGTCAACTCCAGCCTCCAGTCTTCATGCTCTGCGAAACTTAACAACTGCTGCCTTAACCAATCAGTCTTCTCTTCTAACTCTTAGTAAATTAACAAATGTGTGTATTTCCCAAAATGACAGACTATTCATTTAAGGTTTATTTGACTTTTAGCCACATTCATTGAAAAGCAAATCCATATCATCCACTCCGCTTCGACATGTTACTTTTTTTAAATTGATGTCTCAAAAACAGCATATAAATGAAACACAAAAGACTTTGCAGTGTTGTATGTATCCAATTAACATAAAAGCTGTTATATATACAGAGAACAAAATCAAGCTTTAAGCATTTTGTTTGTTCTAGTGCTGATGGAGACCCAGGCAGGGAAAGTGTACATGTGGGCAGAGAAGGTGAAAAAACACCCGTGAGAGCCACAAGGGGGACTAGTTCTTGATATGCTACCCACATTTGAAGTTGACAGTAGAACAATTAG
The DNA here is from genome assembly GCA_032362345.1 of Sandelia bainsii. Lineage (NCBI taxonomy): Eukaryota > Metazoa > Chordata > Actinopteri > Anabantiformes > Anabantidae > Sandelia > Sandelia bainsii. The sequence continues at coordinate 11,687,350 of JAUMHL010000012.1, forward strand.
GCAATGAAAACAGTATGATCTACATGTATATAGATACAGTATGTGTGCTTAAACCAGCAAGAAACAAAGTAAGATACTACACCGTAAAAGAAACAATAAACCAAAACCAAAGTAAGTTAACGAAGAAGCAAATAAGCTACAAAAATAAAAATAAAAATAATAAATGAGAAATAAAGAAAGTCAAAGGCTTGAATAGAGCGCTGATATTTAAAAAAAAAAGCCTGCAGTTTAGTTAAAAGCGACATGAGACAGGAGGGCTGCGGTGGTGAGCTGGACAGACAGAACTGGAAATGAAGCCAGAGACAGAGGGAGCTCAGTGGGAGGTTTTGGAGTGACTGGGGGCAGGCTCCAGGCAGAGGAGAGAGCAGGCGAAGATAAACCCCCACAGACACCAGAGAGAAAGACCTAATATGCCTTCAATACATGCAAACACTCATTTACAAATGTTTGCAACCTTTAAGGAACAAAAAAAAAAAGGTGATTCGATGCTGTTCGATATCAACCTGCAAACTGGGGATAAAACTAAAACAGAGGGCAAATACAGCGTAGGTTTGTTTATTTTTTTATCCTTTAATATTGTTTTTTCAGACTTCATGTTTTTTCACGTTCTATTGTCAGACAGTGGAGAAAATGAGAACAATCAACGCACTATAGTGAAGAGGGGAAAGGTTTGATTGCCAGTTAGTTTTCAAACACTACTCTAAAAGCTCCTTTCATACAACTTGAAAAATGTAATAATGTTATTCTACAAACTCACAACCTCTTAGAAAGTGGATGTTTTGTGAAACATCTGCAGTAACTTAGACTTAGAAATGATTTTTTAAACTATCAGAGTTACAGGGTGAGGACGGAATAATTGTGAGTTTGAACTTTGAATAGCAAACTCTAAAGTCATTTACAGAAAAAGATCGTTTACAGATTCTGTATTTTTTTTGCTCAAGCAAACATAACATGTAGTGAAAATATTAAATAAGTTGTTCAAAGATTGTTTTGATCACAGAGACAGTTGATGATTTACTTTACCACAAATGTATACACATTAAACACAGAGATTCAACATCATATTCGTAAAGCAGCTTCCTCAAGGAAATCTTTATTCAGTTTGATTTTAATGATACTTTATCTTAATGCATTAATTAAAATAATTTTACAATAATTTATTTGTGTTTTTAGTGTATATGTGTAAAGTTGCATGTATGATTTTCAAATAATAAGATCTCATGGCCTCACTAGAGCATAACTGTAGTGTAATATTGACTTTTTAATTTGTGTGACTCATGAATATGGATTGTAAGAAAAGGCAAAAAATGAATAGTATTTTAGCCAGAGTAGACACCACTCATAAGTCTGACTTCATTCCTTCCCTAAAGTAAGATTATATGAGGATATGAATGTGGCGAGGCGCTGCAGCTGCTGAAAAACTCCAGTGAGGACTGAGGGCTTCATGTAGTGGTTACCGGCTCACTGAAGCCTCTGACCCAGCGACCACCAGCCTCTCAAAAGTAACTCAAGCCAAAAGTGAACATAAGAGGCTCTTTCTTCCAGCCCTTTTAGAGCCTGCATCCATAAAAAGCTCCGTTGGTTCACCCAGTCTAAAGATGGCTGACAACTCCAAACATCTCAGACCAGAACTATTAAAACTCTTCAGAAAAGCCCACACAAACAGTCTCTGTCCTTAAAATGTTTTGTGGACATATGAGAGCTTAACAAATGTGCACTTTGGCTTATACAGCAGAGAGAATTAAGTTTTTCTATGCTTTTGCATTTAAAGCAAGTCATTGGAAAGTGTTCAATCCAGTTGTGTCTTTCTTGAGTGGCTTAAATTCAATAGTGGCATTAAGACAAAGAAGAAAACTTTGTCTTTCCAAGGGAATGAAAATTTCAGAAGGGCTGTTGCTCTCCGATCTCTGCAGGTCCATTAGTGGCCTCGTACCCCACCACGACAGGAGAGGAAAACCTTTGTCAAAAAGTCTGTTTTCTAACGGCGCCTCATCTGCATATTTGAATAATACATAGTGCTTATAAGCATATTAAATGGAATGTGGCCGTGCGTCATTTGAAGGCTGAGATTAGACCTTCCCAGTTAATTATAAAGATGTCAAATGTCAGCAGATGAACCCACGCCCTGGGGTCACCCCCTTTAGTTTGGTGATTATATGCACAAACTATAGATAAAGTGTCATCATACAGGCTATTAAGGTGCTGAGGCTTGAAGAGAGGCTTCCCCTTGCCTTTATTACTATGCAGAATCTGTCAGGGGAGGAAAACGAGACCACGCACTCTTAATGGTTTCTCAAACAGTTACTACACTCAGTCTTATATTTCCCTCACATACTTTCAAACAAAGATTAATAGGAAGGCTCAACTGATGTTAACTTGCTAAATTAGCTGGCTTAGGCCTTTAAGTTTCTTAAATCTTTTGAGATAACGCACCCTTGGCTGAGACAATAGTGTGGCTGTGTGTGCGCATATGTGTGTGTGTGAGCTTGTTTTGGTCATTACTGTACCATTAAGAACCAATCAGCTCAGCAGGGCAGCCGTGTGGAAAGCAGCATAGGCCTGAGAGAGCACCTTGGGTTCACCTTGACAGGACCGCCAGTCAAACAGGGCAGCTCTCTCTGTGTTCCTGTCAATCTGACTCCCCCTCTGAAGTTCATTTAAAGGGAGGAGCAGCGGCTCACTAGCTCCTAACAGGTAAGAAGGGCCCATATTATCAGCCCTCAGAGAGAGCAGGGCAGAAGTCTGATGTGCTCTTTCAACTGTACTAAACTGTCTGTACTGTAGCTCAGCTCGCTGACTGACTAGACACACACACATACAGCAGTAGCTCTGTCAACTGATTGGAAAACAGAGAGGAGGAGAGCAGAAAGTGAAGAAGGAGAGTCAGAAAGATGAGAATAACTGATTTGCATGGGGAAATGGAGATGTAAAGAATTGAAAAGATTAAGGCTAAGGGAATAAGGATGAGATTAAATCTAGGAGTGCCTGGTTGGTGTGTCTTTGGGTGTGTGTGTGTGTGTGTGTATGTGTCTCTGTATGTGTGTGTGTAAGAGAGGAGGGAGGGATAGGGTGTGAAAACAAGAGAGAGAATGATATATTTTTCAATGGAAAGTATATTGCAATCCACTTTTCTGATTTTAGGAGTACACTGGGGGACTAAGGAGTTTGTTTTGGTTTGGGGGAGAGCTGACACAACATCCACTGTTTCCACCGTCAGGCAATCCCCACCATTAATACACACACACACACACACATACAACTACATGGGGCCCCAGCCCAGCCTTTCCAGGTTCCTCAATATTTCATGTGATGAGCCCATGCTGACTAACTCAAGGCCATGCAAGCAAGGCTCCCTAACCGACCAAAGCGCTTGCAGTCTTTCGAGGATCCTGGTTGCCAATATCCACAATCACAGAAACAATAACATTTAGCTGCAGTTCCCAGGTATCAGATAGATGAGACAAAGAAGAACATAGTGAATTCAGCAGGACTGCCTTAAATGTAGATGATGTTATGTTTTCCTCTTTGAGCGTGGCTCCAAAAGGAGTGAAGTGAAGGTGAAGTTTACTGGCATCACAACAAAATTTTTTACGAAGCACAATACAAAGCTAAACAATTTTGAACAATTTGGAAGGCTGAACCCAAACATTGTTACATGCAGCCTCATCTCTGATAGCATCCTATGGGTCTCAAACAGGTAAAAGTTCCAGAGCTTAAACTTGTTTTTTGGAGGATTGCATGAAGTTACCTCATGCAAGGTTCTTCAACTATTTTCAGGGATTTTTATTGTCTCTGTTTTGGCATGCTGGTCCTCCTTTACACTGCTGGCAGAGAGTTTGCTGTCCAGAAACATATGAAATAAAAACACATTACTGGTCACATGCACCATTAAATGATTTAACACACTCAAACAAATGGTGTGCTAGCATTTGTCTGGTTTTGTGTTGGGTAGTTGTTCAGTAGAAGATGTTGCTGAAGAAGTCTGACAAGATTTGTAGTTTGATCCCAACTGGCATCACTAAATGGCATATATTACTTACTTGCATGAAGCATTAGAGTGAAATGTTCTATACTTTTTGCAATTGTCAACAAAATCCATATAAACATGAAAACCAATGATGGATTAGTCCATCCTCAATAATTTCTGCCTGTCTGTCTCAAATTCATGTCTATTGTCTCCTACTAATGTTCTTAATCTTTAAATATGGATGTAGAACATATGCTTAAAAAAAGCCAAATAATTTCCTAAAACAGCTGGTCATGGTAGATTTCAGTCATAGACTTGGTTTGACACCAAGTTGGCAGCAAGATGGTGCATATGGAAGTGACTCAAAATAAACTACAGTTCCCAGGTTCATTCTCATAGAGGGATAACCCACCCAGTGCAGTGTGACTCACTGGTGTATTTTTAATACTGTTTAATAAAAGTGTAGTTATATGGCACAGGGGGATGCTCTAACAGGCCTTTACTACACAAACAGTACTTGTAAGGATTAGTTAATTGTTGCTTTTGCTATTTTTTGAGGGCGTTCTTTTTTAAAAGTCATTTGGAGCAAGTGTAGCATTCAGTGTTTAGAGTAATAGGCATCACACAGACTTAGGATAAAGATCACTGTAGGTGTTTGTGAATTGGATGGAAAAACTTGAAACTGTATTCAGTTTTGGCCTAGTCTTTGTTTTTCAGTCTGTTCAGCGTGAATATCGAACCATCAAATACTCCAATTTTCGCCACTCTGCCTTGTTTTGTCTAGATTTTCTTCAAGCTGAGTGTCATTGGAGAGTAAACTATGTGTATGTGTTGAGTCCTTTGTATTTTTTCCCTCCACCTCCCTTTTCTCTCTCACCGGATGTGTGCGAGAGAGCCAATACACGGTTGTGTGAGTGTGTGTGTTTGCACGAACGTGCGCAGGCTTTGTTTTTCTTTTGAACATCCCTTTGATGTTGCTGTTTATTTATTTATTTCTCTGCCTGCAAAGGCCCTTTCTCGGCGGTTAGGGCTAGAGCGGATTGGGCGCGCGTTGCTCTGAGTGCCATCCATCAGCGAGGAGCCTCTCTGACGGATGAACCGATGACCTCAGCTCCCTATAGCACATCAGCTTGAAGCTGCAGCGGCGCTGGGGGATTTTTGTTTTTAAGGAGACATAGTGTAACCAGGAGGGCCTCTGCTTCATCACCAACCTGTCTGGCTCAGCACCAGTGTGTGCATCACATGTAAAACAACTATTTCATCTCTGGCCAGGAGGTACTGCTTTACTTTGGTTTCCCATTGTTAATGGAACTCTTGTAGTTGTGGGTGTACTTTTTATGACTGATTTGATACCTCTGTCTTCTTTGTTCAATTTATGATTTTCAGTACATCCATCCATTTTCCTAACCGCTTGTCCTCGAAAGGGTTGCGGAGGGTGCTGGAGCCTATCCCGCTGTCATTGGGCGAGAGGCGGGGTTCAGTCTGGACAGGTCCCAGATCCATCGCAGGGCCGACACACAGAGACAAACAACCATGCACACTCACACCTACGGACAATTTTAGAGTCACCAATTAACCTAACATGCATGTCTTTGGATGGTGGGAGGAAGCCGGAGTACCCGGAGAGAACCCACACAAACACGGGGAGAAGATTTTCAGTACAGTCCAGTGTGTTTATATAACAGCAGTCACAAACTTCTCACTCTCAGTGGTAAATGAAAAACACATATATAGACCATAACGCTTCATCCTGAAGTTTGAAGTTTCCACATACAGGTGAAATTAGAGCAGAAGGGACATTTTGGACATATGGAAAGTTTCTCATTCTCACCAATCTACTGTTAATGAAGCTCAGTTGTCCATAAAGTAAATAGTCGTATAACATCTCTCAGAATGTTGCTGAATCTGTCCCATCCCAGCATCCAACCGGTAGATAGGCAGACTGGTTGGACATAATGAAGTGCAAAGTCTTCAGATCAACTCACATATTGTTTGTGATTTAACAATCTAATGGTACATTTATTTTAAGAACTTTTTTTTTTCTGAGTCAGCCTTATAAATATTAGTTTATATCATGCAAACATTCTTTGGCAAACTAATTTACACCTTTTATTTTAAGGAACTTTAATTATTGTGCTAATGACTTGAAAATCCTGTACAGACCAGATCTGCCAACCAACATTCTCACAATTAAGTATGAGTATGTTAATTTTATGTTTTGTGTGCACAAGTAATATAATGATGACCATAATGCACCTTGTCAAAAGCAAAATTAAGTACAAAATTAAAGATGGCAAAACATAATTGGATAGGCTATACAACTACACACTATTATAAAGTTTATGTACATGAATCCAAATTTTAAAATTGTCCATCTTATACTCAAGTTGACTTCTTTTTTTTTAAAGTCCAGATTATTTCCTCTCTCTATGTTGATTTCTTGTTTCTTAAAGCAACTCTTTCGGACCATGTCCTCCAAGTTCATGTTCAGCTCGTCTTTGTCCACATGTCTGGTGTTCCTTGGATGGTGTCTTCTCTGGTGGATAGCCATCATCCATCAGTCTATATGTCTGTGGAGTTAAACCTCTGACAGACACCTACTGAGACATCCTGACAGCTGAAATAAACCCGGGCCCTTGCATGCTTTTGTCTCTGCTTACTCACACAACTGTGTTAACTAACATGCAGTGATCATTGTTAACACTATATAAAGCTATGCATATAGTGCATTTCAATTTCCCAATTTTGTTGCTACAGACATGTGTTTATAAATTTTTTTGCTTTACACAATCTGAAAATGTACTGATGTACAGTAGAGTATTTTCAGATGGGTTGTAGTGTAAGGCAAACTAATGAGGCACTACAATGCACATGTATTAAGGTCTATGAACCTGTCACAGGCTCCATGTTCTCAACAATAGAATTGAAATAGAATAGAATTTAAAGCCATTTATTGCTACACTCAACCATAAAACACACTGCGTGTAGCAAACTGCTTATTAGATGTTCCAGAAACCTGAACTCACATTATCAAGGGCTGATACCTTCTAAGCTTTCTCTTTTCTGAATTCCAGTGGCCTTGGCTGACAGATTAATAATGTTGTTTTGTTGACACTGCTGCTTTCAGGTGCTGTTAGACTTTTTCAAAATCCTGTTGAATTCACAGAACACAACAATACGTAGGTATCTTTGATGTCTGGGGTCAGTCACTTTGATGAGAAAACACATAGAATCATGTTGTTTAATAGCTTGGTTATCACGGGTAAAAGAAAGGTGAAATTAAAACTGTAGGGAGTTGTAAATCTCTTCATTTTGTATAAGTATGCATAAACGAAAGTGACAACTAAAAAGTCATAATGAACTCCACCCATGCAATTGTCATTTACTGTGTGTTACATCCTGCGCTGCGAAATGCCAGAAAAATCAACTGTAACTTTATTGAAAAATAACAATGATGTCTGGGTCCAGTCTAATGATTGCAAAGCAACTTCAGTACAAAATTTCATCTTCACAGAGAAAAAATTGATCGCATCTCTCAAGGCCATAGCACTACACGTCAGGAGAGACGAGTGCTCCAGCTACTGACCTGTGTTCTTTTTAGAACTGCAGATACTCACAATAAAACGTTCTTAGTTACAACATCTTTAGCTTTTACTTACTTTTTCCATCTGATTGTAACATTTTGGAGATAGACCACCACTTGAGAACCTAATTACACTTTGAGCGAGTACTACGATTGTGAGCGCCCATTGAAAGGCATTAGATGTGTTCAACTGTAAGATCATTCCTCTTCTAAATGGCCCGTCCTTCAACCACTGCCGTCAGCTCAGCATATGAGAAGATTTCATTTAATTTCAATGGGCACTAACAGTGACTGAGCTGAATATGCAGCTTGCTTTATTTACGCCATGAAAGAGATTTTTGTCCATTGGCATCATTTCTATGGTTTTTATATTTAAAAAAAATGCTAGAATTATTTTGTATTGACCACAGCAACCCCACTGCTATCTCATATCCAATTACACCCTACCCTTTGTGTGTGTCCCTATCCTTCCTCAGTCCTTTGACTGAACCTCCAGACATATTCAAGATTAAAGATTTATCATCTCCTAATAAAATAATTGTCGTTATTTCTATAGACTTAAACATTTTGCCAACATGAGATGGAAAGCAGCACATTTTCCTACCACCCAACCACATTACAAATCAGCAGGCAGGAAACAGTCATCTGTATTTGGTTTATTCTCCTATAAAAATCTAAATCAATATAGTTTCCAACACTGGTAAATATTTCATCAATCTCTGAATCATTTTTAAGAGCGGGTAGGACAAACAGAACCTCTACCACTGATAGACATCACTTAAAATGTACAAAACCACCAACTTTCAGTATTTAAAATCTGCAAAAAGTTGCTGATATAAGTTTCTTATTTAATATTAGCATTGTTTAAGCATTTGCAGTTCCCAAAACCAATTTCACGACAATAAATGGTATTCTCAGGAATGTAACATATACACATAGCATAACTTTAGAGACATTTAAAGACACTACATTACTGTTTTTGAGGCACCCACCTTCAGTGCAGAAGAAGCACAGCTGTTTCCTCATATGTACTATTAATATAATATTTACTTATTCCAGTAAAAGTGAAAGATTAAAGCAGCGGCCATGTCGAAAATGATACATATGGGAAATATAAATTAAAGAAAAAAATCTGCCAATCAGACACACAAACCTGTAAACAAAAGATCACGTTCTAGCACAATGCAGCAGAAATGCAATGAACTATTCTCTTATTCTTTTCTAACATTAAAACGTCTCACATCTGTTTTACATTGCCCTTTTAAGTGAGATATATTTATCAGAGATTTGCACACAGACTGTGTTTGCATTTAAGGCATTGTATTCATATTATAGTACCAGTCTGTGTAGGTGTAACTGAGGAGGGCTGATTGCAGTCAATCTTCTCTTTCACCAAATGTCCAGAAAAAGATGCGGTGTACTCATTTAGAGGAAGTGTTCACATTCTGCTTTTAGGCTGTAAACATACCTAATTATTGTTTGAGGAAGCTCAATGTTAATTTTAGCTACAGTGAACAAGACCAGCATGCTTTGCTGTTGTTTTGTATAGTATCAAGTCATACATGACAGAATGAAGGGGAATACATTACCCAGCTCAGACATGAGACAAAGCACAAAGTCACAAAATCTGCTGGGTGGTGTGCAGAATTTGCCTGGCAAAGGTCTCAGGACATTGTTTTCTTTCTCTCTGGAGGGGAGTTTGTGAATTCAGCATTTTGATCCCAGAGTGTAATTGAGCGTCTCCTTGTCTAGAGAACCACTGAGGGATTGAAGCGCGATCAATCACCCCTTGCTGGACTGTCCGACCGTTTTACATGTGGCTGGGTCCAAGCTGCTCACTGGCGGGAACAGCGAAGAAAGGAGGTGTGAAAATTTTTCAGAACATTTATGACATGTTTGTGTATGAGGCAAGTTGATGATTTTATGAACACACCAATGCAGCATGGCTTTCATGTAGAGTCCTGCTGCATGTTTTAGTGCACAAACTATTCTTTCATTTATTTTAGAAGTTGTTTGTGTTAGATATGCACCAGGAGTTTGTGCTGGAATTTTTTTTTCTTTGCTATGGGAAAATAACATAAAATCTAATAATCTATCCCATATATCATCCTCTGGGTCAGCCTTTGTGGTTCACTTTAACAGGCATGCCAACAGAATAATTAATATGTTTTGACCCCCTCCTACGCTGGTCAAAGGAAGGCCTAAAGGCCAAAAGTGTTGTTGGCCTGCTTAGCATAAAATAAGTGCATTAATACCCGGAGACTCAATTATTTTGCAAATAGTTTGGTTGACACTGCAGGTTACAAGAAGCTGTCAACTTTCAAGACCTTTAGCTTGAGGAAGGTTTGGCTTTGGTATTAATTTTAGATAACAGTATGACATGGATTACTTCAAATTATATGTTTCATTCAAAACATTTTTTAAAAATGCCTTTGTGATAACGTAAAACCCCCAAATAGAAATCATGATGTACACAAATTTATGGATCATGTATTTAGCATGTGGATATATTTAAAATTGTAAATCAAAACAAAGCCTAAAAATAAGACTTGTTGCTATGTTTTTAAAATTACAATCATGATACAGCTCAAATGTTTCAACACCTTCCAACTACCACATGACGCAGCATAATGATTGCTATGATTTGGGTTCATCCCCACCCTTTCTCACTCTTGCCCCATAGATCCAGACGGTTCTCTTTACCCATAATCCTCATGCTGACTCCTTCCCCTTTCTCTCACCTGATTAGAATTTCTGCCGTGGCCTCTGGGATTGGACGATTTCAACATATTTTATTTAACCGCTTTTGTAAGCCCTAATATTCAGCAGCTGTGATCTATGGCTGAATTACAATTTTCAGGGTCAAGGAGGGACTTAGCTAAGGAAAAGGGGTGGGTACAATAACTGTGCTGGTGGGGGAGTGAGTGTATATGCGTGTGTGTGTGTGTTGGGGCGCGCGGGGTGATGGAAAAAGGAAAAAACATACAGAAAAGGGGAAGGAAGAATCTCACGAGTTGTCTTTAAAAATGAATGAGAAAATGGGTAATCCCAGAGTCACAGCATGAAAAGAAGGAAAATCAATATGGCCTCTCAGTTCACTGGGGCCCTCACAAGTCCTTGAGATGAACAAAAAGTTGTGCATGTTGTTGCCACATCCATGTGTCTCAATAGAGAGGTGTGTGTTCTGTGTGTGAGCGTGTGTGTGTACAGTTAGCTTGTCTGTTATAGGAGGTGCAGCTTCCTGTTTGCAAGGCTGTATGTGCAGTTGTTTTGTTCTTAATTTGGACCTTGAGGGAATTATGTGAGTAAACGCGACTCCTGTCGAGTATATCAAGCTTGTTCCAACTTCTAAAAGAATCAAAGGAGTCTGAGAAAATGACTTGATGAACTTTTAATGGCAAACAGGCAAAAACAACGCAGGATTCTTTTTGTACTGTACATGATGTGTTGTGTTGTCTATTTTCAGTTGAAATTGCCTATATAAGAGGACATCATACAGGTTCTGTAACCTTTGGACTCCTGATTCAACAGCCTTTAACAGCCTCTTCTTATAAGGAGGCAATTCCACTTCTTGGCTTACCTGGAGAAAAGTGGTCGGTGAGCTCTGGGATTGGTTCGACGCCCTCTTATAAATATTTAATTGGGGGGGTAACAGGCTGCTTGGGGTATTGAAGGGGGTGCCCTTTTTATCTAAAAAATGCACACACACTTTTTTGTCTCCTTCTCATCTAACTACCCTTCCATCTAACTGCATGTCTAGGAGATGGTGTTGCTTCACAGCAAACAAGTGCACACCTTCTCCATCCATCCATCAGTCCATCTATCCATCCATCCCCCACTCCTGTCCTCTGTGCTGTCATGCTAAGCAATGGGCCCCCTCCTCCCCACTTCATTAGCAAGCTCTTCAGTAGCCTGTCATGACGGATGTGCTCCATCAAAGCTGATCAACTCTCAGCTTTTCCAGAAAGATGTCGCGGGTTATCACCGTGCGCTCAGATCTCCAGCTACGGAAGGAGCGTGACTGGCAGGGCGTCTTTTGAAGACAGTGATTCCTCTACTGATGCCTCCCAGTTGTAAATTTAGAATCGTGTATGCTAAGACACCATATGCAAAGTAAATTACTGTACAGGGGTGAGTCTGACTAAACCCTCTCCTCTCTGAACGTCCAAGCCACTAAGTGCCTCACAGGTAACTTGGCCTCCGTTGCGCTCATCACAGCATTTCTCTTTTTTTGTCTCTTTCCATTATCCACTTCTAAAATGTACAGCCAAGGAGAAAACTTGGACAGAAAAAAGTCAGAAATTTGATCACCTGTTTTGCTTGTGTCATTCAAGCCATCTAATACCAAAGATTTACGTTTAAAAAAATCATAAATGACTATCTCTAACATCTACTTAGACACAGTCAATATTAATTTGAATATGGTAAGCTGTGGGGAGGAATTGAATTGAAAGGGCAAAGGGCACACAAATACTAGCAAATGCATAAATTATTTTAAAAAAGCTTTCACCACAAAAAAAACAGCTCCTTTTTCTTCAACCCCCCATTATCATGCAAATTACACTGCTGGTTACAACTGTATGTCTTTGTAGTGGTAAAGTGTTAATTTCAGTTCAAAGACTAGCAGTATTCTACAGGGAGAGAGATGGAAGGTAAGATGGAGATGGAGGGAAGGGGAAAAGGGGGGGTGAACTGCGTGGTTTAGCCTGGCTCAGCCTAGCTCTGACCCAGCTCTTTGTGTTTCTATTGTCTGCACGGTGAAGCCATATTAGAGCTTCTTCTGCATAAGACTATGTGTGTCTTATATACTGTAGGTTTAAAGGACGTCAGTGTTTTTTTTTGTGTGCATTCACTGACAGCACATGGTGGCTGAGAAAAGCAGTGCAACTTATGACACAGCATGTTGGTTGTGGAGATCCAGAACCGCTTTAATGACAGATGCTAAACCACACTGACAGTGACAGAGATCACAATTGTCATATTTACAAGCAGCCCAGAGTCTGACTTGATAAACTGAGGAGAACAACATGCACAGAAGATCCTGCTCGACAAGTAAATTTCGTCATGTGAGCATTATCTGTACACACAAACAGATATATTGTATGTATTGACAATTCAACAAAACCTTTTACACCAAAAGTTCTATCTCAGTCACAGGGAGACACATCCTACATGTATATGCACACACACATCCATGTATAGTATGTATGGCTGCAGCCCTCGCAACTTCCTCAAATAATGGGCGGCATTGTCATTTCTTTCTGAGCACACACACCATGAAAATGGTCAACAGCGCTGGTCTGGGTAAAAGAAAAGACAGAGGAGAGAAAGAAAGCCATTCTGCTAGGACTGGTGGCGTGTACAAATGGAGAACATGGCTCCTCTTCTAACAGCCGTACACTAGAGCATGTGTGCGCACTTTTTATTAAGTGGTGTCCACCATACGTGCTACAGTGTGCGCTCACGTTTGTGTGAGTGCTGAATCAAACAGTAGAGGATTCACTGTAGTTATCAAACAGTGCCTCTGTGGGGTTTTTTCTTGGGTAGCTGTTGTGTGGCGGGGGGCTGGCAGCATCATGGATGCTCCTGGAGATGAAGTGCAGACCCTCCCACTGTGATCCCACCACTGGAGCTGTTTATCCCATTTAAGACCCACCCTTCACCAGGGGGACAGAGCTCAAATGACGCTTGTCACAATCCCTTGTCGTCTTAAATGGCTGACAAACACCAGGCTTTTTGTAATGGTGGTGCATCACAGAGGTTCCTTATTGAGGAACCTTCTTTTTCTTACTTTCATGAAAACCTTACAGAGACAACCAGGGAGAACAGATGACTGCTGATCTGGGCACAAGGGACGTTGGTGAGACAAACTGATGCAAAATGGTGGTTTGACAGACAACCAAAGACACAAAAACAAAACAAAAACCATGGCTATATGATCACTCCAGTTATCATTACCATATCACGTGAAATACAGTAGAGTGAGGATCTAAATTTTACTTCAGTGGAAATGTTTCTGTTTACACAGAACGGCCAGGACGTGGCTGATGGCTAGAAAATGAACAGGGACACCCAAAGACTCAATCTTTTCCCTGGCAAACAGGAAAAGGGCTTCAAAATCACTTTTCAGACATCAAATAATTAACTGCTCTCCCCTCTCGCTTTCCTCCCCCCAGTGTTTCTCTCCTAGTGTCTGTATGGAAGACACAGCACCAGTCACTTAAGGAGGGTTAACACCCGTCTAAATTAAATATTAAAAGGTGTCTGTACCTGCTGCTATTGTTGCCCCTTGGAATAAGATATAACCTATTTTTGACAAGTTTTCATCCTCAGGCTTCTGCGGTGAGATGCTTGTCGAAAACCAAATCAGCGAGTGGGGGGAGTGGTAGTGTGTGTGTGTGTGTGGGGGGGGGTGGCATTGATGAATAATCTAGTTCATAGTACAATGACACCCGCTGTTCAGAGGGAGAGAAAGAAAGGGAAGACAGGCAGAAGAGAAGGGCAGGTGGAGAAAGAGAGAAAGAACTGGACAGAGAAGGGGAAGATAAAAGCTGGGGGAAAAGTGAGGGATGGAGAAAAAAGAAAAAGAAGAAAAAAGGGAGGACAGGCAGATGATAGCTGACGTCTGCCAAGGTATCACATGACAGTGCTCTTGTTTAAATTATAAAACAGGATGCAAGCTCTAAACAAATCGTTATCTTTCCACCTCCATGCATTCTGTCTTCCCCCTGCCCCTCCCTCCTTCCCTTTCCCTGCTTTTAAAAACTTGTTTTAATGCCATTTCTTAATGAATATAATAGCTCAGCGCTAATAATGAAAAAAAAAAAAAAACATCTAAAAGCGCGGAGGGGCCCCCGAGTTGTCGCCGCCGCTCAATTATTTCCTTGTCAAGTGGGTCTGTTTTTAATGAGGCCCTGTGGGACTGACGTCTGTCAGTCAGCCCTGACTTTTTGACACCATTACAACTTCAAATAGAAGCCGCCGCCACGCTGCCTTCCACCGCTCACTCACTAGCTACTGCTCCGCTCATCTGACAGGCTGGGAGAGAGGGAGGGAGGGAGAGGAAGAGAGGGAAGGAGGGAGGGAGGGGAGGACAGGGAGGAGGAGAAAAGGTGGCAGGAAAAGTAGAGGAAATGGGGGGAAAGCAGGAAGGATGAGAAGGGAGAGAAAGAAAGAGGAAGCATATCGGCACATAGGTAGGCTGCGCATGCATACACACACACACACACACACACACACAGAGTGCGCTGGGTAAAACAATCACTGTGGGTCATTACCAGATGAGGTTTTTAAAGGGATTCCACCCCCCCCTCACCATTCACATCCATGTTTCCTTGTTCACTTCCTTCCTTCTCCCTCCTTTTTTCCTTCCTTGCTTTATTCAGTATTCCTTGACTTTAATGATAACTCTTGGTGGGTCGGCCCCGCATGGGACGGTCAGAGGCACACTACTTTGTTGGCCATTAATTTGAGTCTTTGAAGCAGACGGCGGCACTGCGGCTGGTGAGGGCCTGTGAAATGGTGTTCACGGAGGTGGGTGTGGGGGACCCCCTGTTCACTCCAACACCCCTGTGTCTTCAAAAATGAAGACCATGGCCCTGAAACAGAATAGCAAATGTCCTCTCTGGGAACTGCCGCACCAAGCACAGGAGACACACACTCCAGTACTCCACTACTGTGTGTATCTGCGTGTGTAGGTGTGCATTTACGTCGTGCACACCATTACCTTCATGTATCTCAACTTCAGAAATTCTCCAAATATGCTCTTACATTTAGATTTCCCAAGACCCCCTGAAGAATGGCTTTCCCCTGAAGAATTAAACAGCAGTAAACTCACACACACGGATTTCAAACACCTGCAAATGTATCAAATCATCAGTCAGTGTACAGATAAACACGGAAGCAAAGATGATAATCTTTAGAAGTTGACAAGGAAAATATAGAACAAGAAGTACAAGTTCTAAAACAAGTTAGACCCATTTATAGGAACAGAAGTAAAACCTTTAAGACACAAAACTAGAAATTCATACATTTCAGTTGGTCCTGGTGCACATTTAGTCTAATCATTCAACATCCAAATTAAAGAAAAAAATGTGGTTAATGCTGAATACATTTTAACTTCATTAAATATACAGTTCTAGCACAGAAATTGTAATTGAAAATGAATGTATGCATTTATAAATAAATAGTAACAGAATCACTTGTATTGAGAGAAAAACACTATACATAATGTAGATTTTAAGTTAACATAAACCGCATGATATCTATAATTTTCCATGATAACAGTTACTGTATGTGAAAAAGTCCATTTGAATGAGTTGTGGGGAGAACTGTACCAAATGTGGAGATTAAACCTGGTGCTATGAAGAAATCTTTCTCTTTATTATTGGGAAGGTTGGGGTCCGTTTCCTTTTGTATTAAAAACATATTAAAAGAGCAGATTTTATTTGGCTTTTTTCCAAACTCTTTTGAAATGTTCATACATAATATCTGTTCCTGAACACAATAATTGAAATTTGTGAAACCTCCCTCACTTCTTAATAAAAATAAAACTTTCACCTTGATTGACTGAACTGACCTCAGCCTTTTTTATGTGCATCCTATTTTTGAGGCAGCGCCACTCGTCTATTTTAGGCTCTGCTGAGCTTTTTAAAGAAGGAGTGCGAACAGCACATCTTATCTGAAGGCACTGTCCTTTGTGCTGTGTATGGGCTACATGAAGAACAGTTGAATCATTTAGTTACAGAAACTCATGCATACGACAGCATGTGTATCTACTGTTGGTGTTAATAACAAAGATAGCATGAGGCTGTCACTCATGCACAGGGGTGAACATCCACACATGTGCACAACACTCGTTCAGTGCCTCGCTGCCAACAAACGTCCTGAATAACACTTGACCGACCTCCATCACAGAAAAAAAAGTCTACACATGTGAATCTGCTTTGAGTTACCAAAAAATCCCCTGGCCTTGTTCGTCTGGGAACAGGATGGGCTACACTGAGGATGATACCATGTAAAATAGTAACTACCAAAAAAACATATCCCCATAGTCTTGCTGTGGAGATATAAGCTAGAGCCTGACAGAGAAAGGGAAAAGTTGAAGAGGACAAAAGAAGAAGAAAAAAGGAAAGCGCACAGTGGAGAAAAAGGGTAGAGAAGGAAAGAAAGAGAAGCAAATAGCAAACAGGAAAAGAGAAAGAGATGGAAAAAAGCTCCCTGTCAGGCTTTGGAAACAGTGATTCATGGGGACCATTTGTCCTAATTACAGCAGAACAACGCTTCTGTCGCTATTAATCTCATGTGAGTGTGTGTGTGTGTGTGTGTTTGTATTTGTGTTGGGAGGAAGGTGGAGGGATAAGTGTGTGAGTGTATATGTGTAGAGGGGGGGATCAGTGGCCTCGCAGATTGAAATAGATGGCCAGGATGATGGTGAGAAGAAGGATGGCTCCGAGGATGAAGACCAAGACACGATTCTGGATGATCCTGCGGACAGACACAGACAGAGAGAGAAAGAGAATAAAAAAGGGTTCACTGTAAAACAGTCACATTTATGTGCAAACTAAATGACCAGCCATCAACTGGAGGCTTATCATGTTTAATAGCTACCATGAGGTCTACATAAATGGTATTTACAAGTTTACAATCACTGGCATGGAAGTGTAAAAGACATACACGCAATATTTCGCATTTGTGCAAAGCTCCATTCTAAAATGTATTGCAAATTATTTAATACTTGCATACACACTCGTAGCCTCTAAAACTGTCATACTGACAAGTGCACAAAAATGAACATACAAAACAGAGCAAAACACTTATAAACAAGCATGACACACAAACATACGCACACACAGCAGACAGGCTCTAAAACTTTATTTGCACAATAAAGTGGAAAAAGTGGCTCAGTAGTTTCCTGGAGGTAATAAAATCACTGAATTACTGATGGAATTTGCCATAAAACGACTCACTCTTTTGCACATTTAAATTTTCCCACTGTGAGCTAAGTAAACTTGACAAGAAGGGACTTTGAACCAAAAAAACACAAAGCTGGGAAAGGAGGGCTGGAGAGAGGGTGAGCAGAAAAGTTACAGACCATCAGAAGTGTGAGCAACTCATTTTGTGTGTGTCCGCAAAATTGTCCAGTTTGCGTCGTCGCACAGGCACCTCACCCTGACAAACACACACAAAGCCCCCGAACCCTCCGCTGCTCCTGACAAATGAGAGAATTATCACATTTGCTGACATGTGGAGAGGTGGAGGAGAGGCTGAGGAGGGGGGCACTGTCCACTTCTCTAAGCAGGAGATGAATAGCCCATGCTGTGGTCATTTATCAACAGGGAGGGGGGCTGGCTGGATGTTCAGTCACCCTGCTACCCGCTAAAGTCGAAGTCTGAGCCCAGCACACCAGTGAAGCTCACAGTTTCTCCAGTCCACTACCTCAACTAGCCTACATCTTAAAACTAAAGATGACAAAAATATAAGACAGCACAGTGTTATGTATCACACGACAGCTTTTATGCTGGCGTCTTTCTATTTTCTTTGCAGAGAAATGTCTTTTTTTTGTCTACTTTGCAAGGGCTCTCTAGACACATACAAAACAAGCACATATTTACATCCACTGTTGTCAGTGCTGTGAAAATGTATTTATGAGTATGATTTATAAGTATGAACTGTGATTAACAACATTTGCTGAGTTCAACTTCACTTGGCACACCCAGGCCTGATTACTGCCAGACCTGTTCAATCAAGAAATTATGGGAGAGTTCCAAGGCGAACAACACTGCTGACCAAAAAGAACACAAAGGCTCATCTCACATTTGCCAAAAAACATCTTGATGATCCCCAAGACTTCTGGGCAAGTATTCTATGGACTGATGAGACAACAGTTTAACTTTTTGAAAAGTGTGCGTCCTGTTACATCTGATGTAAAAGTAACACATTTCATAAAAAGATCATCAGATTAACAGTCAAACTTGGTGGTGGTAGTGTGATGGTCTGGGGCTGCTTTGCAGCTTCAGGGTCTTGACGACTTGCCATAATTGATGGAACCATGAATTCTGCTCTCTAACAGAAAATCCTGAAGGAGAATGTCCAGCCATCAGTTTGTAACTTACATCAAGACTGGCACAACCAGTCATTAGGTTTAAGGGGCAATTACGTTTTCACATAAGGCCAGAAAGGTTTGGACAGCTTTTTTCCCTTAATACATTAAATCATCATTTGAAAACTGCATTTTGTATTTACTCGGGTTATCTTTGTGTAGTATTAAAATTTGTTTGTTGATCTGAATCATTTAAGAGAAAAATCAGGAAGGGGGCAAATACTTTTTCACAGCACTGTATATTAGTTGCAATAGCTCCTAAAAACGAAAACCAAACAAAAAAAAGAAAACCCAAACTTTTTTTCACGAAGATGCTTCGTCTTTCCACTCACATACTGTAAAGCTCTCAGTGGATAATACCCAAGAGCTCATTACAGCTAGTGTTTCTAAGTAACACTGCTTCATAAATAGACACACTTTACCCTTGAATAAATGCATACATTATCATAACAGTGTCATGCTGTATATAGTAAACTGCGTTTTGTACAGGACAAGTAACAGTTATGGCATTTATTTATATCCTGCTGCTATACGTCCTGTCTTAAGCCATGTTGAGCAGGACGCTGGACAGGAAGTTTGTTTTGTTTGTGGGTTTCTTTCTATAGCATAACACAAGAACAAGAAAAAAGTAGTGAAAAAAATAAAACAGACTGCATATGTTACATGCCCACGTGTCTATATACGCAAGTTGAAGCAGTGTTAGGGTTGCTATGACAGACTAGTCTGATCCTGGTGTTTAGATGAGGCTGAAATGATTGGCTGAAGCCAGCTGGGGAGGAGATCCCACTGAAACACTAATCAGAGCATGCTCAGCAAGGCTATGTCTCCCCCTATTAATTGACATTCATTATTTAAAATGATTATTTATCTCAGCCAAATAC
Source organism: Sandelia bainsii (assembly GCA_032362345.1). NCBI lineage: Eukaryota > Metazoa > Chordata > Actinopteri > Anabantiformes > Anabantidae > Sandelia > Sandelia bainsii. The sequence continues at coordinate 11,706,882 of JAUMHL010000012.1, forward strand.
CCAGTGGATGTGCTCGTGTGTATGCGCATGTGTGAGTGTGAGTGTGTTGGGAAAATCCAGATCACTTCGTGTTGTTTGTTAATTTTTCAGCTGGAGAAAGGGGTGTTGGAGGGTGGGGGGCGGGGGGGTGACTAGAGGCCTGGGGGTGGAAAAATGAACAGGAGTTCTTTAAAAATTGCATTCATTAAAGGAGTCTGATTTCAGTGCAAACAACGCTGAATAACTTCAAACACTTAAATGTTCAAAGCAGTAAGGAATATGACAGTACTGCGATTTAAGAACTTCTTCTCAGGGGACACATTTAAAAAAAATAATACTTATTTTGACCTAAACAGATTCTCTGTACTTCAATCCAACAAAACATGTCTTGAAGTGTGATGTAAATCTTATTTGTGGCAACTCGAACATTTAAATAGAACTCTGATACAAATTGAGCATTGCCCAGTCAAAAACTTAAGGCTGCTGAAGCAACTAAATTCAATTCAATTCAATGTTGCCACAGCTACAGCTGTAAGTTCACCTTTCACTTCACCAGCTGCGTGATTTAATTCACTCTAAGCAAGAAGGTGTCAAAAGTAAGTCAGTAAGCATAAACTTCTAATGCTCACAATAATTCAAGTGAAACTACAAGATCTTATGAAGTTTATGAAGTGTCACCTTTGACCTTAGGACCTGTAGTCAGACAGACTGTGAGGAGTTAGTAAAGGAGGGTATAGTGATAATTCACTTGAGCAGTGTTAAAATCCACAATCCGTGTCTGCGACACTGTAAAGAGCCACAGACTTTCCCACTGACAGCAGGAGCAGTGGGGATATTAATGTCATCACTCTCCTTTAACCATCACAGAGGTGAGAAGGCTGGAAAGTCAGTGATTATATTTTATTATAGCCCGGGTGGGAAGTTCTTCTTCTTCTGTAAGAATCACAATCACACAAAGTGATACAAATCAATACTTGTGTAGAAAAGTAGTTTTGCTCAACATTCATTTAGGATTTAGATTTGGTCTCTCAAAACAATCCATGTCTATAAAAAAACACAATCCCAGAGGACAGATCATTTTCATAATCCTCTGGATTCTGTCGCTGCATCCTGTTACTTGTTGATTTAATATACAGATTTATCTATATCTAGCAAAGCACTTTATTAAGAGCTCAAGTCATTTTACTTTGTTTAAGTTTCCATTTAAGTTCCTTTGGCTACAGAAAAAGCACTCTACAAATGTAGAACACCTGCCTGCACCCCAAAACTAAAAAGAAAAAATAAATCCCCAAAATTGGGAGGTAGGAGAGTGAAGAACATGGTTTTCCTCTGCTGTATAGTTGATCCTGTCCTGACACGTGGCCAGACAGAACAGAACTTATCAAACCGGATCCATCCTCCAGCTTTGACACTTGACATAGAGGTGGGGAGTAAGAGGTGTGTGTGTGGAGGGAAAGGTTTGAAGATGTGTGAGTGATGCACACAGCACAAGTACAAGGGTGCAAACGTACATGCTGACCCACATATACACAATCCTACACACACTGAGTTTGAGAGGGCTTACCTTTACCACGTTTCCTACTATTATACTATGATCCTCAAGTATTTTCTGTCTGTGTGCCCCCCTCACTGCTACTCCCTCCCAACTACTGGAAAAATCCTCTAACATTAAGACAGACCGGCAGTAACTGTAACTGAAATGCCAACCAATAACAGCATATAATAACAGCATACAATACTGGCCATTCTATTGGCTCCTGATGTTCCTTGATCGCAGGCAACCAGTCAGCTAACACCTTACTAGATGGAAATACAGCAGAGAGACAGACAGAGAGAGAGAGTCAAAATGATGAGTGCAAAGGAGAGCAAACACATAAAGCAGGCAGGAAGGACAGAAATGGACAATAAAGAAGCTGAGAGTGGAAAAACAAGACAGAAAGAGAGTGGAGACGAAAAAAGAGAGGTGGAGAAACAGAAGGAGAGTGAGGAAAGAAAGACAGAGAGAGAGAGAGAGAGGATGAGAGAGAGAGGATGAGAGAGAGAGAAGTGGAGGCAGAGCTGGAGGAGAGGCTCCTCGGAGACAGATGAAAATAATGAGGACTTTTCTGTCAGGAAAGATTTACAAAATCGTACCAGTGTTATTAAAATTTAAAATCTCCCTTTTTTTTTTCTTCCTTTTTCTCCCTTCCTACCCTCTTCCTCCCTCCCTCTCTTCCTTTCCCTGTTTTTTTTTTTTTTCGCCTCCTCTTCCAGCAGCACAGCCTTATTACCAGCTCTAATGAGCACCGGGATACACCTCAGCTGTGTGTGTACGTGTATATGCGTGTATAAGGGTGTCTGTTGGGGTCCAGGCCCCTAGTGCCAGCTCCCTTCAGTGACACACACGTGTATGTGTGGCCACACAAAACGCATGAGGGTGGGCACACACAGATGCACACTGACATGTGTGCACAGACTCATGCAGCTTTTGATGGCTTTCAGAGGTGGCTGGACATGCACACACATATTGTATACGCACCTATCAGGAAGAAAAAGAACACCCCCTACCAAAACAAAAACAGCCTCAGTCAAACACACATAAGTAGATAGGCCCAAGCCATCTAAACAGACACAAACATAAGCACACACACTGTCTTCACTAAGAACAAACTTAGCTGCAGAGTTGCATCTCTCAGGCCCTCCCCTATCCTCCTTTTTCCACTAGTAGACCAATAAAATAAAAATCAATGGCTGTCTGAGCCATTCTGGCTCTCCTCCCTCCAAACCCTGGGAATATATGGGAGAGGAGGAGGGAGAAGGGGAAAGAAGGAAGGAGAGAGAAGGGAGGGGAAGATCAATGTGTTCACAAATGGTTTGAGTGATGGACATGGAGGTGGAATTCTGGTGGGGGTAAGTCCTAACTAATGCATCGACTTGTTATCACAAACTAATACAAATAAATGTTTCATTGTGGAGGCACTCACTCACACACTCACACACACACACACACACACAGGTATTTGTCTGGGCTTACACACACACCTGCCACAAAACACACGACAAATCAAAAGGTGGAGATGGGCCTGAGATCAATCCAGTTTGAGTGAGGTAAGGTAAGAAACATACAGTGCTTCAATCAAGTGAATAAAATGAGGAAGATTCAGAACAATCACATCAGGCTCATATTGCTCTATGGGGGTGACGACTTGACCTGTTTGCTGGAGAGATCTGAGCCCACCATGTATGTTCTATTGTCCCCAAGGGGGTGTTTACATTTTTTAAACACACACAGCACACACATACAAACGCACAGCTGGAGTAGGTCTTAAATTGCAACGTGTTTATTGTAATTATTTAAAGATGCTCCAATATCATGTAATTACCCAAGGAAAAACAATATTTAAGAACGTCCCACTTTACCATTCATACGCTCACTGTACAGTAAGGATGCAGAAGATAAACAGAGAGATAAAAAAACTACTAACATAAAATTGGATGTTTTCATTCATGTTATCCATTTCACTGTCGGATCTACATGTAAAGAAATAAAAAGTCGACTCACAACCGAAAAGCCAAAGCAAAACGTAAGACTGTTAACTTCGATCACTCCAACATTTGACTCCAGCACAGACAGTAACCACTGAAATTCTTAGTTATTGATATTTTTAGATGCCGTTACAACAATGCTTGTAACATTGGAAGGAAACAGGTTTACATTAATATTTTATTAGTGTATTACTAATGAGTTTTATTAAAATTATATTAAACAGTGAAAAGCAGCAAACTTTGATATTAGATTAATTGATTAAAACTTTTTTGTAATTTACAAATATGAATCTTTAATGTATTCTTTACAAAAAAAACTAAAACAAACATGAATTAGGACTCTATCAGGTTTAGTAATGTTACGTTTTTGCTGAAATCACTGATTCCCAAAAGAGTCTGAGACCTTTTTTTGACCTGTATTGACAAAAATTATTTTTTCACAAGTGAAAAAAGTGACAGAAATTGACAGTTTTCTATTTGGAGGATGTGGTCTGAGCTATGTCAGCCTGATTCTCTCTCTCTCTCCCTTTATTTCTACCAACTTGATGCAGGAGAAGAGAACAGCACCAGGGCTCTACAAGTTCATCCATTTTTTATTTGCCGGCTAATAACTCTAGCCAGCAGCACCCTCGACCGAGATCCAGTTCTCTCCCGGAAAAGTGTTGCGTGGAGGAAGGAAGGGCGCGCAGAGGAAAACTGAGAGGAGAAGAGATGGAGAGAGGGAGGTAGAAAAAAAAGGAGGAATTTCAGTGTGGGAGGAGAGGGTGTATAAGCAAGAGTGTGTGAGAGATGAAAAGAAGGATAGAGAGAGGGAAGTAGATGGATAGGGAAATGGAAAAGAGAGGAGTGGATGAAGGAGAAAGAGAAAGAGTGAATACATTGCAACTGAATGTGGAATATTTAAGAACTTTTTTTGCCGGCAGCAATTTCAGGTTGCTGGTGCAGCTTCTCCTCATCCCAGTGTGATGTACAGGTAGCTTTCTGTGCTCCATACATACACAGATCATTCCCCCGCCTGGTTACCTGCCTGAACCCTCGCCCTCCTCTGTCTTTCCTCTATCTCTATCCTCCTCTGTGTCCTCTTTTTGTCCCCTTGCTCACAGCCATTTCATTCTGTTGCTTATTTCACACTCATCTTTTCTACTTTTTCTTAACTCTTGCTTCTTTTTCTCTCTTGCTGGAGGGGTGCGGTGATATAAAGCTGTTTTCTCCATATGTTTGCTCTATGTGCTTGTCACCTCACTAATTTATGGAAGCATGTCAGCAGTCAGCATACAATAATGAGCAGAAACCTATACTATTCTGGGTTTCAGTGTGTACAAGATCACAACGGGGAAAAAGGGACGGAAATTAGAAGATTTGAATATTTGACTAATAAGGAATAATCCTTCTAATTATTAGCTGGTGTCACTGTAATGCAGTACAGTAGCAAAACTGGTAAATGTACAAAGTAAAAAAAAAATAAAAAACTACAGTAGAAATATTGGATGCTCAAGTGTCACCACTGTTGTGTATTGGATAATATTTATTATCCAATATTAAATTGTTATAATCTTAATTATAACAATATTAGAAAAATATTTAACTCAGCAAAGAGGAAACCCATGCACAAAAGGAGGAGGATTTTATTATGCAAGTCCAACTATGTGGTGGCGAAGTTCCTTTTGCAAAACTGTTATGGTCATTGTCAAGTTTGCCTGTGATGGAAAGGAAATCCATATCCATTACTTATCTGAACAAACCAAATTGTGCTCAATGTTTCTTGTTCGGTTTGCTGCCTGCCCACACTATGTTTGGATTCTAATTATGTAAATATATAAATAATAAATAAATATTTAACTGACACCTTCTTTATTCACCTACAACTTGACTTGGGGATTAGAAAATACATATTGCATTATCTCTACACCTCAATAAATGACATTCCTCATTCTTTCTGATAAGAGTTCCCAAAACACAAAATCCCCCTTGTATACGTTCTGCGAGGGCCAGGGGCCAGCTGCAGATCCGATTACTGGCCATGGTGAAAAAGGGTGTAACATTAGCCATTAGAGCTGCAGGCCTCCAAAACCATGATGTCCATAAATTTTTATTGTTTGTTCAGTATTGAAATCTCATTAAAGCACATAAATCATCTGTACACACTACCACTCAATTTCACAAGAGAAATAAAAACAAAAGAGGAAGAAAAAAATAAGAGAAGTGGAGCTGGGATGTTTATGGAGCACAGGACACCTGAGGCAAGGTGTAAATGGCGTCTGCGAGATTTGTTAGTGGTAAAACATAGTACATAGACAGATAGGGAGGAAAAAAAGAGATTTCTTTGCCACAATGATTCTTAATTCATCACTTTTCAAAGTTGTGTTTTTAATATAGCTACTTTAACAGAATATCAACATGTTGTTTGTTAAAGTTCATGTCAAGGAAGCAGAGCAATACATCCACAGTCTGACACCAAACACTAACTCTATTGTTGTGAAATTTGACCTAATGTCTTCACGCTTACTGATGAAATGTTTGGACTCACAATATAAAAATAGTCATAACAGAAAAGGTTTTTTCAGAGTTTAATAGTACTTCAAAGTTATATTAATTTTTTAAAATCAGTGCAGTTGGAGTCAATGCATGTATCTTCACATGAATGTGTCCTGACAGTGTCATTGTGTGAGGTGCCTTAAAAAGGTTTCTGCTCACAGCAAAACCATTTATCAGACAAATGCTTTAAACTCTTTGGGTTTGAAAAGACATCTGTTTAGGATTCCATGACAAAGAAGCAATGAGGATATTAGTGTTTATGTCTGAGTTTTTTTGTTATTAACAAGGAAGCTCCTCCGTGTGGTGTTTGTTTGCCATTTTAAAACAACTCTCCAAATATTTAAAGTCCCGTGTGGTTTTCGTTTTGCATCCTGTGTCTCTAGTTACAGATGATGTTGCGATATTGCCCACCAGCATGCACACAAACACATCTACACACAGGACATGCAAGTACACACACACCCACACAGGGTGACCCTTTTCTTATACAAATGTACAAAGAGCCTGCACTTGCCAAGTCAAAACTATGTTTGCCTGCAAACATTCCTATACATGTAACTTAATAAAACATTTTCTATATAGTAATATTACTTTCTATGACAAAGTCTGTCCACATCATCAGCCTCTCTCAAGAGTGTGTTTCTGTTTGCCTCAAATCTTGATGCATAAGAGAAAAAAAAAATACTGGCTTACATAAACAGAAGGTTTTCATTATTATACTGTATACAAGTCTCATTAGCAGCCTATAGAAAATTAAAATGACTACAAAAAAACTGCAGTAAACACTTAGCTTTTTAATGGGTGCTTAGCCTTTAACTGAACTAAAAATCTTGAACCTGCATTTTAAACAATGCTGATACCTCTGACAAAACACTTTAACAAGCGTAATGTATGGGTAGTTGTGTATAATAGTGTCTGGATAACACAAACCATGTTGGGTCAAAATAAGGTTGCTTAAAGCATTTCGGAATGCACATGCAACACATGGTTTAATGCAATGACCAGAGCGTCAGAGTGCATAGTGTAGTTGTGCGAACACTGACCCAGAGTTGATCTGGATTTGCTAACTTGGATTTAACCTGCCACAAATCACTTATTCAGGACAACAGTAAGTCTGATGATAAAGGAAGCATTAAAAACTTTTCCCTGTTGGCATCCACAAGTGTAAAGTGTAAAAGTCACATTTGCATGTCGGTGTGGACAGAATGCAGACCAACCAATCTTGGATTTCAATTTAGGGCAACAAAGTGAGCATGAGAATAAGCGATTTCTTGAACTTGATTTTGTGACCACTTGTGCTCTTTTCTCTGTCCTGCAGGTATGAAAGGACTAAACCAGCCAAGGTTCACAGCGTCAGACCATACACGCTTGTGTGTAAAAGACTGTGTGAGACCAATTCTGTACATGTGTGTATCTGCAACAAGTGGGTGTTAAGTAAATGTGGGAAAACTGTAGAAGTGTGTCTGGCAATCTGGTGAGAAATAACACATAACATTTAAGAATTATGTGACCATCAGATTCACCTTGTTTGGACATGCAGGTGCAGTTTACTTAATTCAGTGCATAAGCAGAGCAGAAAGAAGGAGAAAGAGAGCAGAAGACCTGGAGAAAGAGAGAAAGTAGAGTTATAATGTCATCCCACATCCCCCCCTTTGACACTACAAGGGAGGCTTTAGTCAGTCTAAATAATCCATGCTGCTCCATTAAATTTGCAGACTAGCTTCCCTAGTCCCTGTGCCTAAGCTGAGAGAGTCTAAGAGACACAGAGCGAAGGAATCAAGCTGGAAGACTTGTGGTTTTCATGGAAAGAATCCCCAGTTAAACCATGTTACAGCCAGAATTCAATGTTCAGAATGGAAAAAAAGCATGGTTTATGAAAAATGACAAACAGAAAAGAGAAAAAGAGAAATTGCACTGATTCACTCATGATTGCCTGCCTGACCACCAAACTCCCCCTTTTCCCAAACCCATAAAAAATAGCCACTTGTGGTGTGTGGGGGAGGCCACCAGTGTGACGGGCATCGTTTCAGTAACAGCATTATTGACTTGTTGCTCTAGCTACATTTGGTTAGCGCTCTGGAGGCCCAATCAATAGACTCTAGGCTCTCAAGCCCTGCTTATCAGGGCCTGTAGCCATGCAGGGTCAGCTTTCTGGAAAAAACACTCTGGAAAAAGAAAAAAAGGAAGACTATGTGAAGAGGAAGGAAAATTGAAAAACGTAGAGAGCAACAGAAAGAGAAGAAAGAGAACTTTGAGGGCTAATGACAACAGGCTGAGCTAATTGACTAAGATTTTTTTTTCCTTCCACCGCTGGAGATAAACTGGTGTGGCATTTCCGCTCTCTTTCTCAGCAACAATGTGGGCGTGAGGCACCATGAGAGATGCAGATTACTGCTTTACCTCTGCTTTCCCGTGCACCATGGTTCAAAAGTCAAGGGGCATCTGGGCTGCTCTGGGACTTTTGAAAATGCAAGAGCCAATCCATATTTTCAGAACCCAGTTGTGAGATCTCAAGAGGAACCATAGTTCATGACATATATATAGAAGGAGGGGGTTTATCTGATGCATGTTAACATGATTATTCAGAGGGGAATTCAAAGGTATGCCTTTTTAGAAAACAATGTCAAATTAGCTTAATGGCACAATAACATGCTCAGTGTTGCGGACAATAAAGGACTATGTTTTATGGCAGATAACACACAAATATAAAGTGCATAAGGACACAAATATCCTTTCTTTGTTTGTGGTCAAGTTGATCTACCTGGCCACAACAGTCCTGATACTCACCCTGAGGTGGGCATCAAGTCCCTCTAATAATCTCCAGCTGTAGCCTTATGTTCTGCACATCACAAGACCACTATAGAATGCTATTGGTAATTCATGGGGGTACTGTCCATAAAATATTAAAGATCTAGTCGAGAGAAGTGGGTCTTCTCATAGTTTTTTCTCCTGGTATCGATGGCAATTGCAGCTCTATAAGACCTCCCATAAGAAAAGAGCCAAAGAGGAAAGGAGAGGATAGAAAGAGAAAAAAGGGCAAAAAGGGGTAAGGAAAAGGTTTTAAGAGTGTATGGGTGTTTTCTTTTGAGGGGCCTGGTTCGCTTCAGTTCAAGCCCGAGTCTTGATACACAGGTCCCAAGATGTAAACAAAAACATGTACACTGTTTGTGTCATTGTTTTTTCTCTTTCTCAGCACTTCTTTCTGTTGTGTTGTCAGCTGGTGAAGTGGGATTCTTGTGTCAAGTGACACAATGAAAAGGAAAGGTGCTTTTCACTGACATTGAGTTTTCAGTTACTAACTGTAGGATTGAACTCAGAGGTGATTTGCAAAAAGCAATATCTATAAACTATGTGCAAAATACTAACTTTATGGGAAGAAAATTAACAAAACTCTCTGGGAATAAAAAAGCCCTTGTGGCTAAGGGAGTGGGAGGTCCATTTTAGAGGATGCAAATCAAATAGAAGGAGTATGAACAAAAAAAACAACAGAAACCACAGAACAAGTCCCGAAAGAAACACTTTCATACTTTCATGCAAAGATCCAAACCCTAAACACACTAAGAAGAAATATTGAAACTGCTCATCAATGGAGCCCTGTTCTCTGTTTTTGCCACAACCCTCGCAAAAGTCCCCTAAAATACCAACACCCACTATCACAGCATGAGTGAAAGTGCAGGGTCAGCAACGTCCCCTCTGGCCTTGCTGACCAACAGATATTCTAATAATCACCTTCCTTCTGTACCGACAGGCCTGCAACCGGATCCACTTTCCTCACTTCGCCCTGCGTCTCCACTTATACTAGGGGCTTTACGAAGCAGCGCTGCTTCGATACATTAAAACTGCTGCCCCATGATCAAACAAGCAAATACCTCCCGGGTCAGCAAAGGGCTACCCCACGTCAGTTAACAATGCAGCATTTAAACATCAGTAGTATGCAAAGCGGCTGGTACACAGGGGAAGAGATGGGCGGCAGGAGAAAGCAGAGAAGCAAGGCCTGGACTGGAGAGATAATGAGCGCAGGAGCACACAGGAGAACATCAGCAGCTATTTAATGCTCCCATGTAAGCTCCGACACGTCTTCATGCTGAAAATATAAGATGTGAGGCTCCAACAGCATCATAACTAGGATGAGCAAATAGCTGAGCGCATATTTATTTTGGTCAAAAGCAGACTCAGTAGTAATGAATAAGATTGTGGTTTACACCAAAACATTTCTACTTGTTGTGTAAATGCTGTGTATCACTCACCAATTCTGACAGAAATTAGTTTGCAAGAAAATACATTTTACTTTCATCAAAGGGACTGGAAAAGTTTTGACAAAGTAGTCTCTAATTACTTCAGGTGGAAAAGAATAATGAACAGATAAGCTGATGATTATTTTTACATACTTAGGGCACACTTTAGCTTTCGCTGTTATTCTATATAATGGAAAGAGAATCTAGGCCCAGACACAATATACTGCAAGCATAGATCGTATTTATGCAGATGTGCAGCAAGAATGCAATTATCCCAATGAAAGCTGAAGCTCTACAGAACCATGCATGTATCTTGTTACCTAAAAAAATTAAAAAAAAAACTGAAAATGTGTTGTTTTAATTTTTGAAAAACAAGAGAATACATTTTTAGTGTGAAGAACGCTTTAATAATGAAGCTTAGGGGTGAAAAGGTGAAGAAGAGTTTTTTTTCTGGCTTATTCCTCTATCCATCTGCCTACTGCTTGGTTAACCAACTGACCTGTTGTCAAAGGAGCCATTGTGAGTGCGCTTTGGCGGAAGGCCAATCAGATCCTCCGGCTTGTCTGCCTCAGAGAGGAAAATGGCGCCCCTGGTATGCCATCAGCGGCAGAAATGTGCAGACAGTCTGACTGCAGAGGCAGGCTTGGCTTGCTGTAGCCCTTTTAAAACTATGCCGGAGGAATTACCTGTTTGGCCCACTGCCAGAGGGACTCGTTCTACAAGGGCCAGTGGTTATTCATCTATTTATTCACTTACACCTTGTGCACACGGGCACTTTCAAATACACCTTAACATCCACTTCCACAGGTTCTGACAATATTCTCCTTTGAACTACACAGGTACATGGGATAAAAGCCTATTCAAGGGTTTTAAGAGTGCTTTCACACCTAGAAATCAAACTCAAGTTCGTTTTCCATTTTGGTGCGGTTTGTTTTGTCTGGTGTGAACACTGTAATCGCACTCAGGTGCGGACCAAAACAACTGCACTGAGACCCCCAAAAAGAGGTGGTCCCGATCCGAATCATCTAGTGAACTCTTGCGCAGTCGTCCTGGTGAGAAAACATACCGAACCGAAACAGAACCAAAAGCTATGAATCACATGATTTGAGGGCATCGGATTATATGACAATTTTAATTTCTTTAGTTTCTACACAAAACATGCTGTGGGATGAATTGTGAACAAATGTGGAGTCGTGACAAGGGGCAGTGCCTCACAGACATCTGGTCGGATCACTGTGCAAATGATGTGACATAATAAACAATCACCTGGGGGACAACAAACCTTCATAAACATACACCGTGTAATTGTCTGTTCAATAAACAGAGTGATGCATTGTAGTATGCTTGGGGTTTTATCTGTGTGAAAAGAAACCAAACCAAGGTGAAAATGCTTCAAGTTTACAAACCCATCAAATAAATTAGACCAGAGCAAATGTAAAAAGATGTGAAAATACCCTAATTAGCAACGATGAGCTGTATGAAAAAAAGTTTCCTATTCCAGAGTAATCCTGCATAGCATCATTTACCGAAAGACTAAGGTTAAATCATATCATTTATCTTCTCACTACAGTAAAGAAAAGTTTTACTTTATCCACACCCATATCAATCTTTCAGTGCCTCTCTCACCTCATAAACCTTCTTGAATGCCAGTATGACAGTGAGTATTAAAAATTATGTATTTGTATTAAAAACCAATACATAGGCAAAATACATAAAATACAGAACACAAAAAATTCCTGGTCATCAGAAACAAATTGTAAATATCCTCTAAATAAAAGGAATTAGGAAAGGCCAGGGATATATCTGAGTGAGACTGTGGGAACTCTAAAATGCAAAAAGAAATCAAACATTGAAATAAACACAAACACTACACTACACAAAAAGAAAACTAGTACTTGTACTCACTGTACAATCCCTGTTCGTTTCCACTAACTAAAACCTGCCAGAGACAAATACAACTCCTCAACAAAGTGCCACCTATGACACATCATCCAAGGAAGCAAGCGTGTAGACGCCTGCGTCAGAAACAAACATCTGACAGTGGGTGATGATGAAACAGAACAGATCCAAAATTATTCTTGCACTCCCCAGAACCTGCTAAACCTGTTTGAGCCTGGAGCATGCCCATCACCCTCCTCCTGAGACAAAGAGAGAAGGAAAGTAAAGAAAAGGGCCATAGAAATGAGAGAAAAGTAGGTAGAAAGGGATTAGTGGGTGATATGGAAAGGCTAGAATATTTATTATTAATAACTATTACTTTATTTATATATATTATTTAGAATTGTAAATTTCACATAAGCAAACATGAGGCCTTCTGTCGTTTACCTGCTAAAGTTTAATGTAAACAGTACAGTAGGTACAAACCAAAGGCCATCTTTCTTTAGTCATTTCTTTAAGTAATAAACACAGTTAGATGTACACAACTGATGTAAAAACTTTTCCTCAAGCACTGACATACTTTACAACAGTATTTCAAACGACACACTCAGCAGATCATAAACCTCCACATGTTTAGACCCAAACAGAAACACCATTCTTGGCAGTGCTCACGTGTGTCTGCGAGCTCATCGGTTGGGGATAGTTGAGACTTGCTCATTTCACACTGTGAGGTGAGCCAGGGAGCAGTAACAGAATCCAGCCATAAAACAGAGAGGGAGTGGAAAAGGGGGGGCAAGGATGACTATAGGCCATGTTATAGTTTGTGTCTAACTGCCACCTCTCTTAGATACCTTCCCTCCCAGCCTTTCTCACAGTTATCAATTATCATAACCTCTTTCTTTGTGTGGATGTCTGACACTTCTGTTTGGCTGCTCTCACCTTCACTGGTCTTGTGCCGATGTAAACAAACAGGAGGGAATGTAGTTTGAATATTCTTTGTAACTGAAAATTCTCTTGAATAAATATGGTCATTTTTACAATATGAAAAATTATTATTATAATAAATTATTATTAATTACTCTCCTGCCTTGAAACAGAAAGATAATGCTGATCTTTAATGAATGTCATTACCGTCACTTTACCGTCTTGTGGGTCAATTAGGCAAAGGTCTCTTGACATATTTACTTTAAAAAACTGCTTGTTGGTTTAAACATGGCAGTCTGGATCTCATTCATATTTCTTCTTCAGAAGTCAGGGCCTTTTTGAATTTAACCCTGTCAGATCTTGAACATTATCAAAGTCTCAGGTTCTCAGGAGGGGCTGCACACCTCAAACAGTGCCACTGTCGACAGAAATAACCCTTATAGACATCTTCTCCTTCATTTGGATTAAGTACATCAGTTCAAGCGGCCCACCCAAGGAGAGGCAGTTGAACAGAGGGGAAAAAAGGGGGAGTGGGAGCTGAAGGGTAAGGAGTGAAAAGAGAGGCAGATTTTACATGAGACTTAAAGATTGGGAATAAGCGGGAAATGTTTTTAACACCTGGACTAACCTATTAGTGATAAGAATTCCACATGAACAATTTCACAACTGTACCTGATATAGTTAAATGAGGTAATTAGGATCACCAGATAGATCCAGAGGTCAAGTGTTCCAGTGACTGTGCCATTCTGAATCTGAAGCGGATTTCACGGGTTATTCTATTCTCGTCTGCAGGCCACAGTGGTGTGTAAAATGAGAGGGAATGCTATGTTTTGGGAAATCTAATTTGAGGCCTATGTTTGTTTTTCTGGTCATATTTTGCAACCAGGAGGCTGGCTCCAAAGTAGCACAACTCTCTCTTTTCCCCTAGTTTCACAAAACAATGTCCAACACCAACATCCAGCAAAAATCAATTGAGTCAAGGACATGAGTCTCTTTTGCTCCTATTGTCTCCTTAGTCTCTCAGTCTCACCGCAGAATTAAACAGACAGTTTATTGTAAGGTTATTCACCATGTCACAGGAACATATGCAGACGTACATAGATATAGACGTATTTAAAAAAACACAAATATTAGCAGCCATCTTTCGGTAGCTAATTGCGACGTGCTCCCCGTGGGAGGAGAGTGGGGTCCTCGGTCGATAATTAATCCTCGTTTGGAAAAGTAAATGACATTCATTAGTGGGGAATTGAGCCAAGTGCCATTATTTACATGGCAATAATCTGGATCGTGCTGGTGGTGTTCTTTTAATGTTACAGAAATAACTCTGGGACAGGGGATGAGTACAGTTGCTTTCCTTCCTTTTTTCCGTGTCTTCGAACCCAAGAACAATTAGGCCCAGGCGAACAGATGGGGACGCCTCTGAGTGAGAAAGCTCCTCTGAATGACTCTTCATCTCCTTCTTATCTCACTCCCTCATCCACACGCACTCAGGCATGTGCTCATGCACACACAAACACACAAACACACACACACACACAGAAATAAAGACAAATACACAAATCCAGGCACACACACACAAATAAACTTCTGAAACATACACACACATTTGGGCACAGAAGAGAGCATGAGAGCATACAAAGTACTGTGCATACTGAGCTAACTTTTAACATTAACTGTCAAAAGATGAACCCCTTACAAAAAGCAACAACAGAACTTTGAAAATGTGGGCACATTAAACACAAACTGAAATTGTAAAACACAAAAGTTGGCCTTATTGCAGATATTCCTAGAGGAAAGGACACTGGCTTTCAAAAGCGATCAAAATCACAGTTCTATGGCAAATGTCAACTCTTCTCTGCCAAGATATCAGTTTTTCTTACTTCTTCTTATGTGTATTATTTATGAATGAAGTGTATATTTTGCACTTCTCGTTTTTGTTTAGCACAGGTTTACAGACAGTGCAGCAAAGCACAATTATAAATGCTGTATGAATATAAATGTTAACACTACTGAAGCTGGCATAATGATCAAGGAGTTATATAATGAGCAAGTTGTTAGACAACCCTGAGGTTTTCCACAGTGGTACTGGCCTTTGCACAATGTGCTGTTGAATGGAAAGCTATGAATGTAAAGACAACACAAACCTGTTATCAATACCTATTGCAAAACTTCAACAACTGCAGGGTTGAATAATGAGAGAATGCATAGAAGAAAAGGTGGTGGTCTGCTACTCTACTATATATGTTGTAAAATCAACTTTTGCTTGTACGACTAAATTGTATGATTAAGACAGTTCAGTTAATTCTTGAGAATTTTTCCCTATCTTTGCAAACAATATCTCTCCAAAAAAAACAACACACTATATTTTTTACTATAGGTTAAATAAGTGTAAACATTACAGCATATGGGCTGCAGAGAGAGTAATTAATGCCAGGAGTAGTTGTTGTCTAATAGGGATCCAAATAAACAAAAGGGCACCCTAATTTTTCAAACACAATAGTTTATTTTCATATAATTTCTGATTATGCACTATATGAACACAAAGGATGATATGCTTGCGTTTATGATTTTTTTTTTTTCGAGATTGTTTCTTGAATAAATGTAAATGACACATTTTGTTTGATTGGTGGAATTTGTGGAAAATGTGGGTGTCAACTTCAGTGTTATTATACACCTTTTACAACACCCCCTCTCTTAATCTCTTTTCAGGATCATTATCATGTTGACCTGAATCCTGCTAGGTTTGTCACATGTCCAATATCAGGCAGCAGGTCACAGCTATGAAAACTAACACACCTCTTATTGTGCAATCTGTTACCTATCTTTGTCCTGCTAAGTATAGTTATCAAGGTATCAGCCCTTGGGGAACCAGGTGACAAAAACATCACAGCCTCACAGTTACTGTACAGCATGGCCTCAGCCTCAATGGACATAAGGGGCAGTCCTTGTCCCCCTCTGGTCATACTGTTAAGATTAAGTAACATCATCTTGCGTTTGCTGACGCCAACGAAGCAGCTCTGACTCCTGAAGGGCCTCTTCCAACGTCATATTCTATTACGGCCCCCAAACAATGGACCCTGTCAAACAAACAAACACTAAATATCTTTTAAATTTGTCTTCCTCTCACTGCTAAATCTAAATCCATCCCTGAGCTAGCAACATTTCTCAAGAATGCCTTGCGACATTACAAAGGCCAGTGGTCATGGGTATTCTGAATTTTTCTGCTTTTCAATAACTACTGAATTGGTAAAGGCATAATGATGTCCATTTTGTAAAAGTAACCGTTCTCTCCAATTTGTGACTCAAAATTAAACCTTTTCCCCCTCCTTCCTCCTTTGGTGCTGACCAGATACCAGGTTTTACTTTAGCTATTGTGAAGACTGAAGCCTAGCATGGCCTCTTCTGAGCTGAAGGGAAACTTCTCAGAGAAATTCGATAAAAAACAGGGTGCAGACCTCTCTAATTCGTCCGTCCAGCTCACCACACTTCTGTGACCTCTTTTCCTTCAGCCACCCCCCACCACCCCCAATCGATCTGCTTATCTGCCAAGATCAAAGGCTCGCACCGCCGTTGTACATTTAGCTTCGACTTGGTCCTCCCACATTATGTCTAAATATTAATGATAATAAAGTCTCACACCCATCCCTGTGTCAGGCAATTACAGCCAACATTGATCCTCGGCTCTCTGCTCCAATTAGAACTCACTGCTCGTAATGCGTCCTGGCACATCAAAGGATAACAGCCATTGATCCACTCCTGGATCTTAACGTTTACCGTTAGGAGGGGGGGGTGGCTGGTTGGGGGAAGCAATATTCTGACTAGGGAAGAAGAGGGAAGCAAAGAAATCATTTTATCCAGCAAGTCAGGTAAAGGAAGTGCTGAAACTCAGAGGGTAAGGCATGGCAGAGGGGGCTCAATAATGCCAACACACTTTCAGAAAAGTTCAGAAGGCTTCCAAAACAATGAAAAGACTTCTTCACAATAGTATTGTTGCACCAAATACTGAAAAGTCCTCTATCTCTAAATTTAAGAGAGCTGTTAAGTGGAAACCATAAGAAAAACACATTTAACAGACTTTCAGACATTCAGATGATGGTGTGTGCCTATCATAGCTAAGAAGCAACTGAAAAGTCCACTTGTAAATTCAAATCAGGAAATAATTCCCACATGGACCATGAACTGACTACTCACTTCCACAATTTCAGCATTTTACCTAGATCTAAATATGAATGACTGGACCAAACTTAATAAACAATCAGAGTGATACAATATAAGTCTCAGTGGCAGGCAAGAAAAGAAGTGAAACATGAGTTTTCATGCCACCTCCCACATCTGTCTTTAGGCCAACTATCCCTGAAAACCAACCTTTTTGACATCTTTTATATCAACATGCAGCATACACTACAATGTACCATTCTACAGCCAAACAGAGAGAGAAACAGAATTAACAACAGGGTAAAATTGGACCCAATGAGTCAATAGACAGCGACACGTCACCATTAAACCAGGGACATTCCTTGTACAAATGAAGCTTAACAATCCCACTGTTGACACCATTATTTCACAGGGCTTGTTGTTATGCTGTTTCTCTGCCGGACTGATAGCTCTGATAGCCCTGGCCTCGGGCACGACCTCACAGCCGCCTTTGTCACAGAGCTGGAGGAAGGCTTGTCCATCGCTCTGGGCTACAATGATACTCTTCATGGTATCATAATACACTGAAACATTGTGCAACTGGAATGCAACCCAGTGTTTGGATACCTACAATTAAGTGACTAACCTCAGCTGGCTTTATTGAGGATAAGCTGAAATAGGTTGAAGAAAAAGAAATGAAAGACAAGCACAAAATAATAGTATTATTTTAATTAATAATAATGCTCTAATAGTGCTGTCACCAGTCATGAATATCAAAATATAAAATGAAGGACAATTAATGCCTGGATAGGAAATGCAGATGAGGGTCATTCAAAAGTCACAGTAGAGAATCTGTGTTTACTACTTCTATTTATAGTAACATGCCGTAGCTTGTGCACAGTTAAGAAAATTAAATAAGTAAGTTACGATACTTTTGAAATGATCACGTAGTTCCACTGTCATCACAAACCAGATGTTTCATCACAAAATCAAAGTTTCAAATGCTAAAAGTCAACTCAGCCATGTTCAAGACCATAAAGAATTTATCATTTTTTTCTCCAAGTCTGCAAACTCTGAACTCCTTAAGCTCTCTTATATTATTTGTTTGTGTGCAATATTTTTTCCTCTTTTCTGCCCACTGTGTACTGGCTGTAGTATACCTAACTATTACAGGCTTTGCTAGGATGGTGCTTTGCTTCAACTCTGTACCTCTGTCTCTACCAAACGATGTAATTAAAGATTGGTGAAATGAAAGCGGAGTTTAGAAATGGTTTATATCAAGTCTGTTCTGAAATGCTATACCACAGGGAAAATTTTAGATGGGATAGGTTTGCATTGACAACTTGTTAAATTAAACAGAGGCTCGAAATCTAACCAACAGAGCCTCAGTGTGAGCCAGGTCAGAGGATGAAGGCTGTGTACAATAGTAAAGCAGTGGTAACTGCAGGAAAACATTTGTTGTTGGCTGGGATATCAGGCTCCTCACATGTGTGTGATACTCAGTGATGCATTCAGGTCAGCTGAGGAAAATGGGGGGGATTGGTGGACTCCACAAACAGGCTGGGAAAATGACACCAGGATGTTAAGCCAAGACATCAATGTCCTCACAACTTCCCTTTAACACTGAAGCAATGTTAGCTGTGGCGCCATCGGAGAATGGGGTGGGGGTTCAAGTTTACATGACAACTGACAGGATGCACCCATGTGACTGAGCAAACACTCAGTAAATAAACAAAGCGGCTCAAATGTTTTAAATTTTTTGGCTACCATGCTAAGGTAAGGGTCATGTACAGTAGTTGTGAGAATTTTTTTTTAACTACTGTAACTTACAGTTTGTGTCGAAGGCAAACTGAAAGAGAAAAGTCAGGCTGTACAAGTGCACAAAGGTCAGTGGTCAGAATTCATTGCCTCTTAGTGAACTCAGCTGCATATGTAATTTCAGAAAATAGTGGTCACAAGGCAATTTTCATAACTTACTGTATGAAAAATATAAAAAAAGTGGCTGGTTGTTTTAAATCTAGAATTGTTATCCTGGCCACAAAAAGGTTTGGCTGCTAAAAGTAGGGATGAAAAAGCAATTATTTTTGATAAGTTTCAGTGCTGTTGTATGAGCAAGATTGTTCATGTGGAGACAGATCACAGTGGGATGATGTTGACCCTTGAGGTATAAACTAAGGTCTCTGACGCCACAGAGACGTGAAGATCGTGGAGTGAGCAGGGGAAGTCTTCTCTCCAACTGGCAGCAAGCCTGGCCTAGCACCAGGGTGCTCAGCCAACAGCGCCTCTCCTCTGTCCGACCCCCCTCCACCTCTTCCTCCACAGCCTCCTGGATGCCAGTCTGCATGGCTGTTGTGGGCCAAACAAGTCCCAGCCATCGGGCCAAAGGGGCAATGCAACTGCTGCCAGCTGGGCCAGCACTTCACGGCCGAGCACCACTCTCCAAACAAACAGTGCAATGGGACACAAGCCACGGGCAACATGGAACCTGTCATTACCAGCCGTGCATGGCTGGTTCACTCCCCGAAACCCAAGCCAGGCCAAGGGCTTGAATGTGTACTGCACTTGAATCTAGCAAAATTTCTCAGCCAGGGTTTGTCATAAGAGAATCCCCTTTCACAATTATGCTAGATCATCAGAATTTCAAGGTGTGTGGACATTTTCCCCTTACAAATCATTTCTTGCTTATTTGTCAACACAATAAGCAATAATCAGAACTAATTTAAGGAAATGAATGACAAGATGAAGATGTTTACATATGAGTGAAAAACTGTGGAAAGACTAAAACAGTCTCTTGGGATTAACTACATACTGTCTAATTATACAACATCTAGAAAACTTCCTATGCTCCCTGAGTTAAAATTGGATGCTACGGGCATTGGACCTCAGTGGAGTTTTCTCCACTGATCAAGGTTCTACAGGCTTTTGTGGCATAACTCTGCTTTGTCCTTACAATTTTGGCTACAACGTATGATGGTTTGAGGCATTCATCATAAAAAAGCCTTTTCAACATCACTAAATATGAATCAGTCAAAGGGAGGACTGTTTCGACTGAATGGCCAACCATTGCTTTCCCTGCAATGCATCACTGGGACAAAGGCATCTAGGGAGAGTCTCAGAGTGATGAACAGCAAAATCTATGTCACAACTCTTTACACAGAGAGAAATAGTGTTTCAGCAGGTTTAGTGCCATAATTAAATTGTCCATCTCATTTGTCATGCCAGTGTCATTGCCAGACCCTGCTAATCCAAATAACTATGGATTTGTCACATGCAGTATCTCAGGCATCCCTGACATTCTGTTGCAGCATTTAATTTTTCAAATAACAGTGATGTCAAAGACTCATCTCAACAATCACAGGTAATGGCCAACATTAGTCAAATGTTAACACTGCCTAAGCAGGTTGAGCCAGAGGGTGTATCCAATTAGTCTTTGAGATGTTTTTATTTTTGAGAAACCAAGAAATATAAATTGCTGCAAAACAGAAAGGCTTCAATAGGTTCATTAAAGTTACAGATATAATGAAACTGCACATCTTTTGACAGACCTACCAAAGGTAATCTGTAAAATTCTGAGAAACATTTTTTAGGTGGAAGTCAGAAAACACCAAATTTATCAACAGAGTAAGTTCTAAGTATCAGTAAATTTGATTACAGGAAATGGTATAAGATGACCAGGAATATTTGTTGCTTTTGATCTTCACATTTTTGAAATATATAAATTATTGTTCTTTACTTTCATCTCAAATGATGATGTTAAATAATTGTTTTATCAAACAAGAAATTTTCATCATAATTTTACATTCCAGCCACCCCTTCTGAAGCTCTACTGAATATAGTAAGTGCAAGGCTATAGACAACAAACAGTAAGTCAGATCATGGTAATGATCTACCATGATGAAACAACTATAATATTGGACCATTCAGGATGAGTCCACATTATTATTACCTGACAAAACACTGAATTATAAGAGACTGTAAGGTGTTTTACCCTTTTGGATGATTATCTGATACAATCCACATAGGTGTAATGCTTCAAAAGGAATTTCACAATTTACTGCTATTGACTAATGAAACTAAGTGACTCAAGAATAAAAACATACATTTTTACTTTGTACTTTGTTGTCTCTTTTTTGTTGTATTTTTAAATATCTTAGAAGCTTCTATTCTGTCAGAAAGAAAATCACACCAATAATTCATGTGACAATAGAAAGAATTCAAAAAAGATTGAGATTGAATTTTTGTTTAACAGCAGACAGCATTGTTAAATTGGATTTGGCAAATAAGATATTTTTAAAGATGTTTTCTTTGGCACTTGTCAAAACCGTTGCAGTTTACACATCAGGGAATGCCTTTCATAGCAAGCACCACCCAACCAAAGTAAGACATGGGTGGGGTGATGGGGTCTGTCCCTTTGCCTTCTAGCCCCTGGGATAGAAAAATTGAATACAACAAAAATTCTATTTTTGTATTTAGTATAAAAACATTCAAGGTTAGAAGCTTTTTGCTTAGAAAAGGGACCAATATGCTGTTGAAGTATTTTGACGGGAGCTCCTCTTGAGTACTGATGCCTACAAATGCCTTGCCTTTCAACCATTTCACTTCCTTGAAAAAAGGGGTCCTCTTTTCATTGTTTTGCCCATTGTGATAAAGGGGATCTTTTATGCCATCAACAACATTGGAACAATGTACTGCCTTTGTTTCATTGCACCATCCTGGGGGTCTGTTAGGATGAGATATAGACATACAGAGGCACAATAAATGATTGATGGGTTAGAAGAAAATATTAAAAAGAAAAAAATAACGACTCAAAATTCAGCATTTGTAAATATTTCAGGCTCTTGCACCCTACCAAAGAGAGAGCTGAAGGGCAACAAAGATAAGAGCAACAACTATACTTTACCATCTATCTTGATCCAAACAAAGGACCAAGACAGCTAACTTCTTTGTTGAGACTATCACTGTTTTAAAAACTATTTAGATATCTCTGATAGAAATTAAACTATACACTATAGCAGTCACAAATCCTAAGCCCAGTTGGACATGCTGTCCTATTAGGTTATTGGCTTTAAAAAAGAAAAAAATAATGTATACAGTTCAAGAGCACATGGGGCCAGATCGTCCATTTCCACTGTGGAAAGCCACTCTATACCACAACAAAGCAAAGTGTTCAAACATAATGGGAGATTTAAATGAGAGCTTAATAAAAGGACAAGAAAGTTATGTAAAATGCTTGTTCTTGGGCAGAAGGAAGTTTACTCTGGCAAGCAATGCAGCCAAAGTGCGCCTTATCATGGCAATGCCATGTCCTGGCATTGTCTTCAGGTGGTTTCAGCCTGAAATGTGCATATGGTTAGAGAGCCTATTACAAAGATATAACAAACAAAGTGACACCTTTTCCTCCTTCCTGAAAATACTGGCAACCATCAACCATTAATGTAATGGCATTCCATAATATTCCAGGCAGCTGTTGCATAGTATCCCCAGAAGTAAGCACAGTGGCTTGCTGGGAGGGAACAACAGTCAGAGAAGACTCAATGTGATAGGTTCTAATTGCTTCAAAATGTCCTGAAGAAGACCCCCTATTATCTATTTAAATTGGCTGATAATGGGAGGCTAGAAGGAGGAGGAGATGGAGAAGGGGGAGGAGGAGTAGGAGGAGAAGGGGGGCGACCTAGGCGGAGGGAGAAAGCTATCCTCTGTGCTGCTGTCGCCTCATTATTTTCCGTCTTGATGGACGCCTGCGCTCTACCCCTGGATAAATGGCCCTGTGCTGAATAAGTTATCGTCAGACACACAAAGGGAAGAGTGCGCTCCACAAACAACACAGCAGTACTGCAAAGTACGATTCTCTTTTTTTCCTCTCCTTCGCAGTCCCCCCCACGCTCAAAGCCCTCACCCTTCCCCCTGCTCCCTCTAGACGAAAGGCAGACCCTGCCACAGACTGAGATCTCACCTGTAATTTCTACAGAAGCTCACAGTTGGTGGGGGAAAAATGTAATGGAAATAATAAAATGAAAGGCAGGAAGGATGCAGGCATCTGTGTTTGCTAAAAAGATATATACCAACATTCTCCATTTTGTTTCATCTGTCCTTTCTGTTTGTGCAGCTCCTCACTGAAGATGGGGACCTCCTCTGGACAGCATCTGAAGATATCTGAGAGGAAGACTTTTGTTCTTCTTAAGACAAGGCCTACAGAATGTTCTGTGAAAATGGTTTAGTTGTGTCTGATGTTTATTTTGTTAACTTTTCTGTTGTTTGGACTGCTGGGGCCTGACATATCAAATCAAGATCAACTCCATACAATGCACCAGAGAGAAACTGTATAAAAGGGTTTTGTATGGCTGCTAAAGGGGATCTAGGGGGTAACAGGAAAATGTTCATTTTAAAACGGTTACTGCTACAGTTTGCTCTGTGGTCACCAATCCCTCTCCCTTGCTGTCACTCAAAAGTAACAGTGGAACTTTTGGACAGGAGAGCCTCTTTCCCCTGTGACGGGGAAATCAGAGGGTGCCATGGCCCGACAGGCGCTCAACGGCAGATCAAACAGGGCGGGTACCCTTGGAGTGACACCTGGAGCCACTTCAAGGGATGAGCGCGCCACTGATCTCCAGTCATCTCGTCAGAACGACAGTCTGTCAGGGTTAAAGGAGGGGAAAAAGAAGCTCTATCAACTGGAATGGTATGAACGAGGTCGAATGAGGCATCACCTCAATGTCATGGCTGGCTGACCCCAGAGCATTTTGAGAAGTGGTAGTGCAGAGTGTAATTTTTCGGAATGAAAGTTCAGCATTGTTTCCCAATTCAGGAACTAGATGATAGCTAATTCTGCTGCTATAGCAGTTTCACTCAAAATATGCCTGTAGAAAGCATTCACTGTTCACTATCCTCTAAAGTTAGCTGTCTGTATGCAACTTTGGCATGTTTTACATGATTGTAGTCTTTAAGAATATAAAACATTTATTTGCCACTACTTTGAAATAATTAGAATTCAACTGATCTATCAAAAACAGAAGCTACTATGGACTGGATAATAGAGAGAGGGAGGGAGATATTAAGCGAGAAAAAGGGGGCTTTGCCAGCCTGAGTCAATCCTCAATAGACAAATGCATCCCTTATATAAAACAACACATCTTTGCCCTTGTCAACAACCCTTTCCTCTACAGCCCAGGCTTGAGTGTGTGTATATTTTCCTTTCTGCAAAAAACCTCCCATCAACACTCTCTAATGGGCGAAGTGGAGGAAGAGAGAAAAAGACAGAGATAAAGCAGGAGGGGGAGTGAGTGAGACATAGAGGTGGCACTGGTGCTTGTTTGGCTCAGGAGCACTGAGTAATGAGGCTAAGGCACACCCTGTCACTGTAGCAGCAGTGGCCTGTAGCCACATACACACAAGAACATAAAAAAGTATCTCCTATCCCCAAATATCCGAAAAAGTGAAGATTTTAAGGACACTTATGTGACATTCAAAACAAACAAAAAGTAGTTCAATATCAACATTAATTTCATAAAAAAAACAGCTGTTGGATACTTTAGGAATTGCTCACATGGTAAATCTGTAATGTTTCATTTCATGTGAAGTCTCAGTCACTCTCTAACTCTGGATGATGTTACAAGCATGAGTTCTAGGAGAGTCCTGATGTACTCACCATTTCCTTGTCCATGCATGCTGAGAACCACATGGGCAACCAATGTACATGCTACACTTTGCATACTACGTTGATGCCTGTGTGGTCAGTAACCATACAATCCCCACTGTTATAAATATGAGTTGTATAAATTTGTCTAAAAACTCTATCCCTACTAAAGCCAATGGACTTAAAAGCCCATCAAGGTCATCTGGCACTACTTGCTTGCCTGCCAAAAGTAAGTAGCAAGTTCACATGTTATGCTTATTACACTGAATATGTAAACCCATAACGTGCAAGCATACACACATCAGCTGCGCTCATCTTGATATGCATAAAGTTTAACTAGACGTTGCAGTGGGGGCAGGATTCATGCTTTGGCACTTTGCTCCTTTGCCAGAATAAAAACAGACTGGACATAAAAAGCACAGAATGCTTCCCTGGAGGGGCAGAAAAGGCCAGGGATGGGACTGACCCAGAGGGATGCAGCAGTATGGGGGTGGGGAACAGGGGGTTGAGTGGCGTGGTAATGATGCCAGGCTGAACAAATTGCGAAGCAAAGGGAATGTCCTTATATGCAGTACATGGAGTTATTGTGGCAGCAACATGGAGAGGAGATCAGAGAGAATGACATCCACTGGGAGTGATCTGCCACTCTCGGGACAGAAAACACGAAGCTTAGACATTGCTACTGTGGTGAGTACAACTTTAATACAAGGTAAAATAGTATGTAAAGTAGGGCAAACGTGTCTTACACAATATCAGAGACACTGAGCCTACACTATGCCAATATTCTGACGAAACAACAAGTGTAGGATCGTTAATGCATGCTGCATGTTACCGTAGATAAATAGGTAATAGGTACACACAGTAGTTTTCTGTCTGCTCTTTTTGCCTCATTTAAAGTAAATAAATAAAAAGACAACAAGGAAAAGGGGAAGAAGTAAAGATCTGAAATGCAATGTGTAACAACTTTCAGCTTCACTTTAAACAACTAATTTTTTTTCAACTTGATTCAAAGACTTCAAGAAGGCCCCAAGATTCCAATCCCATTACAACTCACTAGTAGAGTTGAATTTTGTTAAATATGTGACCTTCATATCCCAGTAGTTAATATTTCACATAGATGGATAAAGAGAGATTTTAAATACTTTCACCAATAAGACAGGAGTGTGGAAACACTAACAAACCTTACTGAATCAAAAATTCCCTTCTCCATTTGATTTTCTGGGGTCATACACTTTGGTCTCTTGGCTCACTTGGTTTATTGAACTCTGTTTCCTGTGAATAACACATGCAGAAAACATTTGGTTCTTACCAAGCTTTGCTCTGAACTTACCACATCTAACTACTGAACTAAATCACAAAGATGAACTTAGCTACACATTAAGAGCTTGCCAAAGCACAGGTCAAAAAGGAAGCTTGTGTCTTGGTAACAGTGTAGCTGCATTAGTTTGTGAGCTAATACATCACCCTCACCCTGGCTCATGAGCTGATCTCTTAATCAGTGTCCAGAGTGTGCATGAGTCCTGTTCTGAAGGCTGAAGCTCTGTCCATCCTGCCTGCCCGTCACTACTGCCAGTCCCAGCCATGAATATGGAGCTGTTCTGTGGCTGGGAGCTTGCTTATGTTTTCTGTCTGATATCTAGGCCCCATTCCCATTTCAAAGGGAGGTCCACCCGGGGCCTTGACTTTTTGATCTGCCTGGCGACTGAGTCGACCACCTGCATGTGGGATCAGCTGCCAGCGAGAGCAGACAACCCCTCTGCTTCAAAATATACATCCTCCCCCTTCGTCCTCCCTGCTTCATTGCCCTTCACTGTACCCCCTCCTTCCATGAAGCTGCCAGGAGCCCCAGTGGTCCTAACTGGGTCTGGAGCTGCATCCCATTCCCAACTGTTCTGACCATGGTGAATGAGATGCTTGAGATGCTTAAACCCTAAGCAGAAAGGCTTTCGCTACAGTCAGAGATCAATTTTGAATTCACGAGAAGCAACAATGTGAATGTGCTATGAAAACAACAGAGGCCTAATCAAAATGTCTGGTTTATTAAGTGAGGGAGCCTGAGGGCTACATTTGTGAGACTAGTTATCGACCCATCCAATCAACAAGACCTATAAACAGTGTTTTATACTAATTACGCTCATTGACAGTGATGAGTTTTACGGTCATAAATGTGTAAAGATAAAATTTTAAACAAAGCAACAGCTATTTCAGTGTGTGTCTGAATGTTTTTTTTCCCAATAAGTGATAAGTGATATTCACAGAGTCTTTAAGTTAATTGGCTTTCTTGAACCCTAACAGCTAGCTTAATGAGTGTCTAATTGTTTCTCAGCTGGGGTGATATCCACCAGACCACAAAGACACTTCAAGAATAGGTACAAGTTTAAAAGAATTTATACCAAAAAATGATATTATAAATCTCTCCACACACTCTATACTCACACTGTATATTTGTCTGACATGCATGCATTAAAAAACAATTTTCATCATATATATAAGAATAAAGTACTTCACACACTGCCATACACTACTTCTGTAGCTGGTGCAAACAAGTAACCTCCCTTCTGACTAAAAAAACTGCAATGGCTTTCACATGGCACACAAATAAACAATTAATCAAAAGGCAGAAAACCACTGGGTCAAATAATTAATGGGGAAATTGGAAGTTTGAAATTAAGCACTGGCTCCAAACCAGCCCTGGAACTGGCTTGGTGGAAAAGGGGTTCCTGAACTTACTTTCTGCCCTCAGTTCTCTATCTCTGGTTATAAATGACTTTAAATTTGATGTTTCTAGCCCTCAAACTTGCAACAAAACACACTTTCTTCTACTCAAACAGTGAACAAACAGAAAGAAAAAAAAAGATTTTTTGTTAAAGAAAGGCAGGGGGTGTGAGCTGTGCTGCTCCCATCAAGCAGAAAGCTGGGCAGTAGTTGAAGAGCCTCACAGCCGGGCCTCACTTTGGAAAACCCTCATAAATCCTGATTTGTGCAGGGCGCTAAGCAGAGGAGGTAAGGCACGTCAAGAGAGGGAGCTGGAGAGTTGGGGGGGGGGGGGGGGGGGGGGGGGGGGTG
>JAUMHL010000012.1:11734800-11843700 GCA_032362345.1 Sandelia bainsii
CCCCCCCCCGCGCGGCAGCTTGCTTCTGAAAATGCTACATCTGATTAAGTCTTCCCATTATGTGACAGCTGAACTTTAACATTATTATGATAATATTGAAATAAGTGTGTGTTATTTACTTCAGCTCCAGAGGGGGGTGCAGGAAAGAAGAGAGGAAAGAAGGAATGATGAATGATTTCTGGACAGCTTTGGGTGACATGCCAGGCGAGGTGACCCCCCCCACAATTCTTTCTCCTCTTCCCATAATCAGACTTGACAAAATGGAGACATATGCAGAAATATTGGTTACAGTCGGCGTCACAGCCCTTCTCAGGCCTTCCCTCTCTAGTAACTGCCGGCCGCCCTGTGAGCCGCCCTCCAAATTGTCTACGGGCACTGAAGCATCTATTTCAATTGGCATTTCCTTCCTGGGCCCAGGATTTTACATTTAGTCTGTGTCATTTACATATTACTCTTAATCAAAATCCACAGTGGGCGACAGGGAGAGAAAAAAAAAACAAGAAGGAGGGAACCAGAAACAAAACCATGGCGTCACGGTTCAATGGCAGGCACACAGGCACTTTATGAAATGGAGATGTGACAAGACATTACGGTGTGGGTGTCTGCACATTTGTGTGTGTGTGTATTAAGAGGCGGGTGCGGATAATGCAAAGACTATTGAAATATTTGCGTGAATGCTTGTTTTTATGATTGTCAGGAGCTGCCTTTTGCATGAACTAGCAAGCAAGAGAGACAAAGGCTGCAAGTTGGATACGGGTTACAAGTGCATTTTGTGAAAAACAAAGGCCAAAAGAAGAAAAGAACAAAGACATGTACAGTATACACTTGTGTTTTCTAGCTATTTTCCACAGCTGGGCAACCTATGCTGGGCTTCTTAGTCTAACCAGACACATGAATAGTGGGAGAGGCATTTAACAGTAAGTATGTTTTATATTGATGCAACATACAACTAATCTGAATAATTAGAATCAGAAATAAAGATGCCAAATTTTCCATCTAATTGTATCTGTAACTTGTATAGTAGTTAAATATCATCCAAATAAAATTTTGCTTAAGTGGACGAAATCAGCTTGTCACAATTTAACTAGTGACTACACATGATGGAAAGCAATGCATTATCAACTATAACATTTCCCTTTTGTATTCACCC
The DNA here is from genome assembly GCA_032362345.1 of Sandelia bainsii. Lineage (NCBI taxonomy): Eukaryota > Metazoa > Chordata > Actinopteri > Anabantiformes > Anabantidae > Sandelia > Sandelia bainsii. Next base: position 11,735,951 of record JAUMHL010000012.1, read on the forward strand.
ATCCGTTTATTTGAGTGTCCATTCGCAATGCAAAGCAATGTAGCCAACAGTGATAGTCCCTAAGACAAATTACAGCTGGAATGGAAAAGTTGGATAACTTTAAGTAAGTTACAAACTTTATTAGATGGTGATGACGTGGGCAAGCTCACAGCACTGTTAGAGCATGATATATACAGAGAGGTGCAGAACAATGTCCCTACCTGCCTCTTACCTTCTCAGCATGCCGGTAAGGATACGAGAACTCTTGCCCAGGTTGGCATCTGTTTCTCTCAGCTATGGGGACAAAACAGGTGAAAGGCGGGTTTTAGTTTCAATACTGATTCAGCAACTACACTACAGAGTAAAAAGCATTAACCTGGCTCACCACATTATTCAATTAAAGTACAGAGGAAGAAGAAAAGGTAATGACTGATTAAGGACACACATGTAGGTAATATGCACATTTTTACTAAAAACATTTAATAGCGGAAAAAGTCTTACACATAAAAATCATCACAATAATAACACAAGTACTGTAATCTTGCACATGGCTTTACAGCTACACAACTTTGTTCTACTGGCCTTGAGGCAAAGTGGCTTGCTCAAGGGCAATTTGAGAAATACACCTCTAAAGTTTGACACTTTGTTTCCACACAATGTTGTTGGTTGCAAGTTAGAGGTATTAATCAGAGGTTCTTTGATTAGATAACAGCTTTTTAGCCTTCAGGTTGATAGTTCACCTATCTAGAGACATCCCCATACAAAACCCTTGTCTAAGCATTATTTCAGAGCTACTTTAAAAAACTGATAGATTCACAGAAACATAAGTAGCTCCACTATGCATAAAATAGATATTTACCTGTCCATCCACAAATCTAGAGGCATCACAAGACATTTTATGATAGACAGAAAATCTCTTTAAAGAAGTAATCAATAGCAGATTCCCACAGTGGAGGACAAGCTACTCTAATAGCCTTCTGCTCGTCTTGCAGAAAAACAAACATTACAATGGTATAGGAAAAAGAGTGAGAAGGGCCCTTTATGTTTGATGTACATGGCAAGCACACTGAGTCCTTGAAAGCACACTAGAAATAATGATCATTACTATCCAGGGCTAATTGCCTTGGATATTTTCCTTTTCCTCTCTCCATCTTCTCTCTTTTCTTTCTCTCTGCCTTTTTTTCCTCAGGGGTCATAGGGATGTTTTCATTCTACTCTCTTATCAGGTGTAAAGACTTTCACAGGAAAGGAAATTGGCAGAGATGTTACCAACAAGGTGTGAGTGTGACTGGAAAAAAAACATGCTGACACTGCACTGAGTAAGCTGCTACTAACGTCTACCTGTAGTTGCATTTCTGGAGGTTGATAGGGGAGTGTGGGGAAGAGTCATTGTAGAGATTTTCTCTCTAGAGTCAGCAGGGAGTAATTCATCTTCATCTCTCTGTGAAATAATAAGCGCTTTCCCAATAAAGTCACTCTCACTCAGTATGTTTTCATCAGTGTATTATACTGTACTCTATTCTATTTTTATTTCCTCACTTTCATGTCTCTTCTTCCAACCTTTCTCTTCTCTGCAATGGTTCCAGCATCACTCTCTCTCCCGTGTTTGTTCTGGCTCTTGTTGCAGTCATCTTCCTTGCTTACAATTCATTCAGTCTTCCCCATTCTTCCTCTTCTTCCATCTTTCCTTCCTACCCTCTGGCAGCCTTGCCTGGTGTGATGCAGGTTGCCAGAGCCAAAGATACATGTGGTACAGGGTAGGAGGTGGGGGACCTAGGGTTTGGACCCTCTGGCAAAGACAACAAGTTGCCTGATGTCTGCCTCTACCCACAGACCCACCCCTAGATACTTTGCACTTTCTCCCAAAATACATCCCTCTCTGAATCATTCCTTCTTTCCATTCCTCTCCCACTCTGCTCAGCCTGTCACCAAATCTCATGCTTTTCCGCCTTAACCTGAAATAGAAACCAGCTGAAATTTTAGTGCAGTTGACTGTCTAAAATTAATTAGGCCTACATGGAGATAACACGAGAAAGGCATTTCTCCTAACTTTTGTTTTTAATATTTATATATATTTAATATACGGCTCCAACACAGGGCACAACTAGGCCACTCTCTGGGATTAAAATACTTTTAATAAAAAATAAAACCTTCCCCTCCTACTCAGTGGTTCAGAGTTGGAAGCATACTGCTTTGACCTAGTGTTGAATCATTCCATTGACTTCTATTTGTACCATAAAAACCTAAACAAAAGGCCGCATCTCCTGCAGAGCATAGGGATTTGTATGCTTGTGTGTGTGTGTGTGTGTGTGTGTGTTTGTTGGTTTGTGCAAATGTTTGTATCCTCATGTGTTGGCATTTGTGCTAACAATATACCTCCTTCACCTTCTATCTCTTTCATGCAAAAGTGCTGTTAACCATCCCTTCCATCCTATCTCATTAAAGATTGCTTTGTTTTTATTTTAGTTTTGCCTGACAAACAGCCTTTAAAGGTCTCTGAGTTTGTGTGTGTCTGTGTGTGTGTGTGTGTGTGTGGACATACATGTGGTGCTGGTGGTGTGGGGTGGGGGGCAAAGAAGGCTCATGGGAAGAGAGAGGGAAAGCAAAAGAAAGAGATAACAGATAGTCTCAGTAGACACCGTGGACCGTTTTGAAAGGAGATGTTTGATTTCCTTTGAAATCGCCTGTGCGAGGCCCACTGCTATGTTGTGATCTTTAAGCATTCTGCATTGAGGGGGCCGACAGGGCTGGGACCTCTTTCTGTGTTTGGTCCTTTGTGTCTCTGCCTACCTGCCTGCTTGGCTGGGTGGATGTAAGGAAAAGAAGTGCTATGGACTGAGGGAAAGTGTAAGAGAGAGGAGGAAATTGGAGGGGAATGCTGAGATATAAAGGAACTTACGTGAGGAAGGGCAAAGGTAGCCCCATTTAAGTGAGAAAGAAAAGTGGGAAAAATCCTACAAAAACATATACAGGTACCAACAATATGTAGCCACAAGCATACTGATTACACCTTAAGTGATTTGGTAATATGTCCTCAACATTTTAATGACATATAAACAAAAAGAAATATTAGCAAATTGTGAGGTGATACTGATGACTAAACAAAAATCTGCTGACTTAGTGAGTGAACAACTATAAGTATACCCAAGAAAGGCGCATGCCACATTTGTCTTTGACTTTCATCAGTGTGTTTCTTGGCACAACATGCAGAAAGTGGTGAATGTTGTCAGTGTTGCTGACCTTTTGTGACGTCTTTAAAGTCTCACAAACACTTGTTAGGATAGACAGATGAGTTTATACAGGTGGCATGTGTGTACTCACCCTTTCTCTGGCTCTCTGGATCTTCTCACGGTCACTGTGCAGGTTGGCAAGTATCTCCTGACCCACTTGTTCTACAAGAGAATCAGGCATGGTATGAGGAAGATCATATATCTACAATTTTTTTTTTTAAAAGAAGAGGAAAAACAATATGGAATTGAAATAAATGACTCAACAATCAAAAACACAAATGGGAATATTTCACTTGCAAGCATGTTATACTGGAATACATACAGTATTAAAAATGGCCTCTAATGATTTGTACTCCTTTTTGGACAAATCTCAACTGCATACAAATGCTTTATTTTCTATCTGTGCCATTTTTTCACCTGAAATTTATGGCAAAGAGTTTGCATTTTAAATACAGTTTGAGATGCGCCCCGGTGTGTAAAAGCTGGCCCATAAGCTCGTCTTACCCTTCCAACTGCTGACGTCTACCTAGCATCCCTTCTTTTGCTTTGTGTCGACTTTATTTTTAATGAAATCCATTTGATAATAAGTTATTGAGCAATATTTTGTACACTAACCGCACATCATTGTCCAGAAGGAGCATCTGCTGGGCAGGTTGCAGAGCAATGTAGCAATGGGAAGTGTTTTTTTTTTAAAACCTTCTTAAAATTAAGTAAACAGACATAAAGTTCTAGACAACAATACACCAGCATCCAGTCTGCCAGTGGGGTCCACTCAGCCAATGTAATATTCATTAGTCCATTCTTACTTAAATGCCTCTCGTCAGTTGTAGATGTAAACACATTAACGCACAGTTATAAAACATCCTCGAAAAGGCACCTGACAAGCTTGTCAGTGGTCACTGTCATTTTCCTGTCCCCTGGGTTGGGGATGAGAAAAGAAGCAAACAAACAAAAAACAAAACAAAACAAATAAGCCCCAGCACCACCACAAAACCCACTGCTGCCATCAATTCAACCATACTGCTACAGCATTAGCGTTTAAAAATGAGGGAGGCAGAGGATGAATCAGGAAAAAAGAAAAAGAAGTGAAGAATCTTTGCATGGATCAAAGACAGGCTTTCAAGCGCACCAAACAAATCCGGAATAAACAACACAGTTGCTGACTGTATTACACTACACAGGTGCCGCACACCAAAGGGCCCACGTGCTGAGCGCCTGTTTGGGGGGAGCAGTGCAAAAATGGGCTACATCTGGCAGCTAAACAAGAGAAGCGAGAGATAAATTGAGAAAAAGATATATAGAGAGAGAGACAGAAAAAGGGGATCAGGGAGATGTAGAAAAAAAGAGAAAACACTGTCAAATGAACAACGTTCGTCTCCCATTCATCCCATCCCTCTTACCCTCCTACACTGTAACCGACTCAAATGTGTCTCTTCCTGCCTTCATTAATTTCTAATCTGGGACAAGACAGATTGAAGGATACCCAGATTAAACAGTGCAGTCAGACAGTCACATGTGACAAATAGGGCAGATTAAAAGACTGAGTGCAGGTATTAATAACCATAAAAATACAAGCCCTACCTCATCCCCACTAGAGAAGAACAAGGGATAAATAGGATGGGAGTTGCAGCGGAAATCTTCTGTTAAAGAGATAAATAAGCACATCTATCCGTCTCTGTCAGGGTTGTGGTTTTTTTTTTTAAATAAATGAGTGTGACAAGCACTGCAGCAGCAGAGTTTTTTTGATGGCAAGTGCATTATTGGAAAGGTCTGCAAAGTGTAAAAACATGGATGAGGTAGCAGAATAAAAGATGCCTTTATATTTTCAGGCTACTGAACAATCAATACACACATTCTTTTAAGGTATGTATTAAATAGAACAACCATATTTTCTCATGTAGGCAACAAAAAGCACTAAAACAAAATAAGGTAAGAAATGATGAATACCCTTGGCAACAACATATTTGTCAATAGACAAGAATGGATCCAAAGATCTACAAGACCCCAAGTCTGCTCAAGGGTGATGAGAGTAAAGTAAAATGATCTGTTATCAATGGAATATTTTCTTGAAAAGGCTGACTAAAACAAAGTTCATCATAGCTTGTAGAGATAAACATTTTGCCCAGTTGTCAAAATCTCATCATCTCTTCCCGGGTTTCCCCCATCACACTGGGCCATTAGAGTACACAACATCTCCCCAGGGAATGTATAGTGTTTGTCTTTATCACGCATCTTCCCTTGCATTACTCATTCTTTGGCATGTATCTACATTTCCATTCATCTTATTTAAACCCTGCTGCCCAGTGGTCTGTGGAGAAATTCATTAGTTACTGGAGAAAATAACCTGCTGGACAACAAATGGCATGAAACATTGAGTTAAACAAAAAATCTAATGCAGAGGAATAACAAAAGTCCACAAGTTACTCCATACTGACATGCTTTTCATTGTCATCATATATGTGATGTAGATGAGGCTTCCACCTCGTCAAAAAATACAGTGAACTGGTCTTTCCAGTAACATTATCTAAGCTCATGTAAACTTTAAATAGCATGTATTTGTGTGATTCTGACCTTTGCAATGTTAACATATTACATACTTAAGTTTCTACAGTATGCACAAAATAAATGTAGAATTTATGACGCGGACAAAAACTTGAAATTTTTTTTTAAAAAGACACGTCATTTTAAAATTAAAAATGTAGAGTTGAATTGAATTTGGGGTTTACTGATGATAAAAAAAACAGTGCAGGAGAGGAGAAATAATTTACAGTTAAAGTCCCTGACTTGTTGCTCGTTAGTGTGTAAAATATTCCCCTCCTGTTTAAACAGCTATTAACAATTTAAATAACCCTGGCCCAGAGGCCTTGCTCTGACTCACTTGTTAAAGATCCCCATCCCCAAAGGTCCATTTAACAACCCCATTACTCCATTACATTACACTCACACCAGTACCGGAGAGCCTTAATTTAACTCATTCCTCTAATGTAATTGTATAAACACATTAGAATAGAACAATTGAAGGCACCTTTTAGAGTGAGAGGGAAATAATGTCAGTATTAGGACTTTTTCCCCCTTTAAATTCATGGTCATGCTATGGACATAACCCAGTCTAGACCTGTTTTAGACCATGTAATCTCATCTTAACCCTTCATTATATTAACAATGATAAGGTAGTTGGAAATTATATTTACTGGCCAATTATATTTAATAGTGTATGTAGTAATGTAATCTGCAATTATAGAACAAGCACAATAAGACTCAACTAAAAATTTACAATTCTGTGTAAATGTAAATATCATAAGCTGCTCATTTTCACCCATCCTCGCTCAGGATAAGACTGCCCAGAAAGCCAACAATTCTAGTACCATCCAAACCTCTACAGCCTTCAACTTTCTGCAGTCCATGGACACATTTAATTGGAGGCATCATCTATTTTACAGGAGCTGTTTCAGAGCAGTTACACACTGTCTGGGGGCCCGGCTCTTTCTGTGTAGCATTTTTGCCTTGCTCCCTCTGTCCCCAGAGTAGAGAGGGTACAAGACCTGACAGTGGTGTGCTCTGAGGCTCAGCACAGCTCCTTTTCATTAAGCAGTTGAGACTATTTTTTGAAGGTTACCACACACACTTATATCCGGACACAAGCCACACACTCGAACAAACGGGGTATGGAAGCCCATGGGAGGGTTGAGAGGAAGAAAGGAGGAGCCTGATAAATGTTAGACCATACATTTTCACTCTCTCAAACTGTTTCTATCACACACACACATACAGAGTGTACCAGTCAACTTATATGCCTGTGACTCCCAGGTGAATAAAGTTACCTGTCTTTGTACATTTCCAGAGAAGCTTTTTTTTTAAGGACTTCTCAAGTCTACAACTGGCTAGTGACACACTTTCATCACCACCACCAAAGTTGTTCGCACACTGGGATGTATTTGTAATGCTGAGCCCACAGGCCATTAGGCTAGCGCCTTTGCACTGTGTGCCAACTGCTAGGTCACAGGGGGGCATGTAGCATCTAGGGGCTCAGTGATGCTATGACAGATTACTTACAGTAATAACAAATGTCCATCCCATGTTAATCTGTAATTGCTACATTGCAGCAAAAACAATAAAAGGATCCCAAACACGAGTCCTAGATTTTCATGAAAACAGTTACACTGTCCTCAAAATTGGGATTTTTCCAACGTCTGTTTTTAACACTGATTCCTCAACAACATGTATAGGCAAAAAATAGTGTTCTTGGAAAAGTCTAAGGACTCAAAAGGCCCAAAACAAGAAATATTCTGGGCAGGGTGAGGCTGGGCCATTCCAGTCCATCCTGACTTAGCTCATGCATCGGCCCTTCCCCTTGCATGTGTATAAGTGGTGGTGGGCAGTCAGGATGGATTTCTGGGGCCTTTCTTCACTCCGCCAGGCTCTGTTTTATTCATCGCCTGCGCCCTGACCCTGCAGAGCTCCTGTTCTGACAAATCACTTCTGATTAAGACAGATCTCTGTTAGTCAGCCACTCAACTTGGCCTATTCATCATTCCACAGAAAATATTCTGCCCTCCTCCCCCGTCTCTCCTCCTCCCAGCTCGTTTGCCTGTCTGTCAGACCGAAGCAAGCCGCAAAAGAAATTTCCGCTGCTGTTTTAAATGGCTGATTACAGACAATTGGTGGATGGAGAGACGTAAGAGCGTCTTATGGGTGATAAGACGCAAGTTTAATGGGTATAAATGACCAGGCCTGTAGGAGACCAGCTGGTAATAGAACCATTTGTTTAAAGCTGAACCAGGGTGGAGAGAGCTGAAAGTAGCATTTTCCCTCTATTTGAGTTTCCCTTCCTCTTTTCCCTTCACCTCAGCCTCAAAGTCAAATTCTCAGATCACCATGATTTACATTATTTTAAACAGCAAAGTCCCCTTCATCCTCACTCAATGAGAATTGATGAGGCTGAGAAAGGAGTAGCTTGTTTTACATTTATGAAATTACCCATACCTACATGTCCCTGTGGACACAGCTGCAGACACTCTGACACAGTCGCTAATATATTACTTTGTTTTCCATGGGTTAGTAACAATGTAAACATACTATTTACTATGAGTGTAATTACTAATAGAGTCACATGTCTAAGAGCATTCACATGCAAAGTTCTGCCATAATAAACTACAGCAAACTCCTTATGTTGTGCCAAGCCATCTAGACAGCCACAAAGCTACTGTGTTAAAATTTCTAACAAACCAGATTAAATTAACCTGAACAACAACCCTGCTGGTGGCAAAGGGCTGCGAAGCAGGAGGGGTGAGTGGAGAATGAGGGCTCTACAAGCAAATTGCCTGGACTTAATCAACCAGTCTTACTGAACCATCCAAATGAAAACTAATGGACTTGGGTGCTTGCTGTGATTGCCCCACATGCAACATTTTGTGGGCAAGACCATTGCTTTCTGAGGTCTTCAATTAAAAAAAAAACAGGGAATTTCTACAGACGGCTGGTCAGCCTACATACCTATTCTACGTGTATCCCGATGGGTCGATTGTGAAGCTCAAACAGGGTGGACTTATTAATTCCATTTCCAGTGCTGGGAAAATTATTTTTATATGTTGATTAAACTTGGTCAAATTCGTAAAAAATGTATGAAGTGTGGAATTAAAACTCATATCTGAATGAGCTAATTTGTGTATGCATTATTCATAATGCTGACATTTGTGTCATACAATTGTGCTGGCCACACTGCAACTACAATATAAAAAAACTAAATAGTACATGAATAAAAACAAACACTGGTAAATCAAACTTTATTCAACCACAGTAAGCCTACATAATAAAAACAGAGTTTAAGTGCTTTAGTCTGCAACTTAAATAATTTGATTTTATTATCAATTGAGTAGCTATATAAATGATGGTGCCACATCACATGAGCATTGTAAAAACATAATGACCATATGTAAGCTGAAGGTCAAACTAACATAAAAATACAAAACAGAGAAAAACTAAATTATAGCACAGTGTGAGGAATTTTGAAAACAAATATATTACAAGAATTTTAGCTTTAACAACAATGCCAAGACTAGGGAGAGATATATGTAGGAGAAAATAACATGTCAGTTGCTCCTAATCAAACACAACATCTGATTTAGCAACCTCTGGTAGCACTGACTGAGGAGAAAAGTTTGCCAGTTTGTCAGAAATGGACTCGGCGAGAGAAATATGGACAAGGAGGCATGAAGAAGGAGAAAACTTGATGTTGCTTTGGTTCGTTTTCAACAGTTTAGAACCATTAATCATCACATTACTGTTGATTAAAGGCTTTTACGTCTCTAATCAGAAAGTTGACAGGCAGATCAAAGAGAGAAACACAAATTTCTTGCCTTTTAATTATCTTTACAACACCACACCTCGAGCGGCTCTTCCGTGCCTATCTCCTCAAACTCAGCGAAAGACTGTGAAAGGAGATCTAACACTGTACAACAGTTCATTATCCAATAAAATGGGAGATGGGGGAGAGAAAATACACACACCCACACACGCCATCACCCGCACACAAAGCTTTAAGGCTTTATGATTAGTGAAGACCTGGGGGAGGCCTGCAGTCTTCTTTATTAACATGTCCCGAATTGGAACACCTTAATTATGTTTGTCAAAATCGGACTTGGCGTCAGCCTCATTTGCATTTTTTGACAAGGCCTGTTGGGAGCCTCCCCCTATTTTCCTTCAGAGTGTTGAGGAGTGCTAGGGGTATTTAGCACTTTTCAACACCCACTGATAATTGGGTCTTGTTGCTAAATGGATGAAATAACTTGTTAAATGAGCTTTGTTAAATTTGCCCACCCAGTCTCAGTGTTTGAGAGTTAAAGTGAGAAATGTTGCAAACACAGAGAAGTAGACACAAAGGTGTTTCTAGACTGTCTTGATCAAGGCATGTTCGCCACTCCTGTTTAAACTGATGAGGATCTGACGCTTTCCGCAGCCTGACTGTTCCTGCCCAGCTGTTCCCTGTCAAGTGGTTTGGACATGAAAAGTCCATCCTACTTTAAAAAAAAGATTTGGCATCACTTTGGAGGCTCTCAAAAGTCCTACATGTACTGTAGTTCATTCAGAACTGGAACAGATTGTTGCCTGACTTAAGATCACATCCTATTTGAATATAAGAAAGCGCTAGACCATTCCATCCCTTCCCCCATTAACAACTCACTAAATGAATCCTCGTTATGTCAATGATATGTAAAACAAGCATGATCGAAAACAAACAAACAATCTGTGGGGACACAGGACTGTCAGCAGCAATTTAGCAATTGAGGAAAAGGAGGGCATGAAAGCGAGACATCAAACATTAGTCTGAATGGAAGGCGCAGGCCATTAGAAGTGGTAGCACTGACAGGATCTGACAGTTGGAAACACTTAAAGATTATTTTCTTCAAACTTTGAATTCATTAATACTCATGAGCTGAGGATGGGCTCCCAAAACATAGCAAAAAAGGAGAGGACTATGCTAAGTATTGCAGCTAACTGTAGTGTGACAGGTTGCGCCAAGGAAGCCGCATGCTCTTTGTGAACGAAGCTCATTTTCTTGGTACCAATTAGTGCTGTAACTAGTTTCTTGGTTACATCTGTTCAGCTTCATCTCTTTTTGGATTTTGGAAAAATTAAGTACATCAATTAATGCAATCTAATGACTGATGGTTGCCCAAAATCATTCTAAAACAAAACTAAATCACATAGAGAGACCTTATAAACTAGTCTTGCAGTCTTGTGAATGTAACATTGATATAAATTACCAGAATGCACAGATTAATGTCAAACTGGTTTGAGCATTCACAACATCTCAACTTTGGTGAAGTGATTCCATTGGGTCGTTGTAGGTCTTGGGAACGGTTTTCTCTGCAGAAGAAACACTCGCTGACGGGACCAAAATTAATTACATTACATGTCAAAGTCATACAGGTTATTGTCAGCAGTTGACTCGCTCTTTTAAAATAATTCTCAGTAATCCCGGGGTGGGAGCAGTACTAATGCCAACTAACAAGGTATCCTTCTTAGCTGGCAGGCTATTCCAGTCTCCCCACATGTAAGGACTTTAGTTCTTAAGCAATGACAATGCTAGCCAAAACTACACATTAAAGTCTAAGATTGTAAAAAAAAATTCAACATAATTTTCATTTGAAAGGTCTGTTCAACTTTTTTGGTGACAGAGGCATGAAAGTAAAATACACATTTATTTCTTATGTGTTGGAGAACTGAATTTATATGCTTCATTTTTGTGTTATAGCAAAACTTTTAACATTTTACTTCTGTATTTGAGGCATGCTATAAATTGTTTAGCTATTCACTGCAGCAGGCATAGTTGCCCTCCTATGCACAGATCATACATCAAATTGTTTTTAGCAAATCTAAGGTGCTCTGACAATTTCATCTGAGCAAGCAACAGTGCTGCCTGTTATCAGAACACTGCGTCATTGTGGCTGCCCTGACAAACTGCACAAACGCAAGTTTGTATTTTACTTTGGGGCAATACCATTGCACTTCCCTGCTCTGGTAAAAGGAAAATAATACTGCTATTATGGGGGAATACGAGGCACAGAGGGGGCTTACAAAAGAGAGACACATCATGCGCCTCATTTAACAATGACTGTGGCCAGAGAGTTGAAGACAGATTATTGTCAGCTGCCACTGTGAATACACACAACAAGGCATGACATTTGAGGGCATGTCAAAGCTCTTGTGTGCAGTGTACATTGTTTATTTCTTCTTACTTTACATTGTTCCAAGTCATTTCCAAGCAACAATTTTGAAGAATTCAGACCTCATGGCATTCTGACTAAAAGCTTCATGTTATAAAGTTAATGGAAATTATGTCAAGTAAAAGACATAATTTACAATATGTACAGTTAGTAGATATGAGTTCAGTGATTACCACTAAGGATGGTATTAAGAAAATGTGAAGTGCTAAAAAAAAGTTTATAACTACAGACCTCAACAAGCACAATCAGAACTTTGGCAAAACAAAAATGCAGTACTCAGCATTTCTGTATTCAACGGTTTAGGATAAAGACGATTTCAAATTGTAATACTGGTCTATTACATAACATAGAAGAAGCTCAAACCAAAAGAGAAATACAATATCTTTATAATAAATTCCTCAGTTTGTCTGTTAACTGACATAAATGTATTATAACAATGTGCACTACTGCTAGGGTGGCAAGGTGTCTCCTGTTCATCATCATTAAATAAAAGAGGCTTAAGTGAATACCCAACATGCCCGTCACCATCTTCCACACTAATGAAGCATATCTAAGTTTTAAGACATGGCAGAACTAATTTAATCTACCTTCTAAGGGGCCTCAGCACCATCAAATTAATTATTCATAAAGGACATGATATTATAACTCAATTGTCAACGCAGTAGCTTGCCAATTTTTTTACCTCCCCCGGTCTGTCGTCTCGTTTGTCTTGGACTCTCTTTTAAAGAAAGTCCACTTTTAATCTATAACTGTGCAACACACATTGTCATTAGATGTTGAACAAAATAATTTCCTTTTTTTTATATTTGTTGATGAAGGTGACAATAGGGAAGGGGAGAGTTTCTATCATTGGTGTGGATCCCTGTGGGTTTTACGGTATGCTGATGAGGCCAGCTTCACTGTAGCGAAAAAAGAAAGACACAAAGAGAGAGTCATCAAATCTGTAATAACACAACCTTAGGTACCTTTTATTTTCCCATCATGAATAATGTATGCTATCTGGCAAAGCTAATCTTGCAATAGTGTGTCTTAGACAGGTTGGTCACCAGGAGGTGGGACAAAATTTCTTTTACACTCAGGTTCTTTTAGCCAGGTGTCATTTTCTCTTCAGGGCAGGATGATGGTATGTAATCCTGTCATGAGTGACAGGAACAGCAGCACCCTCGCATGGTTACAATGCCCTATAGTGAGAAACTAATAGTAATATGTTGATTTCTCATATTAGTATGGGGATCCACTGTGCAAATCAGTATGTGGTCCACACAGCCAGGCAACCAAAATAAAAAATAACCAGTATCAACCCTAACACTTTGAGTATATTTACTCCATCCATGGGCAAGTACAAACACTAGAGCATGTGGTAGTAGATACAGCAAGAACCCAAACAGTTTTTCTCACTTTCTATAGATGTTATAAGTGAGGATGTGACAGACAAGACCTATATTACCTGTTGGAATGGCTCATCCATCTATGGACTGTAATAATTTGATCCTGGTTTTAGAAAATCTCCCAATATTAACCAAATTGTGAACCATAAAATCTGTACATAGCCAGCTAATGGGACTGGTACCAGTTCAATAGTTCAACCAACTGCAGCTTCATCCTGCGTGAAGCTATTAGTTATTTTTAAGAATAAAATTAAGTCATTTTAACCACTAAGGGGCAGAAAGAAAATTACAGATCTCATACTTTGGCCTTGTCAAGAATATGGTTAAAGTGGAAATCCAGAAGACAAACTTCAATTGTACCATTCCTTGATATGCTTTAAAAATTCAAGTCCACTATTCCCATTCCCATTTTTTTTCTGTGTATTTGCTAGACCTCAAGGATATGTACAATAGATTGTGGTGAGAATCACCAAACATAAAATGTGTCTCTAGACTCATGAAACGTACAGTATCTCTAAGGTGAATAAATGTCAAATAAATGCTTTTATAAAATACAAATTTGAATACTTATCAAATGCTGTGTAAGTGTAAGGTAGGTCAGTGACAAAATAAGCCCAAAAGAAAAACTCCACTGGTAGTACGTGGGCAAAAAGATCTGCATGAAGATACTGAAGGATATGATACAGTGCAGCTATTACAACTGCAATATGAGCTGTGACAGTGGGCAGCTTTTGCATGCTCCATCCCCTGATTGTAATTGAGGCCGACGCATGACAGCCCCCCATGTGCCCTCTCTGCAGTGGCCTGGGGCATAGGGCGTGCTGACAGAGGAGGCAGCGGGGACAGTGGCACAGGGTCCTGGCCTGGCACGGCCATGGCATGATACCCTTAGGGGCACTGACACTCCCCCTCTCAACCCACTGCAACTTTCACTGCCTCACCTCTGTCACAAGGCATCTCGGAGGCTAACGAGAGGGCAACCGAGACTGCTTAACAATTCTACCACATCCGTTGGATGGGTTTGCATGCAGCTCTTTTTTCCTCTCTTCCATCCGTGTTCCTCTCCCCCTGCTTCGAGACCTTTGGTGAAATAATTGTCAGCCTGAGGAGACAGGCACTCATCAACACTTTATGCTTGGGAGGTATATTAATGCTGTGATGGTTTCCTGGAGGATGGAAGAAAAAAAGCTTTGTCCTCTTAAAGACATGAAGGACAAAGCCGTGGCCAACTTTTGAGGATGTTAACTTTGGCTATGTTCATGTGGACATAATATAAAAGCGCAAGGCAGAAGTAAAAATGAAAAATTACCTCATGTACAGTAGTACTTCCAAAGACACTGGAAAAATACAGATACTTGGTGGTTATATGCTTTTATAAGAAGCTATATTTATATAAAGATCAATATCTGAGTAAGATAGGAATAATGTGATGCTGGAGAGAAAGCAAAGGAGTTTCAGGGAGCGAACAAGCAAATGCATTTGTTTCTCTGTACAGATCCTCACCACCAGGATGCAAGTTACAAATGAAACTTAACTTCCACAACAAGTGGAGCTGGAGGCCTACAGGGGCCTTCTGGTATCCAGTCGGAGATACATAATTAAAGGAACACGGAGAGGGAGCATGTTATTACCAGTGTTTTCATTAGGCCAAGTTAACACATTGGTCTCCCCTAGGCCTACATACAACAGGCAAGAAAGTGGATGGAATTGGATACTACCTATTGGGGTCTAAAACTCTCTTCAATAACTGTTCACATTAGTGCTGGTTCTGCATCTTCCCATTCTGGGAAAACATTTAATTTTGACATCAGAAATATGAAAAAGCATGCACGAGCCTGCTCTTTTCATGATATTTTCACTCTTTCCCCAACATCCAGGCTTAAATTAGCCAGGATTTTTAAGATCAGGGACTGTTTTTTAGGCTATGAAAAATGGATTAAATGAAGAGGAAGTCTGGCCTAATGAGCTCCCTGGGCTATGGAGCAGCAGGGACCATGAGGGGAAAGAAGGGAGATGAGGCAAGCCTTTGAGGAAGAAGGGGCCGCAGCCATGCCCAAAGTGTGCCAGCTTCCCCTCGCTTTAGCGCCAATGGCACAGACGGCACCTGGGCAAAGCCTGGCCACCCTTGTCCTGTGCCAAAGGAGACGAGAGGCAGAGCAGCAAGTTTGTGTTGAACCTGGAAAGTTCTATTGGCCATCTTGTTTTTCTTTGAGGTACTTTTATATTTGTACTTCAACTTTTTCACTGATGGTTCAGTGCATGAAATGAAAAATGTGTTTTTTTATCATGACTCACTCTACATAACCATTCATTATCAATACTGTAACAAACAAGGAGTGAAAAAAGTCTTAATCTTTAAAATCAAATTTATGTGCCATAGCACTGTCATTTTAACAAGCACAACAGTGTGGTGAGTCACATGGGTCAAATACAACATTAACCTGTTAACAACAGAGCACTACTTGCCTAGCGTTTCTTAAGCAACAATAAATAAACTATAGGTTTATAAATACAGGTTTTCACTATTTTTATGGGGTTGGATTTTTCATACATTTCACTTTAAAATCTAATTTTGAGGTAACTGATCTCTATTCTTCGATTAGCCACAACATGATTCAGTATTTAGGTTACACTACAGTCACAAGTCATCCTAAGCCTAGACACAACCACTGTTGGGATTTTATACTGACTGCAGCCAAAATATATCCTGAGATGAGATCAAGATTAAGGCAGTTACCCTGAGTACAAACTGTTCATATTAATGCAAATTACAAATAAGAGTTACTTAATTACCATTTTATTTAAATGCCGCTCTGGTTCTTTGTTTCCCTGGACTCAATATTTGACGAAGACAACTTGTTTTGCTAACACTTATGCTGCACTGATAAATGCAGTACTATTGACAGATAGTGATTTTGCATTGTTTTCACTTGCCTGTACTTTGTAATTTTCTTTTCAATGTGTATTTTTACAGTGTGGATTTATTTTTCTTTACTTTTACTGTATATTAGTTGGTAGTATTAAAACATTATTCTTGATGCAAGATATTTGTAAAGGAAGGCCATGTAACTTAATTCACTCCAGTAAAATATTACAAATTACAGCCTCAGAGATCACAATGGTGTTTAATCTGATTGCATTGTGTTGGACAGGTATTCATGGTACTATAGCCAAAATGTGCTAAAAATTATACCCTGTTTGTTTCCTACTATTCTAACATGATCTTGCATGCAATGGAATGTGCAATGCTGATGATCAAGAGGGCCTAATTCCTTGGCCTATAGGATAGTATCATCCTGTGATATAGCTGATTCCTTATGCTCAAGAAATGTCAAGAGAAAAGAGAAGGTTGAGTTCATAGAGAACAAGGAGAAGGGGAGGAAGGAAGAAGACATTATTCTGGCATCTAGTGGCTCCTGGATGTCAGCCAAAATACAGAGGAACAGAAAACAAAACAGGAAAAGACTAAGATCCTTCACTCACCTATGAGAAATACAGGTCAAACTAAACCCCAAAGAAATACAGAGAGGCACAGAGACAACAGAAAACAACAGCTATTGCAGAGGACGGGAAGGGGAGAGGGTATAGCTGGCACATTCTTCAGCTACTTTTCCTGACAGCGATTAGAACCTGTCAGAGCCTCTCAACCTGCCACTCCTCTGTGCTCACAGGAGGCCTGTCATTACAAATAGCCCAGATTAAAATACCACACTCTTGGAGCGCAGGCCTTGACCCCCAGCCACCCCACATTGCCAAATGTCTACCCACACAGTCACCCACCCTGTCAAGTAGGAAGGTGCGGGGAGAGAGGTAGGAATGTTGGTAACTGAGAGAAAGCAGACAAGCTATTACAGCTAGAGACTTTCTTTTTAAAAGATAAAGTGGATAAAGAGTAAAGGTCTTTTTGGTTCGGACAGATACAAAATGACCTAAAATAACATGGGAGAGGAGAGAATAGAGGAAGGGCAAAAAGAAGCTAGAAAGAAATACAAATTTGGCAGAACAAAATTGATGTAAGTTAAAATACAACAAGAAATCTAAATCAGAAGTCTCATATTAAAATCTGAAATTCACAGCACTACATAAAATAGCAGAAAACAAAAAAGAACATCCAGTTCTTGATTTGTATGAAGTTACATTTCACATTTGTACTGCACCTGAGAGGCACAGAAATGTAGTCTAATTAGGTTAATGGTAACAAGGCACTAAGAAATGCTATAGGTTTTCAGCTCAAGTCTTCTGTACATGACGACTTGTATTTGTACGTGAAGCTGACATATCTAAACAGAGAATAATGAGCCCAACGTGTCCCGGATCTATCTGGTGCCAACGTGAATCGTCTGTCCTGACACTGAAAAATGACCTATCTCAGCAAGACTTGGGGGGGGTGCAGTGTCTGACAGTCACCAGCACTGTGGTGACAGCCCAATAGAGTAGGGGAGGAAGCCATCATTAGGATCACACAGACAAATATACGAACACACACATCAACGCACAAATATTCATGTGCAGAATGCTCACACACACTCCATCAGACATGATAAAATTTGTGCATGCCTACTTGCACAGGAAAAAGAAAGAAAACATTTCTTGACTGGTATTTTCTACCTCAGACAGAGCATGACGTTGCAGCCGCTGTCATGTCACAGTGTCAAGCACACTGTGGCGGGGCCAGACAAGCCTAAACACAACCAAAACAGACAGGGAAAACAGATTATATGACACACCACATCCTATTTACACCTAGCCTTAATATAAACATAAAGACATGACGGAAAATAACTCCAAACAGGCCATGACATAAAATAATACATGCTTCACTGCCAAATAAAATTTTATTAAAAGAGATTAGTGTAAAATTACCTGACAGCCTTGCAAGCTAAAATTCAACGTCTATATGGTGTCATAAAAAGAAGCACCTGCAGTGAGATAGATACCATTTCAAATGAATGTGAATGCTGATGGTGGCTCTTACAAAAAGGAGAAATGGAAAAATTAACCAACAAGGACTGATGTCAAATACAACAAATCTGATCTTGACCTAAAAGAGTTGTTTTATTTTAAACTCTGAAAAGCAGTAAAATAATCTTTGATACATGGATAGCGTGAGAAGAATGGCCTGACAACAGCATTAGAACACCATGATGAATTTAAATGAGCACACTTGGAGGGCTGACAGGCTACTTTTCTTCATGAGCCTGTCTCCTGAGAAGAGATGACAACTGAATGATTTGTAATTAGGCCCATCAATTGATTAATTGTACAAACAGGGGCTGAAGGAAGGAAACAATAGGGATAAAAGCAAGTCTACAAGGAAACTTTTTAAACACTGTAAACGCTTCTACAAAAGCAATAATAACAGAAATTTGCTGCAAAACAATAAAATTTAAGCATTGTTCAAAGTTCAATTGATGCTCAACCAAACAATTTCTGAGATACTTATACATAACGACGCTGGGATAGTGCTATATATTACATTGAAATCATTAGAATCATGCTACATGTCAGTAGCAGTTCTATGGCGTATACCCAACATGCAATGCAGCGTAATGTACCTTATACTGGATGCCAACACGGGAGAGATAATCTCTAAAAAGAATTCAACACTGGTAATACAGAATTCGTTTGGACTTCGACACTGTGTGAACAATTTCATTTGCAACTGTTAAGGTTTGTACATCAAATGGCAACACAAACCTTTTTAACCACCTCAAATGAAAACACTCAAAATTGTATGCTGACAGTCAAACAGTGAGAGGATCCCCCATGAGTGCATTAGCCACAACTACACAGCCAGCGGCTATAAGGCCAAAGAAAAAACTATTCTAGTGATGGCATTTGAGAAAATGCAGCTGGAAAGAGGTTACTGATGCAGTGATTTCTAGAATTCCTATAAAAACTGGAAGATGAGCCTTTCAAAATACTGTTTAAAAAATTGATTAATGGAACAACACAGTCATTCCACTGCTGTAGTCCAAATGACGATGACAAGATTCAACAAAAAATTCCAAACGTGCAGTTTTTTGCTACAACAGCTGATTTATGGTGTAGCTGCACTTCTGAATCGTAAAGTAAAATTGTAAAGTCTGAACATTCATTTATTTCACAACTTATTTTTTTTCTATTTGTTTTGTTACCTTGTAAGGCTATTTTTTTAGAATAATTAGCTTGACTGAACTGTGATAAAATCGTGAATCTTGATGCTGCCTAAAAAAAAATATCGAGATATGATATTTTTACAATGTATAACCCCTATAACTAGCACCCATTTAGTTTAAAAAAAAATCAAAATTTTAACCTATAATAGCTATAATCATTTTTTGTTGACTGCAGTCTTTTTTTCTTGTCAGGAAAAGAGAAAATAGGATTTGTGTGTGTGAGATTGATAGATTGGGTTCCCATGCGTTTGGTTTGTTCTGTACTCCTCTCATTATGGAAGAGGAAGCCTGGGTCTAACAGAAAAAAGAAGGGATGCGAACAATATAAGGAGGTGACAGAGAAAGACAGATCTCCAGTTACATGTTGAGACATAAACAGCTGATAGTTATCTGTGCACCAGGTTACATTAGTGTGAGTTAGGCTCACAGCAATGATGTCTGGGGTGGGAAAAATAAATTCTGAAGACATTTTATGACAGACAACCTTCACTTTGCTGCAGAGCTGTCAAGTGGCCACAGCCAATGAGTGGGTAATTTTTATTGCTACTTTAAGTACAAAATAACTAAGTATATTATATTAAGGACATGGACAAGGATGTCACATATAGTAAATATTCAGACATGTTTGTGACTCGACAAGAGAGCTTAAATTGCTTAAAGCCTTTGCCTCTTGCCTCTATAAAACTAACAATGCCCGAGAAAGACTACTGGAGTTACTAAATCCAGAAGTGGCATGACCTGAACACAGGCTTGCCTCAGTTTGCAAGTCAGATTACTGCAAGACAGTGCGTGGAATTTTCACCAAGAAATGGGAACACTATAACACATCCTGCACCCTCTTTTCTCCACTCAGGTCATGCTCTCCAAAAAAGCACCTAATTAAAATAACAAAACAAAAACCTTGGCTGCAGCTCCACAGTATTCATACAGTATATCATACCTAGATGGTACAAGCATATAATGTATAATAAGTGTAGCCCACTCACCCACCACATGTGCAAAATATGTACATATTCCAAAACAATGAGTTGGTACACAAGTGCAAGAGGTAGAGGGAAGGAGTGAGTGTGTGTCTATGTGTGCAGACAAACTCCTGAGAGTGACCCCATGCCTCATCTCCAGGGCATAAATAAACATGTGTGTGAGCACGCCTGTGGATTATAATCAGAGAGAAAAGGGAATCAAATTTATTCTAGAGCTGTCATTAATATTTCAAGGCTGTAACTGTAGCCCATGTGAAAGAGCATGAATGATTAATTTAGACATCACCTCTGTCACAATCCCTTATCAGGCTTAGTCCATGATCCACCTTTGAGAATAGTAAACAAAAGGTGGGCTCTCCCCTGTCCCCTGTTTTTGTTGTGGTCTGGTTTGGGCTGTTCCTGTCTGGCAAATAGGAATGGGGTAAGGTGCTATGTTGTGTTGGACAAGTTAGTTGTCTTTGTGGGTTGCCTGTGACATTCAGGTGTTGAGTGAACAGCAGTTTCTCAGTGTGGGTATCTGATCCACAGCTGAAAGCAAAACTGATTGCAGGATCTTGCAGGAGTAAAGATTTTATGAGCACATGGGTGTATACAGTACGTGTCTGGCTGCAGAGGATGGATGTTGTGGAGGTGAAGTATGCTTAGCCACTTAGGCCCAACATGCCTTCTAAATAGCATTAATTCACTGAAGAAGTCCAACTAAATGCATGACAAACCGGTTAGAGGAAACAGAGATTCTTCCGTTTTTTTTTTTTACATCTCAAACATTAACATTTAGCAAATGTTAAATTAAAATCTCTTAATTTGCTAAGATTAAAAGTCTCAGGGAGTGTTTGGCATTTGCCCAAAACATGCATATGCATCGCAGACACACACATCGCAGTAGTTGCTCCCTTTCTGATTTTTTTTATTTTTTGGCATATTTGTCACACTGAAATAATTTAGATGATCAAACACATTTTATTATTACACAAAGATAACCCAAGTAAATACTAAATGCAATTTGTAAATGATGACTTCATTTATTAAGAGAAAAAAAGCTGCCCAAAGCTGCCCAAACCTGCCTGGCCCTTGTGTCCTTTTTGGCAGCAAAAACTGCAATCAAGTGTTTGTGATTGTGGAGGAATTTTGGCCCACTCTTCATTGCAGAATTGTTTCAGCCACACTGGAGGGTTTTTGAGCATGAACAGCCTGTTTAAGGTTATGCCACAACATGTCAAACAGATTTAAGTCTGGACTTTGACTAGGCCACCCCAAAACCTTAATTTTGTTTTTTCAGCCATTCAGAGGTGGACTTGCTGGTGTTTTGGATCATTGACCTGCTGCATAACCCAGCATCACCTTGGAAATCTCCTATGGATGCCATTTTTCAGTCATTGTATTATCCACTTTGATTTATTTTGACATATCCTTATCAATCAATTGCACTGCTACTATGAGGAGTCAAAATTGGTTGTATGACTAAAAAACTAGTAAGGCGTAAAAATTTTGATTACATATATTGCATATATATATATATATATATATATTTATATATTTATATATTTATATATATTTATTTATACATACATATAATCTAACCTTTCCCACCAAAAGTGCTAACTGCCCTGTCTGTCTTTCTGATTAACAACAAAGCTCAACATAACAGCATAAACCAAAATACAACCCAACACAACTCTTCAACCCATTAGTCTGCAAACATCAATAGCCCAAATACTCTGACAGGTGCACGTTAACACCCTCATTTCAAGTCAGTGGATGAGTACCTTACCTGGTGATGGATCGGAGAGCATCCATGACTCCCTATCAAACTGACATGTGCCCCATACCTGTGTTTTTGATTTGTGTTTGGGCTTTGTGTGACGCTTGTCTGACAAGTGGAGATCACAAGTAGACAGGATCCATCTATCAGACCGCTGATGCCACTGCTGCCGTCTCCAGGGCCTGAGGGTGTGGTGCATACATCTGTTTGTGTGTGTGTGTGTGTGTTAGTGAAAGTTTGTTTGTGTAGAGTCTATATTTGTTTATCAGAAAACTATTGACTAGGTGGGTTTTTTGTGTATGCCTATGCAAGAAAGCTACTTCATATGTTTATGTATGTTTTAAAATATCATATAGTAAATGTTAATGTGTTTCTCTGTGTGTGCGTGTGCGTGTGCGTGTGCGTGTGCGTGCGGCTACCTGCTGAGGAGTAAGCCCATAGAGGCAAAGCAAGGAAGAATGACACTGATGCGATGTGTTGGCATGTGCCCTCCGGTGATTTTGGTGTGGTTGTCATTTTGCTGTTTTCGTACAGCTACCCCTTCGTCATACACCGCATTATTCAAATAACGCGCCCTCGTGTTCCATAAATAAATAATGATTTCACAACTAGATGGATTGATGAACAGTGATGGAGAAATATTTGTTTTTTTCTCTGTTTTTTTTCCCACAGATTTCTTGTTTGGACAAAGTCTTTGACAGACACTTTTCTCTTGGGAGATTGAGCTTATCAGAAAAAACAAGTGCTGGGTTACAAGGATGCTGTTTCACTGAGCTGTGTGTGTGTGTGTATAGATCTATTCTAATTCAAACCATGGCATAGCTTTTTAAAAATAAAGTTGCACTCTCTAAAATAGTTATCTGGATAAACTGGCTGTGTCTGTCAATAACTTAAAAGAAACAACCAAGAGGTCAGCAACAAGACCAGCACAAAGATACACTACACATAATACACAATGCCACAGAATACAAAAAAACACAATTTCTTTTTCTTCTTTCTTTTCTTTACAAAAAAAAAGATAAACACACACACAAAGAGGAAATTAACATGATAGAAGATTACATGTGAGATCATAGACTCCTGAACTTATTTCTTACACATATACACGTTACACCCCTTTTTCTAAACAAATCTCCATAGCTTTTGGGACCTAGGGAGGTCAACATGCGTCTGAAACTTCCTCGTCTTTCTCCAGAAAAAAATGTGTGGGACTTTAAAGCTGCGGCAACTAGCTGACTCTCTTCTCTATACTTCCTAAAGCCAATGCAAATCAATACGCAGCCATACATACCACAACTGGAACAACTCTTGTCAAAGGTTACTCCTTTTTCTGCATGTTTCTCTCTTCATTTTTGCAGGGCGGAGGAGGATGATGAGACGAAGAGAGAAGGAATGAGAGGGGGAGAGAGAGGAAATGGCTGTGGAGAAGTAAGAAGAGAGCAAGGAAGATAAACCTAAAATGATCCCTCTCTATAGTTGCGGAACTCTGTGCTAATGGGTTTTGACACATTGCCAGCAGGCCAAAGAGAGAGGGGGCTGGGGGTGAGTCGATAGTGGTGCACGGCGGTGGCCAGAGGCTAGCAACAGCGGCTAGGCCAAACCCCTGGTACTAGCATGGGCTGGGGGCCTGACCACTAATCATTAGAAAGTCAATGAGTCCTCTAGCGCTTGCAGCTATGCTAGCCTTCCCAGGGAGCCACACCACCTAGTGAGGGTCCATTGTGAACATTTGTGTACACACAGACACAGCAAATATATATGACCAGCACACAAGTCAAGCATTCATGCAAAGGTGTAAACTTGTATAGAAATACATCTAAGCAACAAAAAAACCCTGAAAACCACACACACATATACACACACATTATGTTTCATGATGTATGCCATGTCAGCCAGTCGAAGTCTACAGCCTTTGATGCTGTAGCTCCATTATTTAAGCATGGTCCTTTCTTTTGACCCACACTGGACACAGCCTCTCTGGAGACACCACGCAAACTTCTGCCAAGTCACACTGCAGCTTGGTCACCTCACCTAGACCCCATGCATTTTTAAATGCCTCAAACAGATCCTGACATGTAGCTTCAGACTAGACTACCAAATGAGGCAGAGTTTCTGTAATTGACTTGACTTGACTTAAAAGAAAGTTAACATGATTTATGTTTATATACCAGAGATTGTCTACTTAGGATTAAATGATATTCTAGTCTTGAGATTCTATAACACCTCTTCTAAGATAATGAGGATGATTAAGCAACAACGGCTGAGTATTGTATTTCTATCATACAATGGGAAACCTGTTGTCCCCCTAATGTTTCGGGGAGCTCTTTTTCCCACAAATGTTAATGTTTGCTTAAAGCATATAAGTTCATAGTTATAATAAGAATTAGATATGCTCATATATAGGACTGTGCGATAAAGACTGTGAGCACAGAGGAAACCACTTTGATTGTCACTTCTTGGTCTGGAAAGGCTTTAAGGGACTGGAAAATGGATGAGCTAGTGGTGGGTCCTGACAAGTATAGCAAGACAATTTGTTCATGTTAATGTATCATAACACTTTCAACTTTTATGAGGCATTTGTTATTCCTGAAGATGAAGTTGCACACAGATGAACTGATGTATGTTTAATATTGAACTTTTTGTGAAATGTAGGATTACAGACACAACTGGTGATGGCAGTACTCACAGTCAATACAGTTTTATTCCAACGTAATTCTATAATACTACTGTGGATGAGTGTGCGCATGTCTGTGTTGTATGCAAATTTATACATATAATAATACAAACGTAGACATAATTAACAAAAGGAAATTAGCTAAAACTGTGGAAATCCAAAATTAAATCAATAGCCTCACAGTTCCATTGTCCATTGATCCTGGTGCTCAACCTCCTATTAGGGGAGGAAGGTATGGATATTTAGCACTAGAGACCCCATCTGGCCATTTTAGTGAACTCTGACCTTTTTGTTAATCCTCAAACAAAAGACAGAACTTATTGGAACCTATACAGTCTGACTTAGAACTGTCCCAGGGGGTAATATGCAAACAATGGGGTGCAAGAACGGCTGATAAACTTCAAAATGCCCCCTTCTGGGCTTGAGGCTCTACTGCAACAACTCCAAAATGACAAAAGAGGGAAATACAGTTTCATATATAACTTTGGGGCAAGTTTGTAAAGACAGCAACATTGGTTGAACATGACAGATAACATCAAGAGCAAAAAACACGAAGACAGAGCAGAATAGGGAGAGACAGAGGGTCAGTGAGGGTGGGGTAGTCAGAACCAGGGTCTAGCTGGGGACTGGCGTTCACTGATGCTCCTCACTGATGTGCGGCCAGGCCCTTTGAAGGGATTATTAACACATTTAGATTACTCTGGTCCAGTTGTCACAGAAAATATAACCTCCATCAGGACTATTAAATAGGCGGCCCTTTTATTCTCTACCCTCCCTCGTGTTGTTGCTCCTGTCACTCCCTGCAGTACCTCCCATTGCACTGGGCTGCCCTGGCTCAAAGCAATCCACTAATTACAGTCTCAGACATCTTGAAGAATGGACTAACACACTATTAGTCAGACAGAGACAAGACACCCTCTCAACACACACATCCTCATGCCCTGTATTGGCTTTGAAGTTTAAGAACATGCAGTGTGATGGTTTTAGAAAAACTGTCTTAATCAATTGTCTGTACTAATATTCAGTACATATAACATTATATTGCAGGTAGACGATGTTGCACATAAAAGTAGCTTTAACAATACTGTCAAATAAATTTTAACTTTTGGATCTAGGTTTCTGCCTCTACAACTAGAAGACCAATGGCTCATTTACCACAATACTGCAGTTTGAGGGGGCAACTTTGTTTTGACACCACTAAATCTGAGACATCCACAATGTGCAATTAATTGCCACGTTTCCCATGCCACTAGTTACAATGGCAGCCACATCCTGCTTTGCCTGTCAAGATCGGTTTGGATCATTAGGTGCTGACCACTAACAACACCAAGCCAGTTTTAAAAGCCAAGGCAACAAGTGCTTTTTCTATGTCTTTGTCCAGAGTAGCTGACAACAGACAACACTGATTAGCACTTTGATAGGCTGTGCATTGCAGCATTTTTACTTGTAGGGTCAACATTGTGTATGTACTGGCCTTTTCCAGAAAGTAAAGAATTAACTGCCAATGCCAATAGGCCTTGTGATTTAGAGTTACAACTGATAGATGGTCAAAATGCAGACAAAAAAAATCTGGTGTTAAATGGATAATGGGCATGTGTTATTAAAAGACACAGTAAACATGTAAATTAGTGTGCATCTAAGTGTGAATTTTTTAGATTTTTAAAACTGGTCCAGCAACAGCTGCACATTCATTGTCATTGGAAAGTCAGTTGTGCTACTGTGTACCCCCTGCATAGCACTACAGATTCAAAGGGAGACTGGGGAAAGCTGAAAGGCTAAACTTTATGCAAATTTGCTCTGACGCAGTTCACTTACAGCCAGGCAGGAGCCAATCGGGATCATCTTCATTCCAACGGAAACTGAAGGAGAGATTAAGTTTACTATCCTCTGTCAAGGAGTTTTAAACAAACCAGAGGAAAAGCTGATCACAGCAGTCTCCTGATGATTTATGATGTGCCTTCAACACAGGACAGAAAAAGAACAACTTGTAAAAACAAATCACCAACTTTGTTAGTGTGTCTGGTGTCTCAATATCAGACAATAACTGTCCAGTCAGAGCAGAGTAAGTAAATACTTGTGCTCAGCACAACACATCCCCAGAACTACAGCTTTGTCAGAGCTCAGCTACTGCTAAATATGTTGAATCTGTATGTGTGAATGCACTATTACAGTGTTCACACTTACAGTGACAAATCCCTCCTCACTCAAAAAACAACCCAGAACTACAGCTTCACCAGAGGTGATGATGCCATTAATTCATTGGAAACCTAGAGTAGTTGCTCATTACAGCCCAGTGTGTAAGACAGAGACAAAAGGACCACAGTAAAAAGTTAAGGAAAACTGAACTTTATGCAGA
Source organism: Sandelia bainsii (assembly GCA_032362345.1). Classification (NCBI taxonomy): domain Eukaryota; kingdom Metazoa; phylum Chordata; class Actinopteri; order Anabantiformes; family Anabantidae; genus Sandelia; species Sandelia bainsii. Next base: position 11,763,207 of record JAUMHL010000012.1, read on the forward strand.
TATGCTGTGATGGAGTTCAGCGAAAGCTGGTCAAGAGCAAATTGGGTGTAACGGCTGAGAATCTGGTCAGATAGACAGCCAGGTCCAAATACTCCAGGAGATTGTTCAGAGAGTAGCAGGCTTGAGAGTTTTCCACATGTAACAGGCGAGACAATCTGTCAAAAGCAGTGTCTAAAGAGCTGCTTATATAGGGACAGGAACAGGTGAAATCAATCAAGTTAATGAGTGTCAAGTTACATAGAGGAGAATCAAAACAGGAAGTTGATTCATGATTTTTAAAATAGAAATATGTAACAGGAAGTTCTGACTGTGATCATGACATGGGGAGCATCTTGATTCTTGCAGAAACCAAAGCAGAGTCAGTTTATTACCTGTCTACAAACGCATACACACGCACACAGACACACACACACACATAAAGAGAAGGGTTGAAAGGAACCTGCTTTCATTGAATTACATAGCAGTCATACTGCTAAGTATTTGTATTATAGTCTGATATCACTTTTTGTAATCATTGTAGTCAAAACTATGAAATACATAAAAGAGCCATTCCATTCCATTAGGGAAGTGACAAAATTACTGTGATCCACAATAACTCATTTTATAAAATCAGGTATTTGCAACAAAAACATCCCAAAAAGAAAATTATTGCACACGGTACCACTCAGATATCACTGAGAAAGAACAATCAAGTTATAAAATTTCACAGCTCAAAACTAAAGATCACTATCAAGAAAAAAAAATTTGTATTTTAATTCTTAAAAATTATAAAATTGTTACAAGTTAAAGCTTACAGTCTGGAAATCTATGTGGATTTTGAATAATTCTTTTCTAAAAGCAAAATATTATCTCAAACATTCTATGAAATCTGCTACAACAAATTTATTTTGTGACAGAATTCTCTGATATAATGCTAAACTGACCAGAGAAATATAAATCCTGTTGTTTTTGAGCTGATTTTACCTTCAAAACTAACGCAGACAACTTGGTGTCTTGTTAGTGTTTGTGCTTTTGACTTCTGAGATGCACACGCCTACCCAGCTTCACACCCTGTCACTTCAAGTCTAAATGAAAAAGATGCTAACAGACAAGCAAACACACATTTCCTTCTTGAATAAATCTTCTTTTCCAGGAACTGTGTTCAGAGATACATAGGAAAAAAACATTAATAGAAAAAGGAAACAAACCCAGCAGCGTCTGAAAAAGAAAGAAAAGAATCAAGTAAACAGAAGCGTGGTTTTCTCTGTGAACCTTAGCATCATTTACTGTGATAAGCACAGCTAATACATGAGAGAGAATACTTCTCTTTGTAGACCATTAACTACGCATCCTGTTTGTGAAATGTATATGCATAAACAGACTGAGGATTGAGCAAAGGGGCCATTTCCAAATGTACACATGATCTGTGGAAAGGGCCAACATAGTCAACATCAAAGGGTCCAGAGTGTGAGAGGTAAAAGTAGGCCAGGCCACAGCCTGGGAGAGAAGTGGAGAGGATACAGAGAGTAGTGAAAGCAAAAGAGAGAAGAGGCTGTATGGATGGAGAGAGCGCTAGAGAGAGAGATTGGTCCCAATTGAGGAGGTGCTCAGGTGTGAGTTGTGAGGAGGCACCTTCTGTTCATGGCTCTGAGGCCCAACTGCAGACAGAAGAGAGGCCCAGACAGACACAGGCCCCTCTTGTTTGGCCCAAATAAATCCAGGTGGCTTAAGACGCGTGCCCTCATCATTCATCGCAACTTTACCCCACACAAACACATGCAGGCACGTGATAAAATGTATAAACTCAAAGACACTCAACTTAAAGTTCACTGAAATCTAAACTTTCATGAGCACGAAGGACTGGGAAACAATATCTGCTGAGAAATTAAGGTTACTCAAATAAAACTTTAATCAAATCAAACAAAATTATTTCACTCTACTGATTCATTTACTGTTGTACGGTTGATACTAGTTTACGTTATAAACCAGTTTAATGCACTTCTTTTGTTTTTGTATATTGCACTGATATACTCATCTACTGCAATGAAGTAGAAGTCTTTTTTTTTTATAAAACAGATGTAACATCCAAGCTTAAGGTGCTGCAGAGGCAGTAAAAACTTCAAAGACAAGAACCAACAATAGATACTCTGTATTTGAATCTTATCAACAAAAAGCTAAACAAAAATGTCCACGTCTACACAAAAGCTCAGCCCACGAAAGGTTCAATGTAGACATTCGACATACTGAAATAGAAGACTTGCGTGTAAAAGGGCCACCTTCCTAACTGTTTTGTATCAGAGTGGTCTTTGATTTTTGTTCTGCTGTTGACATTTATGATCAGTGTACAACAAGCAGGCATGGGAAGATGGACTCTGATACGGTGTTGCTGCTGCTGCTGCTTTACACCTCTTTAAAGACTTGACTACAGTGTGGCCACACAAGCCCATCCTGATGACTGTGGCTGTGCTCCTGAGTTTTCTAAAGGGACATAATGTAGTTGACATGTAGAAGCAAAGGAAGCACTTCACGGACATACAAGTACAAACAACACAGTACAGATTGTGTGAAATACGATAAAAGATAATGACTTTTTTTAAGTTTAAAAATGTGACAGGAATGACCGCATCCCTCTGAAGATCATCTTGACAGATTTACCAAAAATTTCAACTTCTCAGCAAGAAAGATGTTCAAACCACTCAAATCAATTACATCAAAGATGGAGCTCACATATCGAGACTTGTTAAGTTAACTGTAGTCATATTGCAAAGGTAGGGTGCCGGAGCCATTGCTGTCACTTGACGACGTTTGCGTCTAAATTAGTAGTGAAGGCCTCCCCAGGAGAGATGGGTGAACCTGTCACAGAAGACTGAGGGAGCAAAAATGTAAAAAAAAAATGCCGCAGTCACTCACACACACACACACACACACACACACACACACACACACACAAACTAGAACAACACAATATCACCATATGCTTAAGATCTTAATCATTTTCACCATCATCTGTTCTGTCCTTTTAGTGTGTGTGCGAGTGTGTGTTGTTCACAGGAAAGAGGGACATCTGGAATACAATTATTCCAAGACACCCTCACACACACATGCACACATTTTCCCTTTGCTCTGAATTTGCATTAATTCCATACATTTGTCCTTTAAGAGGCAATAACAATTATTCATTGAGCTGGTTGTTACAGCCCAAATGCAACTGGCCACTAGTCTAAACAGCTCATTAAAATAGCACAATACATCACTTCAAGCACACAGGAAAATTGGCATGCAACTCTATCACTACAGTATCGTATGGTACTGAATGCCCATTCTGGATAATATAATGAATTCAGAGTAGCTTTGTGGAGAAAGTGAATGTACTGTATAGTTTGTTTTGATTCTCTGGCACTGTTTTTCTGCGCTGCTTTCTTTGTTTGCTCTGTCTGCTCATATTGTCTGAAATTTATTTTTGCATTCTTCAGGTGAGCTTCATACTGAATTAAGTAAATTTGGAAATCGAGTTTGATTAAAGCATGTTTGGTAAAAGATTTTACCTGTTTATTTCTCTAAACAGACCACTGACTTTCCTTTAAATAATGACGAAAATTATTTACATAGCTCTAGTATGAGGTGACGAGTGGAAAATGTCACACTTATAAAATTTTAGTTTAAATAAATAATTCTCTATGTAGCAAAACATAATACACTATTATTTATTACAAGAAAAAAACAACTTTATGAAATGATGGATTTAATTTTCTCTTGTTTATTTTCCACTCCTGGATTATGCACATTGAAAGATAAAAATGACCACAATTATAGCAGGAAAACGTATAGCTCAACATAACAAATTCCTGAAAACTGTTTACTAAAAACACTAAGAAATAACACTAATAAGTGCATCCCCACTATCAGTCAACCATCACCAAACATTAAAAAAGTCGACATCAATGTGTCAACTCTGTTCTGTGTGTAGTCACAACTACGCACATATCCACATCAAACCTGAGACGGGCCAGACCAAAGAAAGTGTCCCTTAGGCCATCTTAGCCAGTCCTTCACAACTGAGCTTGAAAAGATGGGCGACAGTACAGTACGCTGCAGTTGGCCTTGATTGATGATTGAGTAACCCAAGATCATAGATATGTTCAGGGAGGACTTGCCGGTGCACAACTCTGCATACATCAGCCCTTCAGGAGTACCACTACATACATCATGGGGTGAGACTGACTGATGTGAGAATGGGGACTATGTAGACCACTTAAGGGAAGCTTTCTACATGGTAGTCAATAGTTAAAGTTGACTAAAAATGATTACAGCACAGGAAAAGGATGACTTTGCTATCATAAATCACATTTCATCTGAGCTTGAAACAACTGAGGTGCAAAGCATGTTCAACATGCACATATTACTTGTAGATATACACACGCAGGCACACAAAAAAGCACACATATTAACTTGTGCTGATATCCTTGACAGGCACAACTACAAAAGCATAACTCAGTGGTAAATAAATAAGTTCATGCTGTCTGCGTGCATTCTCTTTTTAGGAACTCTTGGGCTCACATAGTCCCGTCCAAAGGATTATGTGAGTGCATTCGAGCATGCACAGAGGCCTCTTTTCAGCACCTTCTTACGGAGTGAGAACAAGCGGCACCTCCCTTCTAAAGCAGCTCAAGGGCGCGGCCTATCTACCAAATGATAGAATGCACAAGTGGAATTGTGCTTTGATTCAACGAGCTGGCCAGCTACCTTCCAGTCAGTGCCTTGGTTCATTTATATGGGAGTCAAACTGTACTGTCAAGGTTATGTTATTTAACAGGGGAACAGGGAAAGGATAGAGACAAGTTCCAGGCAATTTAAAATTCTGACTAGAGCTCCACCAACTGTGGTTTACATAAGAAGTCAGCAGATCTGAAATGAGACCAATTAACTTCAATCCTGCCGAGGACAATACTTAGACATACACATTTTATTCTCTTGAAATGTTATTCCCTTCAAAAATGTTATTATAAACACTAATTAATATTGCCCTGATCTGACAACAAAGAATCCAGATTTTAATTTTGGTCATTTTGGTGAAAATGTGATAATCCTGTATGTGCACCCAAGTCACACATAAATTAAAAGGACAATGTCAGCATGTTGTTTGCAGCTATCTTTGCTCAGAACTGTGGTGCAGAGTCTCCCATCCCTAAGCAACTGGCACATGTGCACGCAGACATACACACTTGAGCAGCACGCAGAGGACTCCTAAGGTTACCCCCCAGGACAAAAGCTTTACCATCCCACTGACTGGCAGATGGGGCAACCAGCTGACATCTCGGCCCAGCTCTGTTTCATGTTCCCTGGGTGTCTTAAACGGGTGGGCACCCTGTCTGATGGGCACAGGACAGGAAGAAGCTCCTTTGACAGGGAAAGGGGGGGTGCTCCTTAGGGCTACCACTGAGAAAAAGAAGAGCAAGGACAGACGGAGATGGCTAATGTGCTTCGCTCTGTTTGTACGGTATAATTGTGTGTCTTGTAGGGTGGGAGGCTCAGAGAACATCTACAGAAGACGCAGATTAATAAAGAGCTAATGACCGCATTAAGCTCTATATGGTTTTCTATAACAGGATCAAATATTTTTCTCAAGGCTAGAGTTGATATTTACTGTTGCGGGGTCATGAGCAGTTACACTTTTTTAGATTTAGACCAAGTAACTTAAATCTAAGAGTGTGAGCCTGGCTTATTGTTACACAAAAGGTGCCACATAGCAGTCTGCAGACATGAGGCTACAGGGTGTCTGTCTTTGCAACTGAAAAACATCTGTGTGACTATTTGACAAGTGACAGTGCATCCACTAAATGACTGACAACAAAGCAACAGCTACACCATATTCAGCTAAGAGCAGCCGTTGTTGTTGTTTCCACAGACTTTGGGTACAGTGCCTGCCTTATTTTCAAAATAATCTACCGAAAACTTGTTTAGAACTATTAAAATATTGCAGTGCTACAGATTATTCAAAACCAGTAATCTTATGATATAGACATGATATTTATATCTACAGTTTAACAAAGCAAATGTTTCATGTAAAAGTATGAAGTAGTTTTCCAGGAACCTCTGATAAACATGCTCAACATTTAATAATTTTATCAGAGATTAAACATTAACAGTGGCACAGCACTTAATTTAGTTTTTTAATAAATCGATTTATAAATAATAACAACAATAAAAATAAATTTACTGGTAAAAGTCAAAACAATTAAGAGAAAAGTGAGAAACCGAGATATTTAAGATTGTGAATCTGTGAATGAGAGCAATGGTAAAGGGCAAAAGATGACCTATTTAAAAACCTAATTTATTCTACATTTTTATTACTTACTTATTTGCATGTATTGAGTATTTTAATTCACTGTTACAGTGAAGCATATTTCTAAAAATATATTTTGCAAAGTTTAACTTTTATGTAGCTGTATCGTGAAGTGAATGATGGCACAGTACTTACATTACAATGGCATCAGCAGTCAAGTGGGTAGCAAGCTTCTATTAGTAATTTTGATTGTCACTGTCTGCTTACTACCGCTAAATCTGACACACAGTTTTTATTCCCCAAAAGAGTTAATGACTGAAAACTACAGTTCACTCTTGTGTCATTGGAGTCTCCTAATCAGAAAAAAGTTTTTATTGGATTGGATAGACATTAGTTCCTTCCTTCTGTCAGGTTTACATTCAATATAATGCTGAATTATTTCCCTTTATCAAAATTTTCTTATTGTGATAGACCTGTTGTCACTTTAAAAAAAATATGTAGCACAATACAATAATATTTATAGGCTCTATTTAAAAAAAAGCACAGACAAATCGTGACGCATCACAGGTATGTGGCTAAAATCTAAACTAACAAAATTTCCATTACACATGAGAAAAGCAAAAAATGTTATAAAGCAGTAATAGGACTACTTTCCCCTGAACAATTTTCTCCTTTAAAATGGTTTTCAATCTGCGTCAATAAATTGCCCATTTATGTCTGCCAGCTTGACAGAAGACTCACTGTGAGGATACAATGTTAACGATAGTTTGACTCAGTTGTCATTACTCAAGTGCTTTGTAGTAGCTTGCCTCTTGCCTCTTTTAAATAACAAAGGTTGTCACTTTACTACACTGTCAATACGAATGCATGTAAGGTAGTTTACTGGTCAAATAAGCATAGGGTTTTTTTTTATTTTTGAAGTGATAAACAAGTTAAAACATTAAAAACATTTTATGTGGCTGTTCTGAATACAGTCATCTCATTTCCCACGCCTCTATCTCTTGTTCCTATAAAGAAGCCTATTCACCTCATTTTTTTCCTCGTTTTAGGGTTTTTACTGACATCGATCCTGTTGTCATCAACTTGTGCGTCATTCTCATCACTGAATTAATATTTCTGATATACGTCCTCAGGTGACAAGGTGGCAAAATTCTCTCGCACTGACACTCCTTTACTTTATTTCACCCTTTTTTTTTTTGGTTTTCCCTTTCCGTTTTTAATATTTCAGAGCTTCAGATGTAGCGGCTCTTTAAAGCACCCATGGGGGCTCCAAGTCCTTGCTTTTGTCTCCCATTTCCTTCTGAAACTGTTTTTCTTTAACCCTATGCGGCTCTTCACAGTTGTTGTCTTAGCTCTCTCCTCTCTGTCACTCTTTCTGCTGCTTTCTTTTTCTCCATCTCCCCCTCCTTTCCTCAGCTTTCTCTGTGTCAGCCAGAGGTCAATGCTACACTTTTTTCGTCTGCATGCAAGAAGGCAGGGGGTATCTTTTTAGTTATTGTATCCTAAAAATAGAAAGAAAGAAAAAACTGATTTAAGGTTGGAACGAAAAGTCTTTTAAGATATAGTAGCACACCACTATCTAGCAATTGGCGGGTGTTTTGTATCTTCAGATAAGGATTAGATGATATCAATAAATGATTTGGATGAGGTCTGATCGAGAATATAGACCAATTTACGGACTGTGCCAAAATGGCTTAATTCAAGGTTGTTACTAAGTGACATGTTGAACTTATTTGTTTTTTTAATTTGTCGGTGGTGTATAGATTGTGTGAAAAACAATGAAAAATTGCCTCATTTACCACTGTTGGGGACATTCATCATGGTCTACAAAAAAACACTGATGAAGTTGTTGGGCTGTACATGTTCAGTTAACCATGCTAATGCCATTTTCTCAGTACTTAAGAAACTAAAAACCCATGTTTGACTTAATGCTACTTTGCGAATCTCATTTGAGATTTTAAATGCATACAAATGATGCCAATCTGTAGTTTTCTGTTAAAATGTGCAGAAAGTTTCAGACTGAAGTTTAAATTTCTGAATGTTTGATAAAAAATTTGATTAAATTCATGCTTAAATTTAAATCAGCCCAACAAAGATTTCAGATTTCATTAAATAAATGTAGATTTCTCTCAGCAGTGTTGTCTCATGTTTTACTAAGCAGGAAAGCTCCAACAAGCTCTCTAGTCAGATCATTACTTCCAAGAGTCTCATTATGTTGAGTGCCTTGTTGAAGCTAATAACTGACTAAAGGTCTAATTATTAGATTTTTTCATAATTTTATTAATACTAACTAACACTTTGTGCAGATATAATGGAGGAACACAAGGAGGCTAGTAGTTGGTGTAGTAGCTGGTGGACTCAAGTGAAGTGTTACTCTTCTGTCAGGAAGTTTTCGTGTGTATCCGTTTCTGGTGCAAGGTTCATTTAATTTTACGCAAACAGGTCACTCACTGCCATCTTAGCCCCACTTAACTTAAGCTAATATCTCGGTGTTTGCGACAACACCTGTCAACGCGCAGGGAAACACAGACTTGCCCACACACACTCAGGAAAACAGACACGCACATACTCGAGTGTGTTGGTTCAGCTCTTCCATTGAGAGTCCGTATGCTAGCTGGCCATTGTGTGCGTAAGGCCTTTTGTCTGTGCAGCCTGAAACTGGTGATTGCACCTTAGCTACCGCAGTTCAAGCGTAAACAGTGTTTTCATGCCCTACGATATACACTGTTGCCAGTGGACCCCTAAATCCCTGGAACAGCTGAGTCCTAGGGTGTCAAAGATAATGGCAATTTATTGCAGTGCGAAGCTTTCTCATTGCCCCTCTCTCCCCCCTTTCCAATCGCCCCTCCACCCCTCCTCCTCCCTCAAACAGATTAAAATTAAGCCGTAAACATGTGAGGATGGAATTAACACATTTAGCGAGTCTCCTCTTCCCACATCCCATTTTCGCTCCAGAGCGGCTGATCCCCGCTGTCGAACGCGGGTGCAATTTTAATGACTCGCAACGTTTTTGAAGTCCACATGAAAAAAGCATCGCTCGCTGTTTGTGGCGGCGCTAGATATGGCTGGGCCACGGCCGGCCATGATTGGGGGGGACACACACCGCCGACTCGGACTCCAGGCTCTTCGATAGGATCGGTGTCATTTTCCTCTCCACGATAAGACGCCTTGCTGACAAGGTCCGATTAGGAGAGAAAAAATCATTATTGCTATGCCTTTCATCCACCGGGGGTTTACCGATAAACAGCTCACCCACGGCTAGGTTTTCTGAGAGCAAGATGTTATGCATTGAAGCATATATATTTAGGAAATATGGTTTCAAGCAAAATTTGGGGAGCGTTTTGAATAATTATTTTCTTTTTAAATACGGGCTCCTTAAAACCTTTCTCCTCAGCTGAAAACTCAAGCTGTGAAATATTTAAGTCTTTGCTTCCAACTCCATTAATCAAACAATTATCAAATAGCTTCATATTCTTTTTGAACACAATACAACATGTCAATTGTATCAGCCTACAAAAAAGTTATTTATTATGCTATACCTCAAGGAAATCCACTTTAGCAAACTGTCCTTTTAAAAAGAAAAATGAAAAAGAACAGAGAGAATAAACTAAAAGAAATGAGAAAAGATTCCGCTACATGTTAATAATAAAAAGATTTACATTGCATATTTACTGTAAATATATTTCTACAAATCATTTATGTGGTGACTGAAAAAATCCTTAATAACACCAAGTATCAAACTGGTGTATTAACATGTCATACAAAATATATAACTAATGATGTAAACTAATATTAAACTTTTATGATGAAAAAAAGTTTTAAAATATAATATAATATAATATAATATAATATGGACTACACTTACTTATGCTGGGGTAATTTCAAAACTGTCCATTGAAAAAATTGTTAATTCACTTTTATATTTTAATGTATAGATACACGTTTTTTTAACACAGATACATAAAGAAATATTACACCATATTTCTTTGCATTAACTGAAAATTGCAAACAATAAAAAACAGAAATAAAAATCGTCAAGAGCTAATAATAGCCTCTGCAAAAAAATATCATTTGGGCTTCATAAATGTAATTGATAATGTCATTTGCTCTGGGTTTGCTTATGGATTTGAGAAGCGAAATAAAGCAAGTGGGAGAGAAAACACAGAAAGAGACGAAGATGGAGGGGGAGCGATACAGAGTTGGGACAAACGTGCGCTGTGTTACTGGGCCACTCCAGCGTCCATGGACTCTCAGCAAGACTCAAAGCCACACTCTGCATCAAAAGGAAGCCATGAAGATTTTTTTGTTTACAAAAACATATTTATTTATTTCACGTCACTCTGTCATTTATCTATTTATTTCTTGCCGTCCCAGCACCCCTTGCTCTGCCACTGGAATCATGTTCGATGACGCCGACAAGTTCGCCCTCCCCTCTTTTCCCCCTCTCTTTTAATACCACTGCAGTTGAAAATCAAACTGCTCTAAAACAAATTGATGTACTCTTTAATATAGTCGTCACATCATCACAGGGTCCTCACGTGTCTGCCTTAGTGACAACTGCAGGGCTGCTTAGCTTAGCCCAGCAATGGCTGCCACTTTGTTGGTCGCTTCAATGATTTATCACAAAAAGAGAATGACATTGTGAGAGTGGGAAGAGGGAGAAAAGGGGAGACACAGAAAGAAAACTCCCCTGGATTATGATTTAGTCACTGGCACCTTTGATTGACATGGTCTAATCAGCTTATCTCCATCTTAATAAAGTTGATGGCCTGTGGTGCTGCTCTCTACCTGGCATGGTGTGAACTTTGGGCTCTACTGGGGCCCCTAGGGGCCAGGCCTCGACCCTCTGTGCTTATCTAAACAGGACTGAAATCAACCCTAATGAGCGGTTTTTATTTAGCAGGATTGATTACAGGCCCCTAAACACCAAGAACACTCAACTAAAAAGTGTTCTCAGCCTCTTGCTGGCCACCTTTAAAATGCAGAGCAATGCTTTTGTCTGTGTCTTCCTTTGTTTCAGTGGTTCATTTAGCTGTCATTGCTAAGTTATTTGTGTCAACTGAACAAGTCAGTATAAAGGAGGATGAATTTTCAAAGTAAATTAACTCCATATTTGCCAGTCAATTTACTGAGTCATAACATTTTTAAATACTGCCTCTGAGATGCAACTAGTGAAGTGATCATAATTTTAAAACATAAAAGCCTTCACATGTTCTAAAAAATTTTTAAATTTTATTACACATTTAACCTTATCATATCTCTGCACACAAACTGTAGCAGTTTCAAGCACACATAAAAGTACTGCTGCTACAGTGGGCCCGTAATTCAAGTTTATCTTTAAGTTTACAATTACTATTAACGTCCTATAACAATTGCACATTTACATCAGTTAAGGTAATGACACAACAAAGCAAATTTAATTTAAAGCAGTTCAATCATCATACCAGTAAACAACAGTCCCTTTTAATTACCATAAGTGGATAATTAAGCAGGATGTTGGATGGAATTTTTTTTCTTCATGTTTTGTATAAGCTGTCGATATGTAGGACTCAACTCTCTCCCCTTCAATGAATGATAATAAAAAAGGTAGAATAGCTAATCATTGCAACTTAGATGTCTTATCTAACATGCCATCTATTTCTAAACAAGCAATCATAAATCATTTAAAATCTCTTCAACTGTGGAGGCAACGACTAAAATCTGGCATGTCTTTGATTTAACATCAGTCAAGCCTGCACATTTGGGTATTTCAAATGCCCCTGACTCAAATGTCTTAAAATTGGCTAACTGCGTGCCCTCCCTCTTTATTTAGGGCCCTCTTTAACTGGGCTAGCCCCTGTGTCTGCTTGTTGCTATGCCTGGGCTTTTAAGTCAGTGCTCTTCACTAATGAAGTTCTATACTTTATTTATAAGACAAACAGAGGCTCCTGGTTCTTGAGGGTGCATGTGGTAAATAATCTCTGAATGTCCAAAGAGTCTCCTCTGTATCTCTCTGAGGGCTATCACTGCTTTTGGCAAGCCTTTCTTTTTGCTAAATTCACAAGAGATACTGAGAATAGTAGAAAAAGAATGTAAAAATCTGATAAAATGGTACTATGTGAAGATTCATCTTTTCTTAGAACTAAGAGTTCTCTTTTTTCCCTTAAATGTGACCTAGAAGCATCCTGTTTTTTTTGTTTTTTTTTGTTCCTGGTCATTAAGAGATATCTTGTCGACAATGAAGAGAAAAGGGGGCAAACCTGAGTTTCTACTGTATTTCTTTGTTCACGATCTCTTTGAAATAAAATGTCTTTCAGTTCCACTTCCCCCATTGGTCAATTACAGTTCTTAGGGGCTACTGTGTCATTGTGGATAGAGAATGCAACTTTGAATTACTGCAATATAATGACGCTAAACTGTTCTTTGTAAAAAACTACGGCTTAGATGTCTGAGGAGAATTGAGGTTTGTGGCAAGAAAAGTATTTACAGTACGACTAGAGAGGGTCTGATTGGAGAAACACTAAAACACTCTAATTATTCTTGTTTAACGTCTATGGATGCCACACCTCTGTGTCTCAAAGCTTGTTCCTCAACAACTGCCATTGCCATTTTCATAATGTGCATGAAAAAAGCATGGAGTATTACTTGGGTTTTTATTTAATTATTTTGAATTTGTTAGTGTGAAAGAGAAAGAAGTACAATAAATGGAGCCTTAAAAGTAGACAATTTAGTGTTTGCAAAAAGATAAATCCTAGTCCATAGTGTACTGTGTTTCAATACTCTAAGAACTATGGCAGGGCTATGATCTAAATAGTGCAGGATTTCGTGAAGATATGTGACAAGGGCTGTGACGAGACCACAAGAGTAAATAAGACCAAACTTAATTTGGGATCAGATGGCAAACCCTGTCAAACTTTATAAATCCAGTGGATAAATATGGTTACCTACTGTTTGCGCCCAGCGTGTTTGTTGAATTTGCAAGCCTGGCATAGATTGTAATTAGTCTGTTGGAAGAGTGCAAATTCCCTGTGTATTGCTGTTTTTTGTGCAGATGTATTCCCTGTTTGACCCAGAAACACTACCATTTCAGGTTGTGCATCTGAGCGGAGGGTTGATATCGACAGCAGAGCAAAGGAAGGGGTCATGGATTAAAGACATGGGGCGAAGCTTCCCCACCAAATCACAAACACACCCCAGCTGGTGTGGACCAAGCCAAGTGTGTGAGACCAAGACAGGATAAATGGGCATTGTTCTTAGCTAGCCACACAGTGGATGAGATGGCCACCAGTGACGCAGGGTCAAGGGGTATGTGGCCGACTGCAGTGGGAAAAGAAAAAAAAAATCACTGAACACTGTTGATCCATGGCCCACTTCTTTAACACCAACCAAGCAGTGAGTCTAAATACAGAACAAGTCACTCTAGTGAAAGATACAACTAGTTAGAATTAACAATCTGTTGGCTGTCGCAGAATTTGACATAGCCTCAGAATCTCAGATAGCGGCAGGATCATCTAAGACATTTGAATCAACATTTTTAAGCAGAGAATGCAGATTGTATTTGTGAATGCAAGTTACAGAGAACATCAAAAGCTAGTGGTCTGTGTGCAAACCTTCTTTGACTTGAATTATTAAATCTGTCGATGTCTCACACGCCAGCCACCCTGCGATTATAGTGTAAATTGACAAACTTTTTCAAAACTACAACGGAAGGCACAGAAAGAATGAGCTTTGATACATCTCTGAGGAATACACTGTGCCTCAATAATGTGGCGACTGTCAGGAAGGAAGACAGGAAGAAAAAAATATGCTAACTGGTTAAATCTATTTAAGATCCCAATGAGCTGTTTTTCCTATTTTAAGATAAAAACCATCCTTGATAATGATAAAAAAGGAGTTTGTGTGTTTTTGGATGGTTTATTTAAAAAGTGATATCATGTTTTTTTTCCTTTTCTTCTGCACTCCTAAATTAAGAACTTCAGGAAGAACGCTGACGTTGTTTATTTTCATACACCCCCTGTCTGTTTGTGGGGGGAAAAAAAGAAAAGAAAAAACACCACTTCAGACCCGACACATACACACACACCTACACAAAACACACAGACACACACCGCCATAGTGATGCCTGAATTTTCCTCGGGAGCAGAGCAAGGAGAAGCGTCATCCAATCTGTTGCCTGTACATCTCTCTCTCTCTCCCTTCCTGGCTCGCCTTTGATGTGCTCCCGAAAATGTCATCAGGCGTCAAGGAAAGAGGTTTTCTTCGACCCCCCACCCCACCCTCCATCCCCCAAACTCACATATCCACCCACCTCGCATATGAGCAAGACAATTTGCTGTCGCTCACTCATTCTTACCACTATCTTGAACCCCCGTCCAACACCACCCCACTCCTCCCATCCCAATCCAAAACAGAAAACATACCAGTTTCTACTGCTATCTGGTAGCCGGCCTCCAGTCTCCGTGATGACCTTTCCAGCTTCTCTGTGTTGTCCAACAGATGTGCTCTCTGCAAAAAATAGAGAAAAAAAAATAAAACTAGAGAAACAAACACAAAAAATTGATTGAGAGGGCTGGGACCTATTTCAAAGAAGCACATCAACACTGTCACCTAAACAGACAGACCACATCCACAGTGACAACATAATACAGCCAGGTTGGCAATAACCTTCATGGATGACAATGTGTTATATGCTGATGCAATATCAAGCATATGCATGTTGACGCTGACAATGTAAGAGGTGCTGCTGCCTCATCTTGGACATGAAAACAAGAACTACTTTGAGGTACACAGGACAGCCTTCTGCTGCACGGGGAAAGGTTAAGGCAAAGAGATACAGCAAATAATGGAGGTAAAATAAAATTTTATTCCAATTTATTTCCAGTTAAAAGAAAATCCTGTCCAGGTGATGGCTTCATAGCAAAGGAGAAATTTAAGACTCAGTCACCAACAACTGTAGACAGTAATGCACCATATAAAGTGTAAGATTTATTGAATAATAATAATCATGCTCAATATCATCATTTTAGCCTTTTCCAACAATGTCAAATGTATATACAATAAACATAATTACACATCATTGTAGTGGTATTAAATGTAACAATTATCCCAAACAAAACCATGAGATTTCTTTTCTGCTTCTTGTTTATCCACACCAGAGTGGCAAAAAAGTAATTCATGATGTGTGAGTTACTGCATCCTCCCTTGGTTTGCTCACAGCTACCAACAATTGACAAGACTGCCCACTGAAAGCACACACAGCATATTTCAAGAAAAGAAAGAATGATGATTGATCATTTTTTCAAAGTTTCAAAATTATGGCAATATCATTTGTATGCATATCAATTGAAAGCAGTTCCTTAGTGATTTTGGTTTCCTCTCTACATGTAAACAGTTCATGAAAAGTTCTGCTGACAGATGGAGTTACATCTTGGGTCTCTCAAATGTGGAAATCTTTCATTGTGGTTTTATTACATAGTGTTCCTGTATCCTATTACTGCACCATAATGTGTTTAAAGGATGTTACATAATGCAGTATCTGATTTTGAAATTTGTTAGCTTTTTAAAGATTTATTTGTCATTTTAGCCTTTATTTGATCATTAAGAGACACCAGGCAGAAAGATGACAAGAAGCAGAGGGGAAGGCATGCCACAGCAAGTGCCCCAGTCAGACACAAACAAGTTGCAGTTATAGTGCTGTGAAAAAGTTTTTGCCCCATTCCCGATTTTTTGTTTTTTGGCATATTTGTCATACTTATATAATTCAGATCATCAAATAAATTGTAATACTACACAAAGATAACCACAGTAAATACAAAATGCTGTTTTTAAGGGAAAATGCTGTCCAAGCCTGCCTGGCCCTATGTGAAAGTAATCGCCCCCAAAGCCACAGCTGACTAAAAAGAACAAAAAGACTTTTCACACATTTGCCAAAAACGTCTTGATTATCCCCAAGACTTCTGGGCAAATATTCCTTGTACTGATGAGACAAAAGTTTAACTTTTGGGAAGGTGTGCGTCCTGTTACATCTGACATAAAACCAACACAGCATTTCATACAAAGACCATGATACCAACAGTCAAACATGGTGGTGGTAGTGTGATGGTCTGGGGCTGCTTTGCAGCCTCAGGACTTGGATGACTTGCCATAATTGATCAAACCATGAATTCTGCGCTCTACCCGAAAATCCTGATGGAGAATGTTTGGCCATCAGTTTGTGACCTCAAGCTCAAGCACATTCAGTGCAGTAGGACAATGACAATGACCAGTTATTGGGTTTAGGGGACCGGCACGTTTGGACAGTTTTTTTCCCCCTTAATAAATGAAATCATCATTTTGTATTTACTCTGGTTATCTTTATGAAATATTAAAATTAGTTTGATGATCTGAATCATTTAAGTGTGACAAATACGCCAAAAAATAAAAAACACAGCACTATAACTGCAACATCCCTGGTTTGCGTCCAACTGGGGCACTTGGTGGCATGCCTTTCCCTCTGCTACTCTCCATGTTGTCTGTCTGCCTTGTTGCTCTCAATTTTCAAATAAAGGCTGAAATGACAAAACATTTCAGCAGATCTTGATATGAACTGTTAACATGTAGAGATTAAACCAAAATTACTAAGAATCTGCTTTCAATTGATATGCATACAAATGATACTGCCATAACTTTGAAACATTGATCTTTGTGTAATATTAAAATTAGTTTGACAATCTGAATCATTTAACTGTGTCAAATATCAAAAAAAAAAAATAAAAAGAAATCAGGAAGGGGGCAAATACTGTCACAGCACTGCATGTGACATTTAACCAGGGCATTTCAGATTTATTAGCTTTCTAAACATGTTGAAGAAGTCAGTTAAATTCCCTCATGCCCAAATATTTCAGTAGAGTATGTATTACCTGTACAACAAGTGGAATTTTACTGTATATGCATGATTTTTTTGAGACTGACAATGTCTTAAATGTTTTGCTATTTAGTTTAAACAACTCTTTCCACTACCAGCATCAGGGGACCCTCAACCAACAGCTACAGTTAGTCAATTTGTCACTGAGTACTGGCAACTGCTTATCGTGGAAACTAGCTGGGATATTTTGAATACAATAGGCTCACTAACAACCTGCATTAAACTGCATGAAAATATCAATCATGATATTTTCCCTCATTGTTGTGGACATTCATATGGACATTCTACATAAGTACAGACTGAAATGTCTGAATTATATTTAATATTGTAATTCTAACCTCAGGTTTGTACCACAAAGAATAACAAACTAAGCTTGTTATAAAATTCTGGTATATGGTCAGTGAGTTAATCATGAAAGGCTCTGTTTGATCGTTCTTTCACACAAGAAATGTCTGGTCATTAAATGTTGCATTAAAGTTTTCTTTTATGCATGTACTTTACTGTGTATCATGGTTGCTTCAAAAGTAACTAAACTACTTACTTGACAAAGTGCGAACTAAACACTAGCTGTATTTAAGACTAGCTACACCTACTATTAT
Source organism: Sandelia bainsii (assembly GCA_032362345.1). Classification (NCBI taxonomy): domain Eukaryota; kingdom Metazoa; phylum Chordata; class Actinopteri; order Anabantiformes; family Anabantidae; genus Sandelia; species Sandelia bainsii. Next base: position 11,780,950 of record JAUMHL010000012.1, read on the forward strand.
GCTTATATAACATTTCCATAAAAAAGTAATCAATCTACAATACAAACATAGCTTAAAACAACATATACAGATGCATATTATCTGTACTACTGACACACTTTATGTGTATGTCCAGAGTAAGACCCAGTTTTTATTAAATCTATAGTGCCTAGTGAGAATATCAGTATAACAGCATAAACAAGAGTTAAATGTTTACTCAAATCTTGTTGGTTTTGATGGCCTTTCTAATATGTTATGTTAAGGAGCTCATCAGATGTAACACATTTGACACTTTAAAACAATGCTATGAATGACAACCACCTCTCAGAAAAGGGTTTATGCCCATCATATAAGCGAAGGGGACAGGGGGAGAAGTGAAATCTCTCTAGTTTCAGTTGAGCTGTCAAAATGTGTACCAGCTAATCACTCAGAGGAAATGAAAAACATGGAGTTAAAAAAAGTCAACGACACACTTTTCAAAGTTTGACAATAAGAGGGATGGGAAAAGAGCAGGGAGGAGAAAACTCCCTCTGAACTCTTTCATTTCCCTCGCTTCCTTTTTCTTTGCGCCGCTGACAGATGTCATTTAAAATTGTAGAGATACTTTTTAATAGTTAAAGGGAGGGCAGAGGAGGATGGAGCGATAGGAGAATGGGTGGGTGGATTGGTGTTAAAATGGGTTGCTGGTAGGAGAAAGCAATAAGGAGAGAGTGAGTATGGGACAGGATGCAAGGTGTTTTTGGTAAAGGGTTTGGTATGGGGTTCTAGAGAGGTATTACAGAGGTGTGGAACTAGTAGTGACATCAGCAGAGATGGCAGTGAGCACATGGGAGAAAATGGATACCAAGCATGGGCTATAATGAGCCCCTATGGATCAGCTGAGATGCAGGGGACATATTGACATGCAGTGCTTAAGCTAATACACCTAGACCATGGCTGCAATGCCTGTGTGTGCCTGGAGCATGAGGCAGCCAGGGATACTGACAGAGTAGCGCACTCCCCGGGTTCTTCAAAGAGCTCAAGTGATTAGTATGTTATCATTACCATTCGAAACGTGATTTTCCTATTCCCTCTCGGCAAAGGTGACACGTCTCGGGGAGACGGCCGGCAGACTCACTGCGATGGAAAGCCACTTCAAAGCTTTCTCCTCCTGAATTTCTCTCTCTCTCTTCTCTCCCTCGTTCTGTCTTCTTTTTAGGGCCTGGGGGAGGGGAGGGTGACTGTGGGTGGGTGTGTGAGGTGGGAGGGGCTGCTGGGGAGTAGTGGTGGCAGTAGTGGTATATATGTGTGTGTGATCATTAGAATAATGTGCCCTGAGTTTGACAGTGACAGAACCTGAAGGAAAGGGTGAGAGTTCAGCCACTAAGAATCCAGTAATGGCACACTATGATGGCCCTAATAATGAAACAATCCAGCTATGAACGCATGGTACCATGGAAAATAATGAAAAGGAACATGTACAACTAAAGCTAAACATCCTACACATATCCTACACAGTCACAGTCAAGGTTGATACAGATATTATGTCTACAAACTTAATCTAAAGTGAGGAGACTCTTACTCCAGTAAATCAATTTTGTTCCAAAATACGAATGTCACACAACAATCTTCAACAGTCCCTAAAATGTGAATGTATCGAAGTGTTAAGATTTTATTCTGCAGCTATCAAGCAAAAGACATCTTTGTCAGCATTTTTGTTGATGGAAATGCAAAGTGGCTGCCAACCCTTACTGTGAAAAAATGTCCCATAGCAAGCCCTGGCCCTATGGTTCTGATATAACCATTGTGAAACCTTCAGAATAAGGTAAAGACTCACACAGACACACACCTATTTAAGCTCAAATACTGGCTTGCAATTCAGAACTGCCATTTATCTACTTAAGAAAAGCTAAGTATCGCATGAAAACTCTGATCGTCTCATGGAGCCTTCTAGCAAAGGATTTAAATACAACATATGATAAATATTGTGCATCTGTGAGTGCACTGGTGCATCCCCCCACCATCATTTCTGCCTATGCATGTATGCCTTTTCATCTGACACCTACATTTTGAACAAAGATCTTCTTAGGAACCACAAAAATGGTGTTTTTTTGTTGTGCTTTTTTGAGTCAAGAAACACTCTTCAGTTGTAAGTTATTAACAGGGAGCCCCAGAACAATGCAGCTGTAGCTCAAAAGAAATCTCTCCCCTCTTCTTTCGCTCTCCTGCCTTTTTTCAATATCAAACACAGGCGGTTACTATCACCATTTTCCAAAGTTCAGATGATTTCCTTATTATTTCAATAAGGGTGGGAGAGAGTCAAAGTGAATAATGATGACAGCTGTGATTCAGACTGACTGTGTGATCTTCTGTGCCGTTTGTTTGGGACTTGTAAGACGAGGAATTACAAGTGTCAAACAGCTGTGAATATGGGTGCTAAATATTTAAACATGTTTTTCAGCTGAAGAAAAAAGTATAGTTTTTAAAAGCAAGGCTTAAGTGTGTATAAGCTGTGCCAGTCTTTGATTCAAATGCAAGAAGAGCATAAGGGTACAAGACTGCAGTGGAAGAGTGTAATGGCGAAGAGGGTGCAGAATCAAGCCCGATTACACAGATAGGGCCATTCCAAAAAGGTTAGACAGCTGAGGTAACACAAGATGTCTTCTGACCCTCAGGCTAGGAGGAAATGCATAAAAAAGATGGGAAGGAAAAAGGGGAAACAAAAGTACAGCTAAATAAAAGAAAAAAGTGTGATAACATGGCATCTGGGCTAGGTTGGTGCTCTAAATAATGGATAGGTGTGAATGGAGAGGCTTTGATAGAAACTGAATTACTCAGCTTCAGTACAAACTCTTATGAACATAGTCTCCATCAAAGGCACATTTAACAACATATTGTAAATACACCTGCAAACGCAAGTTCAACCATGCTTCAAAGAACAACATATAATGTAACCTACTATAAATATGTGCCTCAATTAGAGAGGGAAAAACACTTTACCCAAAATATGATTTGCATGAGTATTAAATAAAAACATGGCTTATACAATGGAATGCTGTAACTACCAAGTGTGCAACAACTGTAACTGTAAAATGTGTAGTTTCTATTTCCCTGGAAATTGCTATAAAGTTCGACAACAAATGTTTCTGATAAAAGACTACATACACATAAATTATTTATATGTTTTTAAATGATTCTATACTATTACCTAACCTCATATTTTATCCATTTTGACCTTTAAAATTTAACATTTTACAGTGTTGATTTGCATGAGCCTTTGACCTCACTTACATTACTTTACATTATTATCAGTTTGTCAGTCTTCAATGAAACATAATAAGTTGACAGGTTGTCAAGGCAGCTAAACAATATGCTTGCTTGTTAACCTGATAACTCAGTTTAGAAGGCCAATTTGTATTTAAGTATGAGAGGAGCAGGTCACATTAGAGCATCTGTATAAGAGCTGCAGATGTTATAATCACATAGAAGCTCAAGGAACCATGATTTCTGTCTAGCATCAATGAATAAAACAGTGCCTGTTGCTAATGGAGCAGGATGTAAGAAATGTTTATGAATGTGTTTTATGAATAATAGAATACAAATCCAATGGTGCAATTAACTAAATTTCATAAAGTCTGTGAAGATTCTCAGTCATCCAAGTGAAGTTGTCTGGAAGTATTACGTAACGTAACGGAAGTATTACGAAACGTTTCAACCTTACAAGAAAGAAGTCCAGTTGCCATGACTCAACTTCCAGATAAACTTCATAATAGCATTTTTAGTTTGGTACGGTAACTGGCAAGCTAATATGACTCATTTGTTGCTAACAAAGATTTCGTTTAGACATGTTTATGAGACTTTTGTTTAAAGTGATGTACACTTCTTTGAGAACTACAATAAATCCTCAAATTGACCAATGATTGAGGCAGTTTTATCTCATTGAATATATGTGGCATGTATGTGGTACCTTGCACATTATTCATTGTGAACAACAAAACAGATACATGAAATATGGTGATCTTTACGCAATGGTGAATGACAAAACAACAACAACTACCTTACAGTCTTACATCATGTATATCAATGTTTAGCCTAAATCAAATATTACATAACTAATGATGACCTTAATCTAATGCATTACAAAAGGCAGAAACCCACTCATTTGGCCCAATTCAAGAAAAGTAAGGGGTAGTAAATCTTAAGCAGCTATACTACAGTTCAAGTTCTAAACTATGCTGGGCCCAATAACGTAAGCTACTCCAAGTCTTATTTCATTCCCTTATATTTGTCTTCAAAAGAGTGTATCAGAAATAATGTCTTATCTTTACTTTCTAATATTTAAGGTGGGGGAAACTACAGAAATTGGCTTTCAGTTAATTCATTATCTTTGGCTTTGCCTTTAAGCCGTTCAATCAGACATGCAAAAAAGTGTCCAAATGAGCTGAATTTAGGAGGGCAAATGGAAATTTCAGTGGGAAAGCAGAATTTAAATTGTTAGAGCAGAGAAGCACTTACCTCTTCACGTAACTTTATCAACTGCATCATGAGAGCAAAAGGGTGGAGAGAAAGATGGAGAGAATGAAGAAGAGATAAAAGAGCAAAAAAATGGCAGGAAGAAGATCAGTCATGTGGCTGGCTACAGAATTAACCTTGACGATTTATCCGTTTGCATGTTTAGCATTTGGAAATCACAAGACAAACACATTAAACGAAGCTAAACATGCCGCTCAGGCTGACTTTTTTGAACAAACAAAGATCAAGTCCTGGCGCTGTCACATTAAACAAGGAGAGGGATTGGATTTCTCGACTTGCAATATCTACCAACATTACCAAGGAAGTCACATCACAGAAGTTAATATAGCAAGAACAAAGACAAAAAAAGAGTAAAAAGCACTCTGCACAGTTACAGCATGTTTAAAATGTTGAGGAAAAGTATTTTTTCTTATAATCTATGATTTTGCTGAATTCTCTGGAAAATATGTGCCCTTTGGAACTGGGTTGGTAGAATGCTGAGCCACTCCATTTACACCACTGTTCAATGCTGATATGTTATCAATATTTCACATACTGTAGCTTATGCATCTCAGTAAAGGCGTATGCTGTTTAGATTAGGCATGGAAAGTCATGTGAGGCTAGCATTGTATATACATACAATGCAGCTTATTATTGAGACAGCCATAGATCATGAAAAATTAATCTTAGCATAGCTATACATTTTTGATGAAAGAGAATAGCAAATTTAAAATGAAGCAAATAAGAAATGCTACTCCTATTCCCTGTCCTGGAAAATCTTGCATCTCTGATAATAAATCAAACATTTGAGGAAAGACAATAATCCCATTTTCCATTAATTATGCTTAATCACAATTAAATTGTTTGTTTCCCTAGCCTGTTCTTAAGTGAGGGCTGTAGAGAAGGAAAAAGACTGGGGTTTATCATGGGAATGAAACAGATTTGGCTGGAAAGGGGGAAGGACAAATGTCTTAATAAGCATTTTAAAGGTGTTTTTTTTTTTATTCAGATTTCCTGGACGACATTTAAGGTTAACAGATATAAAAGTAGGGTAAGGGTCACTATTTCTTTTACTGTTTATTTTGAATTATGTGAGACTGGAATAATTTTGTATAACACAAGATGAGAGTTTTCATATCTGTTAGTTCAAGCTTAATAAATAATGTTCAGGCTTAAAAAACATAGAGACAGAGTCAGAAAATTACATCTTTATGTTAAAATAATTCAAAACAAAACCAGCTTATACCCACTATCATGGCCAGAATAAATCAAAAATTAACATCTAACACATTCACATATACTGTAATTCTAAACAAGCTTTAAAAAAAACAATACTACACTGCATATAATTATGTCCTCTATTTATATTATACCTCTAGTAAACACTCATGTTGTCAAGTAAAAATGTACCCAGAATGAATCTACACAATATAAAAAAACGAACAAAAAAATTAAAGTGTTTCACACTTTACAGTCTTGCATTTGTTATAGCATTTTTCCTCATAATTTTACATACATGAAAGGAATATAAAAATAGTTATTGCACCATTTTTGTTTTTTCCACCAATGATAAAATATGTCTGTGACAGCTGAGTATAATATTGCAAATAAAAAATGTTGTCAATATCTATAATGTGGGAGATAAACAAGTATAACTGCATGTTTTTCTAAAGCGCTCTTACCCTTGAAAATGTCGGCAGTAACAAGATGCACTTTGGAGTGGAAACTGTCTTTTCTAACTTAAGCAACAACTCCCCACTAAGAATGCATTATTGAAGAGGCCAAAGTTTAAAACTACACTGTGGATGTGGTTATTTGGGGCTTGAACAAACCCAGCAGATCCTGCGATCCCTCACCCCTGCTCTGCCATCAGTCAATGGGTACCAAACAAAACTTGTTCTAGCTCATTTGTGCTGCCTGACTGATTGTAAGTCCTCGTGGAGGATTTGTTCAAACTATACGAGGGCCATGTTGAGCTGTGTTTCTTCTTTCTTCCAGTTTAGCTTTATTTTTCTTTGGCATCTATTCTTTAGTGCAGCCAACGATGGTCACATTGCACAAGAGATACAGAGCAGTAAATACAGAATATTGTAAATGTTATAATTACTCCTGCATGAACGTCTTTCCTTGTGTTTTTGTGATGCCAGCCAGTATTCAAAATTGCACTGCTGCAATTTTTCTGTTATGATAATCAGCAATTTTTTTTCAAACAAAAGATTTTTTTTTATCCAATACGGAATTCGATACAAGTGGTAATCTGCTTCCTTTGTAGCCTGCAAAATCTGGTCCATGCCGGCTCAAACCAGCACAATCTCTTGTGGCCAAGCCTTCTGCTGTGACTGAAATCGAAACTATTCCGTATAGCGTTCGTGTGTGAAAAATGTGTGTGCATTTGCTGCTTTGTGTGTGGCATCTGTGTGTGTGTGCACCTACATTTGTGTGTGTGTGTGTGTTGCATGCAGAGAAAACAGAAAGAAAAAAATGTGCAATGGTAGCCTACCACATTATTAAAAAAACGAGTGATAGTGCCAATTCAGGCTCTGTCCGCATACAGATAACGAATAAATGCCGAACTCTATTAAATCGTCCTTTAGCCATTATCGCAGGGCCAACACGCCATTTTCAGAACTTATGACGGTTCCCCATTTACTTAGCTATAAATCCTTGCCATGTAACCAACAGATTTGTGACTGGTAATGATCTGCTCAGCCAGGGCTATATGAAATGATCCTGACCTCTTTCAGATCGTCAGGAATTAAATTGACCGACTTGCCCCGGCCCCCACCATCATTTCCCCTCTCCTATCACCGCCGTCTCGTTAGATAAAAAACCCTGAAGTTCCGAGTACTCCACTCACAGCAAGACCAAGACAAGTATTATCTCCACAAGTTTTAAAATGAAAATGAGGTAAATATGGCTCCTGGGAGAAAACTGGAAAATGTATATCATCTATTTACTTTCCTTTTGCCCCCAGCATGAACTCTCTCTATAGCTTTGTGTGGGTTTAAGATATACAATTATAATTTTTTCACATGAAACACGATTATTGCTAATTATTACTGTATTTTTCTGGCTAAATAATTTATAGTAAGTAAATTAATATATTAAGATTTGGTTCTGGAAATCTTAAAAAAAAAAAAAAAAATTTAAATCGACACTGGTATAGGAAAAGGAATATGTGACTTATTATACCAATTTTTTTAAACTACATAATGAGCTTAATTGACAAAAAGAAATGTGTTTTTGTATAATACAATTAAGAGGACATAACCAATTAAGAACTAAATATCCTTGGATTTTATTAATATTATTTTACACTTCATATTTTATGTTATATTGCTCATACAAACAGAAAATTAAGAAGTAAGCTGTGGATATAGTTTGAGATTTAAATGTTGTAATGTAAATTGAACTACCTCTATTTTGTTATATTTCTGCATGTATAGATTTTATTGGTTTTCATTTAGTAATACAATCATACAATATTAAAGTATATTAAGTAATAATTATTGTCAACAATAATTACAATAACAAAACAGCAATATCCAAAATGTACAATTAAATGTGTAAGAACAGTATTAATTCCACTGATACATTTTTATTATTTCAACCATTTTCTTTGAGCTTTATAAATATTACTTTTAAATATTTTTATTTAAATTTTTAATGAAAGGGAAAGAAGATATAAAATGAAATGTGAATTCTTTTTTAGCTGTTCCTTGACAAGATTTTGATAGAACCCATCAGTGTCTGAAACATGACATTTCTGACAGCAAATCTCCTTCCAACTTCTGCATAAAATGTCAGAATCACTTTTGTGTCTTGCTAATTTCCCAGGAATATGCATATCAATTACACATCTTGGCTCGTGATACATACGTTTCTAAGATGTGCAGTTCATGGGTTATCATTGAAATGATAATAGGCAACTGTTAAAAAAAACAAAAATAACAGACAACTTTATTTAGCCGTGAATCATCTAAATATATTCCCATAAATCACTGTGGGATTAAATGTACAAATATGCATTTGAGCATTCATCTTTTTTTCTTCTGAACGTGCACGTTAGAATGCAAAGTATTTATTTGCATGTGAGTGTGTGTTATTGTGTGTGTCTTGAGACACTAACCCTGCAAGTTGACAGGCAATTCTAAAGGCAATGTATAATTAGTTAAAAGACGTTTGGTCATAGTTGAGAGTGGCTGTGTATGAGTGGCAGCTGTGCAAGTGAGCAATAGGTAAGTGCGTCTTAAATGTTAAAACGCTGTTTGCTGAATCCGTTGATATATCACTGTTTTGATGCAGCTCTACATGAATTCAAAACAATTTATTCAAAACAACTTAAGTTTAAAAGAATGTGTGGCATATTTTGGGCAATTAAGATCACAATTCAAGATAATTGTTTTTCTGCTTCATTTTCACTTTCAGAACTGATGTGACTTAATCTTTTGTAGACACTGCTGACAATGAATGGAAACTGCTAATGTTGTTTTCATCTGTTGTTTATAACCCTCAAATTCAACAGGCTGAACTGAGACTCAAACAAAATGTCACTCACCACCTTTTAATAAACAATAAACCAACTGTGAATATGTTGATAGATAATAGATCTAAATGTCTAAGACAGAATTAGAGATTTTCGATCAAAGGCTAATATTCAATAATAAATCTTCTTCAGGGGCTACATTTAGGGGCTAATTAGAATTTTGAAGTACTGCACCAATATACTGCACTCAAATATTTCAGTGTTGTTGTTTTTTTTATATCAGGTGCCAAAAATATGAGGATCCATGTGCTTATTCATTTTGAGTATTCGTATTGTGCAGGTTCACCACCCTTGGAGTTTAAAGAAAGACGAGAAAAGGCATGTGTGTGGACCTGGATGGAGGATGGAGGATCTATTAAAAGGCCTAAGTCCACACCCGCTGGTGAACAGCTGTTGGATCGTTGGAGTAGGAGGCCAGATTTTTGGTTGTGTGTTTGTGTTTAGGTCTTAATGTGTGTGTCTGTGTGTCAGTCACAATCTGGATTTGGCCAGACACTGGTCCCATGCCCTGAGCCCACTCACTGGCAGCCCAGCTTTGCATTAAACAGTGTTCCTTCCGCATGACTTATTGACAATACCGTGGTTTCAGCTCTCGATGGCCCCTACGAGGGGCCCATCGCCTCACCCTGGGGGCCAGTCAGCCACCCACACCGGTGTCAGTTGGGCCCCTGATTAGCACCTCACCTGGTTCTCTGAGGAGCTGGCGTCATCCCCCAGGAGCTCGTTGCGCACCTCATCACTGTAGGCAATACGTGACCTTTTCTGAAGGGGGAGGAGGATGAGGAGAAAGGACAAAAAGAAGAAGAGAAGGGAGAAAAAGAGGAGAGAAAAAAGAGAAAACAAGTGGGGAAATATGGCTTAGTACTGTTGTTGATACAAAAACACAACAGGCATTCCTTAAGCACGAGAGCCCCCTAATGGAACTCGGTGACAAACTGAGTCATACACATGCAGGTTGTGTTTATGTGTGCAAGTGTCTTTCTGTGTGTGCAAGTGTCTTTCTGTGTGTGTGTGTGTGTGAGTGTGAGTGTGAGTGTGTCTTTCTGTGTGTGTGTGTGTGTGTGTGTGTGTACCCCTAAAACACATGTACTGACAACAAGCACGTCGAGGTTTGTGCCATGCCTCCTTCCAAGGTGATCTACTGTACCTAGTGCACTTGTGCCACAGAAGTAGTGGCAAAGAGCCCCCCTACCTTGCCCACTTAAACAAATACAAGTTGAGGGATAAAAAAACTCATCTTGTGGATGGAGAGGCTGTGGAACAGGGGGACAGGGAAGAGGGCCAGGGAGATGTATTATGAGGAAGTATCACTTGTCAGCACTAAATCTTTTCTGGGGGCTGTCATTGCTGTCATCCCAGTGCAGTGGCAGGCTCTGTGATAACACCAATGCTGAGACTCAGACAGGGAATAATTCATCACCCATTGGCGGCCCATCGGATTTGGGGTTGCCTCTCTTCCTCACACACACAAACTCTCGCTCACTCTCTCCCTTTCTCTGTCTCCAGATAGGCTAGAATAAGAGAGAATGCCATGTCCAAAAAAAAAAAAGAAACAAACACCCAAAAAGACAAACACTCAGACACACACATTTCATACACACTTCAGAGTGTGCCACCTCCGATTGTGGAAGAGTGGGCTGCCATTGTACCGCTTGTTTACAGACGCCCGACCCATGGAAAAACAGCCTCTTGGCATGCCCTCTAAACTAAATACACACCAGCAGCAGACACAGAAAGTGTTTACTAAGCCTCCTTCGCTTTCTCTCCCTACCTTGACAGGGTTTCTAGGTGGGCTGCAGGAGGTGGGCAAAATCAAAGACAAACACCAGCATAGAAATGAAAATATCACTTTTTCTCAACACGAATTCTTTCTATTTTTCTATATTTACTTAGCCCTTGACTCTAAATAAATAAAACAAAGACAAGGAATAGGTGAAACAACACCAATTACCTGGTGGGGACATTTTTTCCTCCGATACAGTATCCTTTCCCACAATCTTTCTAATACCAGTAAAAGTTTGAAGAAGCTATGGTATTAAGTACTTTAATGCTACCTTCCACGAGAAAAGCACAAACCAAAATTAAAAAAGCCAATTCTAACCTTAAGAATGATGATATCTAGTTCCTTGATTGAAATAACTTTAGAACCAATCACAATCGAGCCAGTTGATTTTTTTATTTGTCTGTCCTCATAATCTGGAGCACTGAGTGGAAAGTCATGGCTGATGTGATGTGGCTGTTATTATCGTGATGGTGAGGGCCACAGTTCTCTGGAGTAATTACAGACTAGACAGAGGGCCTGATTGACCCAGACCACAAAACCCATTAGATAAAGAGCACACCCAAACAATACTCAACCACGGGGACCTAAGCTAACCACAGAACGCCTACTGTGGGGAAAAGAGAAGATCGGCAGCACAGACTGAAATAAAACACTACATAACCCCCACCGCCTCAAACACATATTACATGGGAGCACAATGTCAAAATGTGCTGTTTAAAATGTGTGTACAATAGTTTTGTAATTATGCCATTCTTGGCTCATTTATTTCCTTTTAAGTTTATAATTGTTTCAATGCTCAATTATGCGACAGAAATGTACAAAATATCTAGAAAATAAAAGGTAGACTGGTGGTGCATGAATGCATTATACTTTAGTCATCAAATCCAGCATGTCAATTAAAATAAATACCACATATATGTGCACAGCTTAATGGTTATTGCATATGCCACCGCAACCGCAACATCCCTACTTCGAGTCCAGCTGGAGAGCTTGCATGTCACACTCCCTCTGCCCCCATGTTTCCTGTTTGCATCTCCACTGTCAAGCTATCAAAAAAAGGCTAAAATGCCCCCCCCCCAAAAAATAAATAACACATATATGCTGCTCAGCTGAAAATACAGATATCATAATTTAAATATTTGTTCCTTTCTTCTAAAAACATTTGCTGAAATAGCTGCATAAAATGTAGATTTATATTTTAAAAAAGCAATTAAAGTAATTCAATTGAGCATGTTGTAAAATGTGATCATCTAAAAATTTAACAAATATTTCCGTCAACTTTTTACTTCACTTCTAATGTCATCACTTTTAAAATCTGAATCTTTAAAGCCAAATTTTTCGCTCTAGGATAAATAAGTGGTCACTGTGCTGCTGTCAGAATACTAAAAGGAATTTCGTATTTGAGAAAAACCAGAAAAACAATAAGCATCAATCTGAAAACAGTATGCACACTTGTACACAAGGCACACATACTCACAATTTTTTTTTGTTTTTACAGGAAAACACCCACATATTCCATTTAAGTCGAGTTACATCTTAAAGAGCCGCAGCGCAACTTAGGGAGAAAGACGACTTCACCAGTAATTGAGATGAGGAAGCCTAGAAGAAGCATTGATTTGAATGTTAAGGCTTATGTCGTCTTCAAACCATATGAAGGGGTTTTTGGAATTTGTAAATAGCTGTTTGTTACAGATGAATGCATGAAGCCTATCTGCAATGAGAACAGTGTAGATAACAAAAGAAAGTATAAAGAATGGAAAATGTCACTGAAACAAAAGTGCTGCTGCTACTTCCCCTGTACAGTATATACTCCAGTTTCTGATTCCCCCTCTGAAAAACAACTGATTCCTGAGTGATTACTGCCTTCCCATTTGATGTAAAACATAAACAGCTGTGCAAAATGACTGCTTTATGCAGTAACAGTTTTTTTATTATTAGTTAGCATGTTAAGCAAAAAAGATGGTGACAACAGGATCACTCTTGAGGTCAGCTAAGCAAAAACTAGATACCTGTTCTATAGTAAAATCTGTTCTATAAAGAAAATGCACTGAAACAGTCTCATTCTAGTTAGAGTATATGAAGACTGAACTCCACATCTTCCACACAGACATATTTCCACATCTTAAGATGAAACCAACTAATCAGGCATTGTAATCTAAAATAGAATGATCACTTTTAGAAGATACCTTATTGCTTAGGAAAAAAGGCTTTTTTAATCCTTTTGAGAGGTCTGTCTTTTGTCACTTTTTTAATCTTGGGTGAGAATTTGCTTCTATTCCCGGAAGCACACAAGAAAAGTACAAAGGTGCATCTTAACTTTATGCAAAGTGGCCTGCCTTTAAAACTCTACACATCCCGTCAAATGCGACGATGGAGGTGCTGGTGTCCTGTCAAAAACGTTACCTCAGTTGACATGGATAGCAGACAAAAAACTGATTCTCCTTTACCCATCAAAATGTAATTACATATGCATGCATAACAATTCATATCAGATATGCTAATCAGTTTGGCATAATCCTGTGAGCAGCAAATGAGATTTATTTAATTATATTAAATAAATGGATCTTTCCTTCTTGAATACCATTTCTTTCTAGTATGTATGGGTATGCGAGGGTATATATTTTCTAAATAAGCACAATGATTATTACGTTTCTGCATAGTCCAGGAAAAGTAAAGTTAATCTTAAAGAAACGCATTTACAGAACGTTTAATAATAATTGTAAACAATTATTTATTTAAAACATCTGATGATCACTGTCTGTGTAACGTAAAAGAAACAAAAATAAATCACAATAATTAAAATCAAATAAATTGAGATTCATATACACATTTCAATGCCCTCCAACTCTCCTCCTTGCTTTTTGCCCAGTGCAACGAGTGACACAAGGACAAGCACAAATAATTGCGGCGCCTGGAAAGCTGAAAAATGTAAACAGTTCATTAGATGGGAAATAAAAGGCATAAAAATACCCAGGGGCAGAGTGTAATGAGGGGCCCTGAAGTTCTTCTGCAGACGCTTTTTCCCTCCACTTTCCCAAGCCTTTCCTTTTTGCTGTGTACACATGGCTAGTGGCATAGCATGAAGAGTAATTAACCATATTCAATTTACAATTCTACGTTCCATTACAGACTTTTTCACCAGTAGGAGAGCGGCTGGGCATTTCCAAATTTAGACTGAGGCTCTCATGTCCAGCTTCATGTACTTCCCTGAAACTGGCATTCAACTTTTTATTTTCCTAACTGTCATAGTTGCTCTATGAATGTGGAAACATATGAAAACCACCACAGTAAAATAAACTTTTAGGTGTGCATAAAATGCACACAAATATAATTTTAGCAAATATACTGAAATGACAACAATGTGAGCTAAACTCAAAGGTTATCTGTATCACTTCTTTTCCTCCCCCTGCTGTGATATTTTCCCAGATGTTGTGTGGACCAGTGCCAGCAGGTCGCACTCTGGTTCCCCCCCACAAGTGGGGGCAGAGGTGGACTGATGCGGCATGGTGTTAAAAGGAAGCTGAGACCTTTAAGCAGGCACAAGTATCACAACAGCATCTTAAATAATGCATCTCTCCTTGGCAGGGGTTTAATACACATACACTTGCATGCAGCCAACACAAAGCAAGACGCACACACAAATCGCAGCCTACCATCTTCTACTGTCCTTTAACACAAACAAATTGGGAGGGGTTGTTCAATTAAGTACGTGCTCTTTCTAATGTATTTGATATATTATCAGACCAAGGCAAGCAGCTACAATTGGGATTGTCACAGGAGGGTGTCATTTGTGCCTTTGTTTTATTGTGGTCTTTGGTGTCATCAAATCCTTCACGCTCCTTCTCGCGTTGTGTGTTTGTTTGAGTGCATGCACGAGGGCTACTGTATGTATGACGGAGGCTTATGAGAGCTTTTACATCCTGGGGAAACCTCCTTCGGAGAATGTACGTGTGCAACATATGTGAAGGGTAGCCCCGTGTGTATGTTCTCTCCCCTAATAAAAGTGCAGCAGTGGTGGAGAAGCAGAAGCCTTAGATAACAGCATGGGGCCTCTCATTAGCTCACAGGTTGGTGCTTTAGTGGCTTCTACGTACACAGTATTGTGTTCCACTTCCATGAAAAACCTGAGGGAGCCTCACCGAAAAACACAAATAAAGGTGAATGATCAACCCCGGAAAGGTAATGAATGAGCTTGTGATATATGTAAACAGGTATGCTGTGAGGAGACTTTTCTTTTGGGGTGAGAGGCTGTATGAGCCTCAAACTTCTCTTAGTTTAATAGAATAAAAAAGTAAAAAGCTAATTCCTATTCTTGCATTATATCACTGAGTCTATATTGTTTTCATATATATATTAGAACTCAAGTAAACAGGATTTTATCTCTGGGGGGTAATATCCAGCCATTTGCCAATGGAACAGTACATTATTCCGATAGGGCCTTTCATGCTTGTACCTCTGTGATACCAGTGGTGTATTTCTGTGTCAAAGTCATTTCTATTGGTAAGTACAGCCGAGATCAGTCAATACAACTGTACCCACAAAGCGAGAGGCCGAGAGTCGGCAAGAAAAGGGGGGGGGGGTGCAAGTGAACTCCAAACAAAAGAGCAAAGTCGAGGAGGGCTTTGATTGAAGAAGCGCCATATACTTTTTGAAGGCCGAGGGATCATCTCTCAATGGTTATTTCTTTAAGGCATGAGGGCCCGATTAAACCCAATATTAAAATATGGACGTGCTTCTAATGAAAAATCAAAGGCCCTGTTTCCCCTCTCACACCCCCATCCTTCCATCTCTCTTTCGCTCCTTCTCTCATGTTCTGTCAGGTTTTCTTCTCTTGCCCATGGTTGTGTAGGAGGGGACAGAAAAAAAAGACACAAAGTAAGAAATGAAAGACGTAGAAAGAAAGAAGAGACCAAGATAGGGAAAAGAGAAAATGGGGAAAGAGGAAGGGTTATAAAGATGAGGGACCTAGGTGCTAGTGGTGCAAAACAGAGACAGACAGCACTGGTTGGAGGAGTAAATCAATAGAGCAGAGCCGTCGGGGAGGCGAGCAGCCAGGGCAAGGAGAGAGTAGAGGAGAGGGGAAACCAGCACAGGGGCCCGGGCTCCGATCACAACGCTGGCTTCTGGCGTGCAGTGGGGAATAAAGTGGGCCTCCCTGGGTCAGCACCAGAGAAAAAGGTGAGATTAGAGGAAAGTGGAGGAGGGATTTTACCAGAGTGAAGGTAGGAGGGGTGGGAGAGGTGGGTGATAGAGGATGACGAGGAGAGGGAGACAGAGTATGTGTGTGTGTGTTTGGTGGGGGGGTTAGAAGATGTGCATTGCAGGATACCTGGCAAGCCAGGGACCAACCGGCCCATTAGCCTGTGGCTACCTACATATGGTTCACTGAACTCTCTGCTGAGAAGAGCTTCTCTCCTATCAGTCTTTCCGTCTTTTTTAAAGAAAGAAATACCTTCACTTTTAACCCTTTCTCTGCTTTGGAAAGAGGCTCACTCCTGACCTCGATTTATGACTCATTTTTGTTTGATGTCTATTCTTGGAGTGTTATCTAAAATTGAAAAATGTAATAAAAAAAAAACCTAGACACAAAGGCAGAGGAGTCGGGCCTGCTGAGCATGTGCGTGTACGCGTCCGTCAGTGGACATACACAGAGAAGACTCTCCTTCAGTGCTTAGCTTTTTCTTGTAATGTGACCATTGTTGGTGCTGAATAGCTATTCCATTAGCATAACAATACACCAGCACACATAGGGACTTAGCCAGATCATTATCTCTATATATTTATGTATACTTTGTTATTTCACTAGCTAGAACACATTCAAATGCTGATGAGGCCAGTAAGGCCCCCTTCCAAAGCCCTTCCAACATGTGCCCTCCTGAACTTGCCAATGCACTAACCAGTTTCCTGGGAGTCTGCAAGTTTTGTACTGGAATTTACATCAGTAGTTTTTAAAATTATGTGAAAGGTTTAATAGAATGTGCTTACACCTCTTAAGAAGATAAAAAAAAACAAATGTGCAAAATGAGAGAACACACCAGGAATAAATAGTGAAGTTGAATATTTAACAAAACAATAATTTGCTGTTAATTTTTCAAAAGAAACAGAATCCAGAAAATATAAAAGATCATTAGTTTTTTTAAAATAGGAAACATAATTTTTTTGCTACTGGGACTTTTTGGCCACTTGTAACAAGCCCTTAAAGCAGAGAATGTGTTCTGTGAAACAGATCATTTCTGAATAAAAATGTACAAAGACAAAAATGTACAAAAGCTTGACAATGCAGAACAAACAAGTGCTCTATGGTGATGAGGGGAACAAAACTAAAGAGTTTAGTCTCACTGCAGGAGTAGGCTGATGCTCTAATGGTGGCCAACCTCTGGGATAATTGAAAAAAAAACCTTAATTCATCTTCCACAATGTAATTCTGATCAAGGCCACAGCCAGATTCCACTGCAGGCTTCAAAAACAGCCAAGAAAAAAAAAGGCAAAATTGTTGGTCACTGAGAGAAAAAACACTTTCCCTTTCTTTTTGGCACACTCCCTCATTAGAAACACTTAGGATGAGAGGAGAGAGAAACTAAGTTTAATTGTGTGTCTGTATGTGTGTGTAACTGTGTGAAGGCAGAGTGAGCAGGGGTTAAAACATGTGTAAACATGGAGCTTTAACTATGAAGAAACACCAGTAAAGATGCGACGTAAAGAGTTCTTCCCCTATTTACTCCTTTCCTCACTCTTGCCTTCACTGAGGCGTACTTATTAAAAAGCAAATGTTACTGCCTAAAATACAGAGGAAAAATACAGACCCAATGATTCATAATATATTTCATAAATACTTCATGAATCCCCTCACCATACTTAAGCCAGTCTGGCAAAAAAACATTGTCACCTATTCTAGTACCCGCTTGTCAGCACATCACTGGGGAGTGGGTGTCACATGTCACTTCTGCTTTACACTACTGCGTGGGACAGGCTCGGTGCACGGAAAACGGGGGTAGGACAGAAAGAAGAACAGAAGGAAAAGTGAAAGGGAGGTGGAAAGGGGAGTAAAAAGAGGGAGCAGGGGGAGGAGGAGGAAGGGGGTGTTATCATATCATCGCCCCATGTCTTTATATTTTCCCCCTTATTATCTTTGGCCCCCACTCACTCCAGTCACTCAATCACACAAGCCCTGAGGACAGCGAGGGGACCTGGGAGGGCCTTCGCTTCATGGCAGTCTCAGCCAGACAAGCGTCTGAAAGCTATACTGATCGCTGTCAGTGTGTGTGAAAGTACAGCGACTTTGGAGGGGCCAGGAGAGATAAGCAAGAGAGGAAATGATCGCGTGGAAGGATAACGGCCAAATTTGCACACTGCCAAACAAAACCTGTGCTCCAGGCATAATGCAGATACCCAATCCATACAGACAAGTGTTAACATAAAGAGACGGAGTAGGGGGTGATCTGCTTACAAATTACAGGATATGCGAGTGCTGCGAGTCGACTATGACAAGAACTCATCGTGTTAGCGCCGGGAAAACTCATAAGGATGACAGTCAAGCAAATTACCCCCAGATTTATTCCCAAGTCTCCATCTGGCATGCTCATCATAGCACTTACCATACAGTATTTATAAAATGATTGTAACTTTAATACAAGGTTTAGTCAATATAAGAGTAACACCAGTGTAAAGATGTTCCCCTTTTTATGAATGGTCCCATCTCTGAATGTCTTCCAGTCTTTCTCCTAATAGCTTACACAACTGCTTTTAATTGTTAACTTGATATATACACTGCTAAAGTACAGTAACAGTGCAAAATAAGTTTGAAGAGTGTTGTACGATCTCCCATTAATTAACTGTCTTTACATCTAGTTGACAGCACTGTCCAGGATGTTTAAGGCATGGAGTGGCCACCCATACTTAGCTAAAATGCATTTTCAACTTGAGAGACAGACTCATCAATCATCAGTAAAATCTAAATTATTCCTACAATTACTTGTTAATGATTGTGCACTGTGTAGGAAAGCTTCATCTTATATCAGACATTACCTATAGTATATCTTAGTCTGTCATTTCTATAATTTAAAGATGTCAAATATTATTTACAAAAAAGTATCAAAAAGAACCAACAAACTACCGCACATAAAGCATTCTGGTTTTTGGTATGCTTGCATTTTTTCCTGATATTCAAACAAATAAGATGTAACTTCTGGACAACACATTTTTTGTCCTTGTGACACTGTCCTTCAACCCATATTCGACCCACAGCTCCCACATCAAACCTGCAAACATTGTTTCAACATGAGTGACAAAAGACTAATCCACAAATGAATCCCATCTTCGTGTCCATAAAGAGGACATGGAAAAGCCTCCACTGCCACAAATCCACAAAAGACTTGAGGAACACATACTGTGCACAACAACTTCCAAATGAAAGCCACAATTCAGTCAGAGAAGAAGATCTATTTGTTTACATCTTAAATCTGCAATCAGCACAGAGGAAATATATGGGGAAAATCCCTGTCAACCGAGGAAGTCCTTTTATAACTGGTTAGGAGTGATTAGACTTTGGTGTCATTGATGAGTTGTTAAGCAACAAACCATGAGAAGAGTCAATCTGCCTTTACTCCTCAGTGTTTAATGAGAACAAGTAAGCCAAGGCAACCTAATGCGATTTAAAGTGTCTAACATCCAACTAATGTTGGTCTGTCATGTTGCTACTTGCAGAAGTCACCATAATAAGGACAGGGGGGCAAACAAGAAGAACCCTTCAAGATGGATTACAACGGGGCTAATTTATAAGCACAACTAGGGTGGTTAGTACAGGAAGTACAGTAGTCCTAAAGTCTCAAAACTTAAATCTTAACATAATTATTAGTATCGGTTAAAAAAGATTATATTAAAGCTTCTTAAGACAAATACCAAACTTTCCTATGTATGACTTTGCAGACTCTTATCTCTCTTTTTAGGTTGTTAATTGAGTTTATGACCACTATCAACTCAAGTTGGACAGTCTCCACAACCTTGACTTGTCCATGACTACTTCAACATGAACATTTGCGCAATATATAACTGAGCAGTCTCATTTTTGTCGATTTTGCTTGGTTATATTTGGAGGAAGTGCTCCTAATGCAACTTAAGGTATTAGTATGCTTGAAAAGTGAATAACAGTTCAAACTGTTGTGAACTCTAACCTAGAGCAGAATGCATTCACATAGAGAAAATACAGTCTATTTTATATGGCATTTCAAAAAACATGAAAAAATGATCATGGCGGACCATCAGTGTAGAGACAACTAGTTCTGGGGTTTAGAAACAGAAAAAAAGAAAAACGTCTGACAACATTCATACTAGCAACTCAAACATGCAGCTGAGCTTTGTGTGGTACAGATACCAGTCATTTGTTTTCTATTTTACAATAAGTCAATTTATTCTGATAATAGGAAACCAAATGCACAGCTTCAAATACAATAATTTGCCTTTGCCTCATCTGAGTTATACTCCTATTTGATACACATCCAGTATGGTCATTAACTGATCTTATTTGTATTTCCACATTACAATCAAACCTTTTTTGGCATTCACGTGTACTGCTTAAACGGTCCAATGTGCCAATTGAAAGCTACATTTTAAGTTATCTCTAGAACTGTTTGAGACAATGATGCATATAGGTAAATACAAGAGGAATACAAACTGAATAGAATATGAGTAAGAGACAGGAGAAAATCCTTCATCAACATCATAATTTTTCATATCATGTAATAATTTGCATTGGCAGTGTTTTTACAAATATCATATAAAACCTGGACAATGATAGGTGTTTCAAAAGAAACAGTGATGGCTGGTACTGTATATTTTTCAGAATTGTATATAGAATGACAAATTTACAACATCTTTTTATTTAACCAAATGTGAAACTACATAGTGGCGTCCATGCCATCAGCAAAACTGCCTTGACCATTTTTGGCACCCCTTCCCTCTTTAACAGAAAAATGTAAACTATTTAACAAAAAAACTTTTTTAGAGCACAATATTTAATGACAACCAATTAACCTTTATCAGAGTCAAGGATCCTTGAACACAAAGCCTTAAACATTTGGACTATAGGTAAATTCACCTACTTAAACACAATGTCGAGAGGTGAAATATTAGAAGCACCGATTCATGTCAGAAAGATTAAATGGGGGATTAGAAACGAGAGTTACACTATGAGATGTTTACAATATCATTTTAAAAAGACATTCCACTTTCCTAAGGACACACCATTGCATTCATGTTTTGGTTTGCTTCTTTAATTAACTTTCAGAATATTAAAGGGCAGAGGCAAAATGCATAAAGTTGGAATGTCAAGCTACTACGAACCACTTTGTATTAAATGGGTTTTTCCCCACAAGGACATTTTAGTAACATTATTTTCAATCTATATTACACAATATGAAGGATGAGGTCAGGCATAGTAATCAATAGAAGTTTTTATCATAGTAAGCGCACTCTTATATCAGAAAGGCAGTGTAATTGGTAAATGTGCCCAAAATTGTCCTTGTCATGTACCTTAAGCAGGACAAAATTCTTAGAGCAATACCGCCATCTGCTGCAAAAAGGGGTCAACAACCACACTAGCTACTGCAAGCAGGGGGCATAGTGATGCCTCAAAGTAAAAGGGAACATACATCAAAAACAACAACACTTCCAAACACTGCACATCAAAAAATAAGAAAAGAAAAAGGTTTTATGGTTACCTCATTCAACTTATTAAACTTTGTAGCTACTGGTGAGTCATTACATTAAATTAATGAATGTGCCTTTTAGATTTCTGACCAACATTTCTTATAAAAATTAACTAGTATATCATAACAAGCTGTGATATTGGACAAAGATATGCATTTCTTTTTAACCAGTTGTATTAATATATTAAACTGTAATTTATTTTCATTATTATTTAATGAGACAATTATTTTCTTGATTTATTGTTCAAACAGTGGTTTAAATAGTGAAACATGCCCATAACAGTACACTGTGATGTTTCCTAAAGCCACAGTGTCATCAAATTCATTGTTTTGTAGCACTGCCAAATTCAAAGATGTTCAATTTGATATCAACTACAACTAAGAGAAGCAGCAAAACTCACAAATGGCAGGTGGGAACTAAGGAAAGATTAAAGGAGAAATAACTGATTGTTAAATAGGTGCTGATTATTTTTCTGCACATCCACTAATGAATTATATGACATTTTGTTTCAGTTCTACATTTCATTTAAAATCACTTAAGGCTAATTAAGAGTAGGTTCACCAATCTATCAACATAAACACATTTTAAAGCTTTGATAGTCAAATATGTAATGACAACAGAGAAAACACCACCAACCATGAGTTTTTCATGACTGATGAATCTCAACTCAAAATCTCTGAGCTAATGTTGTGTTACAGTACGACAGCTTATAGCTGACACGTCATCAAGTCAATGTCATCACAGGGGGCATCACACATTTACAGTTAGCACAATACATATTTTCAATCGCATGCTCAAAACTGGATTGTGTTTTGTGCAAAACAGCAGATGTCTGAGGACCCCCACCTTCGCAAATGGGATAGACCAAACGTGGGCCTTTGAAGACGGTGGCTCTGTTTACCCGATAAATTTCATTAAATTAAGCTTACATTAGGCTCTTCTTTGCCTGATCAAAGCCACTGTTAAGAGCCATGCCATTCTGCTTCCCCTGACTGGAACAAGCCGTCTCCATCAAATGGGACTTTGTCCTTTTTACATTTTTTTCACACGCTTACTTACACTTCATTTGCTCAGACTGGCATCTCCTTTGGCTTCTACAATGCCTGTTTGTCATGGCCCAGCACCTTTAAGACCCCCACTGTCCCCTCTATTATCACAATGAAGCTGTCAGCCAGGGCAACAAAGCTACATCTCATATATAAACCTCTGGGATGCCTGTTTGATAAGTTGTCTTCTTGGATGAAATGGCTGGGTTACTGAGGTCGACTTGGGCCCTGCCTGGAAAGGAGCAAGAATGAGGTCTCAAGCTGGCACACCGGTGGTAGGAAGACTTCAAACCACAGGTGAACACGAGGATGAGAGAGCAGGTTAAGGGGGGAGACACCCGTGGGAGGCCAGTAGGGGGTGTGGGGGAGACTAGGTAGTGAGGAGGTGGAAAGGCCTTGATATCCACGGAAGGCACAACAAAGCCAGAGCTTTTTACATTAAAAAGAAAGGAGATTGCCTTTTTCCACTAGACGTCTTTTCGAGCTGAGTGTCATGTCCCTAGGCCTGCAGGAAGCGAGAGGCTGAGCTTGGCTATAGCATTTGGCACATCTGAGGCACATCTAAGGGGGCCAAAGTTCTTGCCTTCTGAACACTTGCATCAGATTTACAGGAAACCAGATATACTAGGTGTCACTGGGTGAGGTGGGTGATCCTGATTTAAATGTAGGCTGGCCAGACCACACCACACACAGAGGTGTTTATACTTTATGTATCTGACTGCTACTTTGTGTTCTGCATTTAAATATTTTGGGCCTGGATATGTTCAATTTACAGTAACTATTATAAAGTAAGAATTTTGATATTATCACTTTGTACACTATAGTTTACTTTTATTAAGGGTGTAGGAATGCTAACTTTTCCCCCACATATGCCCTTAAGACAAGCACAAAAATAAAAGTAGTGAAAATTAGCACCAATATCTGTCACAGCAGGTATTAACTGCTTGATGATTAAGCACGGTAAGTGTGGGGAGAAGAAAAGTTAAAGATTAATCGTCAGCCAATTAAATGCCCATGGTGAGGAAAGCAAACTGTCTTGGCATGGAGATCTCCTCTGTGATCTCAGTTAGCACATCTCAGTGGTGTGCTCATAGATCACTTGCACATGATATCTTCATCAAAAAGATTGTTTATGCATGTTTGCTTATTTGTTCTGCATTTGGAATAGAGCTGGATGCATGGAAAATGTTATATTTCTAAATATAATTAGGTATTTTAAAAAGCATATTGCATAAAAATATATAAGATCTCAAGTAAATATTTGAGATAAGCATGTTTAATTCAAATAATTATTTTACATAATGTTTAAGAATTCAGAATTAAGGCAAGCATTTTCAAAATATGTTAGTTTTGTCGTTACTTCCTAACATCCTTTTCTTCAAGAATATGATAAATTATGTTAATTAAAAAAAAGTTAATATCTGTGAGGAAAGATAAGCCTTCAACTTATTTTTCCCAAGTGTGTTCATTATTTTGCCAAAATCTAAAGGTAACAAAAGCACATTTAGTTAAATCCTAGTGATTCCCACATCAATCTTTTGTGAATTTATTTATAAGTTCTTAAACATCCAATTCAGTTTTTGTTTGTCCAAACAATTTTGTGTTTGTGGATTTATTTCACAACACATCTGATCTGTGGAGGGCCTAGTCTGCTCTCGAGCTCAAGGTCAGTTGCATTTACACTGTGGGTTTATTATCATGTTGTGAGCTTAAGCACAACAAAACTGACAAGAGAAAACAATAACAGACAAGAGAACAGAAATATCATTAAAAATACCCATTTTTGCAAGGTAAAATCTTAATGTGAACAATGAATTACACTAAATAAACAAGCAACTGATTTGTTTGCACAGGATAATTTCTTATTTCTAAAATATTGATTAAGTGAAGTAACTTAGCAATATTACTAGCCAACAATTTGGTCTTGACCCACAAGACCAGGTTGTTTATTAAGCTTTGATATAGGCTAGAGATCAAGATGAGGCATACAGTGATTTCTGAATTACTAAACAAGGTCAGATTCTGCAGCAACAACAACACAAACATACACAACATGCTCTCAACAGGCATCACTTGCAAGTTCAAATACAAACTCTGAATTAACCTCAGTGGAGGTACCACTGGGGTTCAGCATAGAACTGTTTGTGTGTGAGAGAAAGAATTTGGTTGAGGGTGCAAACAATGAATGCACATATAGACCACAAAGGATAGAACTGCTTTTGCAACACAAAGTAAGTAAACCCTTTGGAATCATCTGCATTTATGTTTATATATGTCTTAAAATATGGTCAGATTCCTTAACTTACAATTAAGTACACAAAGACCATATTTAATTGATAACACGTGAATCATTGTATTGTTGTTGTCGTCTGTACTGAAATCATTATTCACAATTTCACAGTGAAGGTTGAAAAACGTATGTGAACCCAAATGGGTAATGACAGCACCAACAGATAAGGAGCTGTTGGAGTCAGGAGATGGCAAACCAGGAGTTCAATCAATGATATAAAGTTGAAAGTGTGGGTTAGAGCAACTTTCAAATAAAATAAAATATTTTATCTGCTACATAAAATCAAATATTTAGTATGTACTGATGTAAACTATAACCCAAGAAAAAAAGTAAGAGAATTTAGAATTTCACCAATCCACAGTTAGAAAAAATGTCTGCAAATGGAGACAATGGCTGCTCTCCTTGGAAGTACTCACCTAGCTAAGATGTCTCCAAGGACATAAAGCAGAAGCTCAATGATTCAAAAAAGAAGGCCTGAGTAGACTAACAGCTGCAGGATTAAAGGAGTTGCTGGAGATAGTAAACACCTCCATTCACGAGTCTACCATGTATAATTTGTTGTGCAGACTTCATGCAACCAGGAAGATACTGCTCTCCAAAAAAGCATGACCATGTTCCTGAAGTTTGTCAAAAAGCACCATGACACTACACTGCGCTACTAAGAAAATGTGTTGTGGGCTGATGAAACTACGGTACTGCACGCAAACATGAAAATAACACCTCAAGAGTGAAGTAGTCTGGGGACCATCATGATTTGAGGCTGCTTTGTGCTTCTCTGCCTAGATAGCTAGTCATCATCAAGGGCTTCTAGAAACATATGTAACAACTTTGCATAATTTATTAATGAAATACAATGAAAGCTAATAATTTAACGATTTGCGAATAATGTTAAGTACCTGTACTTTGTGCATTGACAATAAAGTTGAATCTAATCTAATAAAAAAACAAAACACCACAACATAATGTATAAAACTGGTGAGCTCATAACGCATTTTGGGGATTTTAAATGCACTTGTGTAAGCAAGTGTGGATGGAAAAGGTGCGTGAAACATGTGATTTACTTATTTGTTGTTTCATTTTTTAAATATGTTGTGTTATTACATTTTTAACAAAAAATGATAAACGTTATCACATTACATGTTCATCATTTTTGTTACATTATTGGCAGATTATTCCTTTAGCAGCTTTTATTAAAAATGTTATCACATTATGTGCAGTTATTACATTATGAATTGATACAGGATTTAATCAGTATGTTATGTTGTGTTATGGTATGTTGTATACAGACGCAATCTCACTTTATATAACAATCTGATGATGATTGTGAATGATAAATGCCAGTGTTGTATGTAGTATAACTAATGTTTAAATGAGAATTAACAAAAATGTAAGCAAGTATTTAGATACTTACAAAGTCTTTCTCAAGCTTCTCCATCTCCTGCTTGTAGCTTTTGAGTCTGCTGTTGTACATGGC
Source organism: Sandelia bainsii (assembly GCA_032362345.1). Lineage (NCBI taxonomy): Eukaryota > Metazoa > Chordata > Actinopteri > Anabantiformes > Anabantidae > Sandelia > Sandelia bainsii. The sequence continues at coordinate 11,807,263 of JAUMHL010000012.1, forward strand.
TCGACTCTGGATGGGGATCTCACGAACCTCCAGGTCCATCTGCTCCAGCTAAAATACAGTTAATCCAGTTACTTTAACAAACATTTCAAATATTTTAACACTCACATTTCAATTTCACAACTATAAAATTATTTTGAAAATTAAACTAGAAAATGAAAAGGTTTAGGGTTCTCATCGAAATGTACATCATACTATTAGAAGGAAGAACCAACCTGGTGAAATGTATATTTTTACCTCTAATCATTTTATACCACATCTGGACAGATGCTAAAAAAAAAAAATCACAGTTCTTTAATGATCACATTTCTCTTACCATCTACATGTTTTGTAAATGTTGCAAGTCTCAAAAAAGATTATTCTCTGACAAAAGTACTCAAGGTAGAACTTGTAAAAACTCTGAAAACATCAAACTTTGTGAAATAGAAACTTCAGCGGCATTAACTTTAATATGTTCCAGTGTTGAATGTAAAAAGAAAATGCCTCCCGCTCATCTCATTTAGCTGTGATAAAAAAAGTTTTGACAGAGGAAGGCTGTTCTGTAAATAAATACACAATCAAAAATGAAGGCCTCTTCATTGCAGAGACGTGCACGGGCCCGACAATGTCGCAGTAAACGAAGTAAAAGTACATTTGATGCATGGCTAGACAGGTCTCTCTGTGGTGGATATGGAGAAATCTAATCACTGTGACATAACAAGACAACTGCAACAACAATTTGTCTCTGTCAGGTGACTTGGCTCATTTCTAAACAGCAACATGAAGACTCCCACCTCAAGATAATGGCTTGAAATGTGTCACAGGGGTGTCACTTAAAAGCAGATTACTGGAAAGTAATCATGTGAGGAGGAAGCCTTGTTTCCACCATGTGAAGTGTCTGCATGTCATGTCACCACCAGGATAATACAAGTGCTGTTGTCTGATGCCAGTGAAAATTGTCCCCTCCCCGTTTCCACAAATTCATTATTTAGAAAATGGGAAGAGGAGAAAATTACTGATCAAAGACATACCAACTCTCTGACTTCTTCAAGCTGTTTGTCGACATTTAGAACCAGCTGAGTCTTCTCCTCTGAAAGAGAAAAAAAAAAACAGTAACATATTGATCAGCCGACAGAGGAACAGCGCTTCATGACAACAACCTAACTCCCCCGCAATGGGGGAAGAGGGGGAGAGAGAAAGAAAGAGACTGGGAGAAAACAACACACGAGGACACATTTGAAGATATATTTACACATTCCCTCCACACGACGAGCCAACATTTGATGTCTGTTAGTTATTGGCGTCTATGAGGCCTTTGTTGGTTTCTGTTGAGGAGCAGTGAGACACCTCGTGCCAACTCAAAGAGAAGGGAAGTGTCAGCTTTGCTCACTTGCCAGAAGTATGAGTCCCACACAGAATGACTAACGCACCGTTCTGCACCTCACCCCATGGCTGCTCTTCCACATTACCCATTGAAACTCATTAGGACTTGCGAGAGTTCCAAAGCAGCATGTAAACTACAGTGCATCCCTGTTGTTATTTAAGGAACAAACATCACCACTTAAATTTTTGTACATATAAGAACAGAGCTTGTTTTCTGAAATTACCCCCATACCATAAAAGTGACTCACAAGAAATAAAGAGGTTTGGTTTGGATGTATACTTTCAGTATGTGTAACAAAAGATCTCAATTAAACTGTGACTTTGGGATGTCTCTGCTAATTAAACATCACAAGAAAAACCAAAGCATCTCTTACAAATGTAATATGTTTAACTAGGGCTGAACAATTAATCATGTTCAAACTGATATCACAAGTTAAAAACGCGATATTTAAATCACAAAGCTGCAATTCCAGCTGCAACGTATTTTAAATAAAACAAAAAAATAATTTTCCTAAATGCTACAGATCTAAACATAAGTATGAACTCACTCACTGACTGATCTGCACAGGAAGTGAGTGATATTGGACAGAATTTATTCAAGAAAAAACAAGTTGCTAAGTACTAAGGATGTTGTGATTTGGTGACACTACAAATAAATGGGAATCAAATCGCCAACGGGAAATAAGTGGACAATAGTCGAGTTTAGACAGGAAGACATAATGCCCTTCAAAGTGAATAAGGCCAGATTTAAAGATACAATAAGCTATTTAAACTAGCACTACCTTGAAACTCAAATCCGCTCCTCCCTCTCCCTGTTTTGTTATGTTCTGCTACGCTCCACCACACTCTGCCCAGCAATTCAGGTAAGTCAACCGTATGAAATTACAATAAACCAGAAGCTCCAAACTTACTAATCTAGCACAAATAACTGAAATTCTATGATTGGTTAGAAAGGTGTGTCTTGCCCAAAGACTTTTAGAAGGGAATACCTCTCCGCTGCTGGCAGTGCCATTCGATGATATACATTATTTTAAAAGTTTTTATTTAATTTAATACATTAAATATAAATAATAAATGAAAAGTTCAACTCAAATTACAAGGCTAGCAGTTGTGGGACCACAATACAGTAAAAAAAACAAAAAAAAAACAGGTAAGCCAAGATCTTGATTTCTCAGGCAACATGGGCCAACATTACCTTTAGCCAGTCCTCAAATTCATTTTTAAAACCCGTGTCCAACTGCACAACCTACATAGTAAACAGCCAGAGGCGATTCTCTGAAAGGTGAGAAGGTGCTTTCTTATTGAATCTTAGACCAGAGATACAGGGCTGTAAAATATGTATGGGTATTTACCATCACTACCACCAGGTAACAGACAGGAGTTTTTTGCACTTAAGTAAAGCAAATGAAACAAAAGTAGGGCTTGAAAAATATTTTTTACTTAAGGAAAAGTATTCTATATTTGAATTGCAATGATTGACAGGCAATCTCCTGCCATAAACACTAAAGGTGAAAAAAAAATGTATGCATGTTTCATGAAACAAGTCCTAACATTTCATACCATTATTCAAATATTCCCTGAACAGTAACAAATAAATATATAAGCACTTATTCATATGACTGTTACATGAAGACAGTCAAGGGTGTTTCTTCCACACACCCTGGTTATTCTCAGTAATTGTTCACACATGAAATAAAGAGATACACCAACAGCAATGACAAAAGCCCTGGTCTGGTGCTATAATAATAATATATAATAATAAAGCACCAGACAAAATAAAGCTGTCAAACCACAGGCAAAATTCAGTCACTTCAGGAAGACGAGCCAGAGGAACTTGAGAAAGGTGTACTGATGGCTGTACTGTGTTCCCAGATTTTGTACAAATTCATATAGGCTTACTCTGACACAGTAAACCGATGGCAAGAGAAAGCAATGTGGAATTACTGAGCTGCCATGAATCTTCAAAGATGCCACTTCCAAATCAGAAATACTTAAGTGAAGCTTTGTGAGAGGCAATCAATCTACACAGTTAGCAGCTGTCTAATAAGTGTAAGTACATTTGTAAAATGAACGACACAATAAAGACAGCATATATTTACACATCATTCTCTTAATTACATAAATAAATGGGTGGAGATTCATTTACTATTTTACCTCCATACCCAACTGGGATTAGTCCTCAGTGGTATACAGTAATATAAATTGCTGAGTTAATGTGTACATTGAAAGACAGTGTTTGATCTGTGTAAAGAAGGAACTAGCAGGCTTCAATGCTGAATGTTCAAACAGTGTTGGCCTTGTCATGATGCTGTGTTTGACAGCACTATCATGGGAAAACATGTTTGGAAAATGAGAATTATTTGACAGTACTAATATGCCCTGACCACATGTGGAATGAACAGCATTATGGATTAAAAAAAGTCACTATACAGGATACTGGTTGCAAAGTTGGTTATGAATATGTATGTGTCCAATCAAGCAAATAATATAAACTTACAGCATTTCTGAATTGCCTACACAGCAACAAGAAAGAAAAAAAAACAATAAGACTTTGCAAAGCATGCCAAGATGCTGTACATCAGGCCCAGCCATGTGACTACAGAAACTAAATTGGCTCCATGCATGTAATCCATGTGGAGACTACAACAAAAATATCTGTATACAAACTTATCCAACAATGCTTGGAAGAAAAATCATGGATTTGACTGAATTGGTATTATCATTTCACTGCTATTCATCTTTCCATCTATTTCTTAATCCACCTGAAAAGTATTAATGATCTAATTATTCAAATTATTAAACAGTGGTAGGGGTTAGAAGTAGCACTGTGCCATACCATAATGTCCAAGATTTACTGTGACAATTCCTCCCCATGACAACAATTTGTCATATTGTGATACTGACATGTGCCTACAAATACAAGCATGGTGGAAGTCTGAGCTCACACACTGGAAGTTTACAAGGGGAAAAAAATTAACATTTGGAAATGGTTCAGCAACATATATAATGTGAATCAAACATCTGTGATTTTCCAGTTGTGTAAAAAATCTGAACCAACAATGGGTGGACACATGAATGAAATAAGTTCTGCGAAGTCAAGCACAAATATGAGGAGAACACGGCATCTATATTGATACTTGACTGTTTCATATTATCACTTATTTAGATCGTTATTGCAAAAGTATTGTAAATTACTGTGATATATACCTAATATATCTAAATCTGTATCACCCCGTCCCTTGTTGGAACTTAGTTCATTCAAATGTCATCATCATACATCCAGGCATACTATACAGTAACATATAGTCATAGTTTGTCTCAATTAGCCATGACACTAGGTCACACATCCAAATGGAATACAGCCATGATTAATGTTATTATTCCATGACAACTCAATATGTGTGCTGGGGGAAAACACACAGGTCTGACCTCCTTTAGTAAGGTGGCAGAACTTGCCAACCCATGTCTGATGATGCTGTCAGTCAGTTTAATATAGGATATAAAACACAGAAAGCATCTGCTCTGTGGAGGCCATTCCTTTGGTTTCCCCATTGTGCCCATTCATGAAAAAAAACGTTTTTCACCATCAAAACCATAAAATCACCGTAATACCACCAAATAGTCACTTTCTAGCTACCAAGCAAATAAGTCAGCAAGTAACAGGTGATATTTTATTTTAAGTATCAAGAGTACAACAGCTGCGTTTCACCATTTAGTGTGATAAGTATTTACAAATAGATAATACGGTACCGTGTTGAAAGATTTTTTTAGCGTCGCCTGCTAGGTTAGCTAGGCTTCTCAGCTCAGACTTGCCAGCTAACTTATAGCTAGCACAGCGAGTCCAGTTAACAAATATAACTCTCTTACCTCCACTTAGTTTAGGAACTCTTCCAATTTTGTTAGTTATTTCTGCTGTAATGGTTCCAAAGTCTTGCTCGTAGGCTTCAAAGTCTGAAGACATTTTGACGTTTAAATTTAAAACAAGGGGGTTTCTGGTTGACAGTTAGCTCAGAAAAATAACAACAAGGGTCGAATGGAGTCACTTCCTCGAGTCGCAGTATAATGGGCTCGGCAAGAAACGGTCCTTTATTTTTTTAAATTTTCCGACATCGAAATGCCTCTGCTAGTAGGAAGAAAATGTCATTCACGTTTATTTATACTAAACGTGAATTTATTTAAAATAAATTAACTTTTATTGACGGCTGAGTTATAAACTACTCGGATTAAGAAGTTCCTACAAGTAGTTGGCGGTAATCATTTATAAGACTCCGCAAGGAAGGTTCCTCCCTGTGCACTTAAGAATTTGAAGAAAAAAACCCAAAGAAGTGTCCAGGTTAGTAATTTAAAGTGACAGCTTTTTTCTCCATTCATAAAATTAGTACATATACGCATACCAGTAAGTCCTTGTTATATATTTAAAATTACAAATTATCCATTTCTCCTTTGTGCACCTTGTAGCAGCAGTCGGGCTTGACAGGTTTGTCTTGTCAAGCTGGCCAAAAAGCTAGCTATCTGATGTAGCATTAGCCTTGTGCTATACCGAATTAACAACATTATAGACAAATATGTCCTAGTATAATATTTTTACGGGCAATAATCTACTTGTTTGGCTTTTGAATACGATGGACATTGCTTATGTTTGGATATAGTGCCACGTTTTGTTTTGTTTTATGTGCATTAGCTCGCTTGGCAACAAGCTAATTAAATAGTTCGCTGTTGAGAAAATAAAATGGTTTTAACGTACACCTAGATTCACTAGTCTAGGATTAATGCAACGTACAGCAGTAACAACATGCTGGTTATATAATTGTCGTGTTTAGTGCTCCTGATGTTCGGTAATCAGCTACTTGTTCAAATTACTTATTTCTGAAAGTACCTGGTCGACAATATTGCAGAATGACAGTGAGGACCAACATGTGAAAGACTAAGCCCGTTACAGTAAAACATTTCGTTTAATTTATATCACATTGTAGACTAAATATTGGAAACCATTTTAGTGTAAAACAGTAAAATTCAGCAGCACTTGTGAATCAACACCGTCCTCACAACGAAAATTGATTATAACGTTCAGGTTTATTATAGGACTGTTGTATTAGACTGCATTAGTTTTACAAAATTGTACTGACAATTTTATGTATGTGTGTATGTAGACTGCTATGATATGGTCACTAGATATCAGCTGGTGTTTCTACTGTGGACAAAGAAAAAGCTCAAATGTGTTTAACTTTCAAACATTTGGTTTGTTAACAGTAGTAACAACTAAGAAAAAAGGCTTAAAAGACAGTTGTGACTATCTGTATTTTACAGTTTTGAAATGCAGGAACAGTGCATCTTATGTTTTAAACCTTATTCCTCTCTTTTCTTCTTAGATGGGGACTTTGAGTCTCTCACAAGAATAGTGTGTGCCACAGATTGGCAGGGGAGGATGCTGCTTTTTGTCAGGGCAAGGAGCAAAGGGACACACAGAGCCCCAGTAACTCAAGACCAGGTTTGTTGCTGGGTACTCAGAAGACGAGAAAAAATATGTGCATCACCTGCACCGCTGACTTTGCAAGATAGCAGAGGAAGCAAGTAACATTGAAATTTGGTACATACACTTTGGGAACTCAACAGCCAAAATCCTAGTACTAACCTTGTGGTGAAAACATGAATTTCCTGTCAACTTTTGTGACATTGAAGAGCCTCCATGAGGTTCGGAGATTGTGCCACTGGGGGCCAGTCATAGCCCTGTCTGTTATTGCTATATGCTCCACCATGGCAATTCTGGACTCCATTATCTGGTACTGGCCGCTGGACACTACAGGAGGCAGCATCAACTTCATCATGCTCCTCAACTGGACTGTTCTCATCCTGTACAACTACTTCAATGCTGTGTTTGTTGGACCAGGGTACATCCCTCTTGGCTGGAAACCAGTAAGGATAAATCCCTGTTACTTTTTTCATTGGCATTTGTTTAAATAGTAAAAAAGAACAGAAGATAAGAAGACACAGTGAAAGCATTTAATTATGAGACAGTTACATCAAGCATGTGAATTATTTGTTTGTTTACCCCAAAAACAGGAGACCCAACAGGATACCCAGTACCTACAGCACTGCAGAGTGTGCCAAGGGTACAAGGCCCCAAGATCCCACCACTGTCGCAAGTGTAACAGGTAAATTTACCAAAGTAAGAGTAGGTTTTCTCTCACGTACCTAAAATAAAAAGAGACACTGCTGTAGATCACTAAGCTATTTCCACATGGTGCTGTAACACCTCTGTGTGGTTTTTGAAGTCCACATCTAAATTCTTCACTGTACATTGCGGTACACAGCAGCCGACTAACACAGCCGTAATAGGCCTGTCAAGATAAACCAAGCCTGAAATTCACAATTATATTATGGTCATAGACGATCAGCTTGTACATAAGATTTATTCTTATTTGAAAAACGAAGCACCTCCAGCACTCCTCTCCTCCTCTGTCTCCTCTCCCCCAGGTGCGTGATGAAGATGGACCACCACTGCCCCTGGATCAACAATTGCTGTGGCCACCTGAACCATGCCTACTTTACCAGTTTCCTGCTGCTGGCTCCGCTAGGCTGCTCACACGCTGCCATCATCTTCATAATGACCATGTATACACAGCTGTCTGAGAGGGTCAGTCATCACTTTACTCTAGTACACCATGCACTGATGGCCTGTTTTGCTTTTCTTTAGGTAGAGTTGCCCCAATTATTTTATCATTTGATGCTGACATTACTAGCTATGTCTCGCTGCTTTCTTTTTCTCACTGCAGATATCATTTGGCTGGAGTACCGTGAAAATTGACATGAGCGCTGTGCGACAATACCAACCCCTCATGCCCTTCAGTATGCCCGCCTTTGCTGCCACACTCTTTGCCTTAGGCTTGGCACTGGGAACCACCATTGCCGTTGGAATGCTTTTCTTCATACAGGTAGGTTTTTCATGTGCATTGTACAATTGGGTTTACGATTTGCAATTTAATTTGATATTTAATTATTATTATTATTTTAGCAGATTGTTTTTGTGAGTTCAGTTTTCACTAGAAAAGTTTGGAAAAGTCTAGTGAAAATCTGACCAATCAGCAAAATATGATGGGTATCTGAACAGTGATGTAACTTGCTGACTTTCAAAATGACCATACTTCATTAACAAATTTTAACCAGGTGTATCCAATTAGAAAACACACTTCCTATTAATTCAGTTTTTACTTGCAAACACCATAACAAAGTAATTCTAAACATAGCATAGATGTGACATGAATTAATAAAGGCATAGGACATTAACAAAAGAAAGAATTGACTTATGCATGTGAAATTCAGATGAAATCAAAATTTACGCACTGATTGAAATGACAGCTGTCCAACAATCACTGTTTGTCCTTTTTCAGATGAAAGTCATCCTTCGAAATAAGACCTCAATTGAGTCCTGGATCGAGGAAAAGGTGAATGTCTCATTGATTCCAAATCAGTTTGTTTTGTAATGAACTTTTGCATTATTAGCATAATTTAAGATGGATAGATTTTTTTCTGTTAATAATGTAATGATCAGGATCAATGCTCTTTAGTTAAAAATGTGATCATAACCCTCTCTGTGTCTTTTCCTCTAGGCCAAAGACAGAATACAGCACTACCAAACAGGGGAGGAGTTTATCTTCCCCTATGACCTCGGCAGCCGCTGGCTGAACTTCAAACAAGTCTTCACATGGTCAGGGATGCCCAAGGGTGTTGGCATTGAATGGCCAGTCCATCCCAAGTGTAACCAGCACACCTTAACTGTAGGTTGATTTTATTTGTTGAGTTTTGTTATACATAGCGCTTTGTTTTGTCACTGTTCTTATGCGAACGGTGGAATATCTTTATGTTAAATAATGTGTTTAATCTTCAAGTTGTGGAATACCCTGTAAGCCAGTATGTACTATTATTAGTCCTACTCTTATACATTTACATTAAACATTGAGATGAAGTTTCATTGTCAGAAACAGGGAATTTAATGGTGTTGTCTTAACTCTTAACAGATTGAGCAACTGAAGCAGAAAGCTGATAAACGAGTGAGAAGTGTAAGTAGCTGCAAATAACATATTTTGAAACACACACCAGGAGGAGGTTTCAGGCTGTTTGACAGGCTTCAGAGAAAAGTTTGAGATTTAATTAATTATACGGCGAACATTTGCTCCACATTAATGAATGGTTAATTGAGTGCACTGGTCTAATGGTTTGTGCTCATATAACAGTCTGGTTGGAGACCTTTGTTGCTTGTGACACCCTCTCTCTCCCCATGTTCCCTGTCTCTCTCGTGTCAAGCTATTCAATGAAGGCTGACATGCCATAAATCTAATTTATTTTTTTTTAAGTTAATTGTTCTACTTAAAACCTGCCCTAAAAACAATATTTGATTATTCAAAAATGTGACAACAGCTTGTTTTTACAGATTACTCTATATCATCTTAACAGTGCTTATGTTAGTTTGATATACAAAGTCCAGTCCACCGTGTCAGACACACAGTTCTGCAGGCGGACATACTGGGGGCGGCCAGTGAGATAGTCCATAATCCAGGAAATCATGGGAGTGTCGACCAGCATGTTTTTTTTCTTTGATTTCTGTCTTTTTACCCAAGCAGGTAACCAAGCAGGTGTCTTCATACATCTCAAATGAGTCTAGCTTCCATTAGATTGATGCTCCTTCAGTTTTCAGTTCACCTTTTCCCAAATTACATTTTGCAGCAAACCTGAGCTTGTAAGATGTGTTCAGAAACGAGATTTAATGGTCACTTCAGGAAAACATTTCAGAGTAGCTATTGGCTTTTAATTAAAAACAGTATTATAAAACTCATCAAAGATATATATATATAGATATTAAACACATACAGTATCTTATCTGTATTCAGGTTGTGGTCAGAGCAGTAGAATAATAATGCATGTTAAATGCCTCTACCAGCAGGTCCAGTATCGGGCAGTGGAGGACTATAATGGAGCTTGCTGCCCTCTCAGCAAAGGTCTCCAAACCTTTTTCAGAACCCCCTGCACCGAGGAGCCAAGGATCCCTCTTAGCAAGGGGGACACCATCCTAGCCACCCGAGGCACAAAGTAAGTTAATCCACAAGAAATGATCCTCATAATAGCTGATTGGCTTTGCTTCCTATTAAAGATTTAGTGTGAATACGTGTTTTTTGTTTGAATTCTTCTTATCAATGTTTATTTCTCTTAGGTGGTGGATGTATGGAGACAAAGTTTTGAGCGAGGAGGAAATGAGAGGTAAGAATGAACATGACAAGATTACAGACGCTTGTGAGCCTTGAATAAGGTTTACAACAAAAGTGTTGCATAACTCACTGCATAACGTGTAACTCTCACTGTTTGGGCTTTCAGCAGGAGAGCGTGTAAGAGGATGGTTTCCAAGGCGATGTGTGGAAAAGTGCCATTATGACACAGCTGCCAGTGATAGCACCAGCGATAAGAAAGTAAATTAATATATTTCAGCAGGCTTTATGTAGAGCAGGGGAGTTAAACTGAACAGAAGGTGGTTTTCTGAGTTCATAAACATACATGCACTGAAGATGTCATGCCTGACGCTGCAGGCTCACCATCAGTAATTCCATTTTTTTGATTAACATTTATCACAATTCAGTACCAAGCTGACTTTTATAAAGGCAACACAGTTCTTTATGTTTGAGTGAGCACTATGCGGTCCAGTAATATCATGACTGTAGAGTTGATGAGAAGAACTGGTCCAGTGGGTTCAGTTTGACTCCTCTGAGCAAAAGTGAAATCCAGCAAGAGTCTTAATTTCCAAGAATTGCCACCAGGCTTTTATGTGACTTTATTGTGACTACAAGACTTTTTACTTGAATCTGTTGTTTTTACTTTTGTTGATGTCCCTTTTTGCTAATTATGCAATGCCTCTGCCCAGCTAACCCCAGGGCTTCATCATGCAACACTTTCTACAGTATGGAGATAACACTTAATTTCTTTTTATTATTTTTGTAAAAAACAAATTTTTGGCCTCAAAGTGTAAATTGAAAATAAAAAAAATCTCCTGCAGTCAGTTGTTTGTGTCCGACTTTGTGGTTTCTATAAATTATTGTGGTTTAATATATAATTACTTGATTGCCCATTTTCAGGTGTGCACTTGTTGTTATGATGATATAAATTCAGCTGCACTATTTGGTAAATAGTTGAAGGAACTTTATATGTAATCTAAGTCAAGTAATCGGACACCTACACTTTTTACACATTTTGTGTTGTAGAATTAGTTATAAATGTGTGCTTTGTATCATCAGTGTTGTGCTGAAAGGATAACTATTACTGAGTGTCAGGTCACTTGCACACTATACTCTGGAGCTGATTTTTTTCAAGAACCTCTTTTGGCTCTTTTGGCTGCTACATCCTTTCCTAAATTCTGACCAGTCTCCAAGTCCCTTTCACTGAGATAGACCCCCATTATCATGACACAGACATCACCATGCTTCCTTGTAGGGATGATACTGGCCAGGTGACGAACAATACCTAGTGTTCACCGGACAGTGCTTAGTCTGTGTTGATGAAAATAGTTATAGACATGTAAAAGAAATGTCTATAATATAATAATACATTGGTGCTTCCTTGTGAATATATATCTGCATATAAACTACATTTGCATACTGTTAATTTTATTGAAAATCTAAAGTGATCAAAGTTTTTATTTCTGATATGATGAACTCTCTCAGTAAAGCTGATGAATTTAAGAAAATACTACTAAAGTTTGATGTAAAAAAGTTTTATTTAATCAACTGTGATATTGCATATTTGCATATTTTCTCAAAAAACAAACTTAAAACAATTTTAGTGGCCATGCTGAATCTTTCAACTATATAAAAACTGTCTTGTAAAGCCTTGAGCATTATTAGGTATATTTTTTTATTTCAATTCATTATTTGTATTTTTTTGTATTAGACAGACGGCATTAATCCTATTCCCTCGGTCCCTTGTTCCCCCTTGTGGTGACTACGTTCCCCGGAAGTCATAGCTGTTTCCTCAACCAATCACACAATGTCACGTGACTTTCAACCCAGTTCGCGTGTGAGTGACTCCCACTAGTGACTAGTGGGTGCTTCGCTATTTTGGACCGCAGTGGACTGGATAAGAAGGGAGATTGTCAACTAACCGACCTATTCAGTGTATATGTGGACAGGTCTACTCCGATTAGTAAAACACGATTCATCCGTTATTATCGTCGTTGTCGATTTGCGTGACACAAGGTAAGCTAAAGCTAACATGCAAGGGGAGGCTAGCCGTCTGCCAGATTGTCATTTTAGAACCGTTTCTGTGGACATGGGCCGCACCAGATGTTGTTTACAAAATGCAGACAGCTCCGCTGTTGCAGAGTCATAAGTAGAATCGTCAACACTTTGCTTCGGGATCTCATTTTGATAATTGCAACCTTTGAAGGTCAATGTGGTGGTCGTACTTGCTAGCTCGCAAGCTACAACTTCAAGTGCTTTTAAGTTGCTAATGCAAAAACTGGCTGAATTTGTATTATACAGCTGTCAGACGTGATGTGAACAGTTGCTTTCTTGTAAACTAGTGAGCAAAGGTGGCTAAATACGATGCTCTGTATAAACTGGGTACTCATGCACACAACATTTGTTATTTGATTGGTCAGTGTGTGAAATGGTGTGTGGTCAGGCTCAGTGTCTGCAGGGCTCCATGTAGGCGGGAATAGTGTGACAACCACAAACAGTCGCAGCAAAATGATCATGTGACTCAGCAGTCCACTCCAGTGCCTGACATCAGCAGAATTTCGTAGAATTTCAATGAGCATGTTTAAAGTTACCTCGCATCTGAAGATTTCAGCTGAGTCATTGTGACTCAGAGTTAAAATAATAGAAAGTCACAGTGTTTACTTGTTGTAGTTGCAACATCAACAGCAAGGAACATTTTGAATAAAAGTGCTATTGCCAGAGTAGTAAATCCTTCTACTGATGCAACTGAGGTAAATATTACAGAGGACCCATTGAAACACTACTAATCAGGTATGTTGATTGTATTATCTCTAATCCACATCGTGTAGTTTATCAGTAACTACAACAAGAATGGGTAACGTGTTAACAGCCATGTCAGTAAAGTGAAGCAACAATGATTACTTTGATCCAGCACAAGTTAAGGCCTGTTTCACTGCCCAGACAGAACTAGATTCAACACTAGTTAGTGTTCCCTGTATTCACATTATACTGAGAAGCAACTTTTGAATGAGTAGCAATAATTAAAAGGTAAAATTGTGATAGTAAGCAACATAATTAATATTGTTAAATGGATTATTTAAGACCAGTATAGTCAGTTATTGCATCATAACTGGTTTTTCCAGCCTCTCTTATAAGTTTTTACAGAATAGCAGGAAGTGATAAGAATTGTTTATTGTTATAAAGTGGGTTTCGGTGCTTTTACCGCTCTAGAGAAAATGTGTAATTGATGCTGTAATGTAGTTCTAATATAATATGAAACTAAACATTTTAACACCACAGGCTCATAATCCCTCTCAGGGTAATTGGGCTGCAGTCGGATGAAACCCAGAATGTGTGTTAAATCATATAGTAAAAACTTTGTACATAAGCGCTAATATAATACATATATTGTTTGACTTTGTCTTTCTCTTTTATCCCATTTCCAGTGTTTCCCACCCCTCCACTGTGACTTCCCACAGCTGTGAATTCCCTATCAGCCAGTAACATGTCCATGTTCAGCACGGGCATCCTTGTGCTGACGGCTCCTCTCCACACCCTGCCCTTGCGCATCGCTCCAGTACTCAGATCAGCCGCTCAGCTTGTAGAGCGCACACTGTACATACACCTGCATCCTGATCTGAACCTGGGAGGTGGGACCCAGCCTCGTCCAGTTTTCATTCCACCAGTAGTGGACCTGTCTACGCTCATTACCCGTCTTTACAGCAACGCAGCAAATGTGTGTGGGCACCTGGATGTTCGTGTTTTGCTGACCAATGTACGCGCTCAGTCGGCTGCCAGCAGCGAGACTACAATCCCAAACTGCCCCTTCCCTACACCACAGCCTCTGTCTCACTTCCCGGAGGTGGTGCTAACAGACTTTCCTCTACAGGACGCAGGTCAGTCCCATCAGGTTACCCAGTGTCTGCTGAAGTACGCAGGCCACTGCTACGTATGTAGCCCCAAACTGCATTCAGTGCTGCTGCACCTAAAGCTAATGAAGCTGGAGGAGGAAGAGGAAGGGCTAAAGGAGCCTGAAGAAAAGACAGAACTAGAATCCTTGGAAACTTTCAGTGATGTGGTCGTAGGGGGGACATTTGATCGCCTCCATGGGGCGCACAAAACACTGCTCAACATCTCATGCCTGCTAGCAAATAGAAGGTTTCTTATTGGTGTGTGTGACCAAGCAATGCTGAAAAGTAAGTAGTTTATTATTAGTATTTCCATTTTGGAATGTGTATTCTGTAAAAAATAAATGATCAGAAGGCAGCTTTGCTGAAATCCCCTTCTTCCTAGAAAAAGTGCTAAAGGACCTGATTGAGCCCTACTCTCTGCGGGTTCAGAGACTACAGGAGTTCCTGCAAGACACCAAACCTTCGCTGAAGGTGGAGATTGTGCCTCTTGATGATCCGTTTGGAGTGTCTGTGGTCGACCCTCTGCTGCAGTGCATTGTGGTTAGTGAGGAGACCAGAAAAGGAGGCGAGGCTGTTAACAAGAAACGCATTGAAAATGTAAGTTTGGAATTTAATAATTAGCCTTTAGCTTTCTGCAATAAAAGTAATCCACTACTTTTAAAATCGTTTTATAGTGTCTTGCTGTAAAACACTGAGACATTTACACATTGAAGAAGTCAATGAAAATAATTCAGTGCATTTTAATCTTGGGACAACAGATGTATTTGATGGTCCAGATGTAAATAACGCTAGCCTGGGTAGACACACATTTGATGTTTGTGTTGTCTGCTTCTTAAATCAGGGCCTTCCAGTTCTAGTTCTTCATGAAATCCAGTTGCTTAAGGATGCACACCACACAGAGACAGAGGAGGAGAAGATCAGCTCCTCCAGTTTACGCTCACGTCTACTGGGCACCCTCCTTATCCCGCCTAAAGTAGGTCCTGTTGTTTTGTTGTTGTTTTTTGTTTGTTTTATAACCAATATTAATAATGTAATAATGCTTTTTTTAAGGCGTGATTCAGAACATCATTGTCAATTATTGATCTTCTCTCTTTAAACTCACTTTTAAAGAAAGTTGTAACTGTGTAAGAAAATACAACATAGTTTATTCGATTTTATAAATTAAAAAATAATTATGTCGCAAAAAACATCAGATGCAGCATGAGTTGAGTTTTCTGTTTAAAGAATGAAATCATTTTTTTAGACATTAAAGAACCCACTGCACAGCTTCCTAACATGAAAAACTGTCATATTGTGCTGGAAAGTGTAGTTGTTTTTGTTTTTAAGTTTATTTGCTCACTGCAAAGTTAAATTTGTGTGATTTGTGTCATCATGTCTGCCCATTGATTGGTGGTCTCATGTTTTCAATGCTGTGACATTTCTTATGCTTCAGTATGAGAATCCAATTATTATGTTTTTTTAATCTTTTGTAATCACTGTTGTGTCTCCTGTTTCTTCTATGCTAGGACACGTCCCATCTCCCTCCCCTTCCATATGTGATTGGTCTAACAGGAGGCAGCGGCAGTGGAAAGAGCTCCATCGCCAGGCAGCTGGAGGCTCTGGGAGCGGTCCGTGTTGACTGTGATAAGCTGGGCCATAAGGTGTACCAGCCAGGCACAGCAGGCTATCACAGAGTGCTTCAAGAATTTGGGTCAGGTGGGGAAACACACTGCCTCCCAGATGTGTATTGGACAGTTTGTGCTATATATAGAGTTGTGATATATCACACACTTACATTGTTTGAATAAATATAGGACTTTTGCACCTTTTAAATTGTTTGTATTTTAATATTTAAACACTTTAATGATTGACATAATGAGCACAATGTAGTAAGTAAAAGTCAGAGTGATGATGTTTCAGATATCACTGATTTGATTTTTATGAAAGTGGACATGACTTCTGGCTTTCATGTTTTCCATTGGCCGACAGAATAATGGAGCATTTTGGTGTGAGGTCAAAATATAGCGTTTTGACAGTGAGCATCACTCTAAATACCAGATCAACTCATGTGTTTTGGGAATTCAGGTGTCCTGCAGTGCTTTCTAAAAATCTGTCTTTGTTGAACGCATCACAGCTGAACATTTGAAATAGAAATATTTTGATTGTAAAATATCATCCTGATAGACTTTGAATCTTGTAAATGTTATATGAAATCTCATGTATTTTCAGTGGAATAACAAATTTGTTTCTGTTACTTTTAGATATTCTGAATGAAGACAAAACTATGAACAGACGTGCATTGGGAAGAAAGGTTTTTGGAAACCAGGTAAAATGGCCAGTTCAAATAATGTTTTTAGCGCATAACGACATTGCATTACATGTATCAACAATTTACCAAACATGCTGTTTGTCTGGCAGGAGCGGTTAAAAGCCCTAACAGACATTATGTGGCCTGAGATTGCGCTTCTGGTGAAGAACAGAATCAGCCAAGCCAGAGATGAAGGTACTGTATGAATCTTACAGTATGATGGTAATCTATGTGTGTTGTGTACAGTACCGGTGAAATTATTTTTATTTCTTGTACCCAAGTCACAATACATATAGTTTGTGGGGACACTGCAGTCATACCTTTTCCTTATTAGTCCGATAAACTGATATTAGTGACATAATATCACTATAATAATGAAACTGTGTTCTCACTTTATAATAGAAGAGATTTCTCCAGTGTTCATGTAATCTTGTGTGCTTTGCAGGTAAACAGGTTTGTGTGGTGGATGCGGCAGTTCTTCTGGAGGCTGGCTGGACAGAGATGGTCCATGAGGTCTGGGTCACCATCATCCCAGAGGAGGAGGTAATATGTGTGCACTGGCAGGGCTCAATGGGACAGACATGGAGTCACATCAGCTTGATGGACTGTGTGGAAAATGTAACAGAGTAGAGGTGATGACTGCCTCATATCTGTCACTTTACAGAATGTAAACATTTATTTTCTGTATATATGGTTCAGATAATTGGCATTCAGTTAGTGGTAAGACAGTTTCTAAATGGCACTAGTGTGTTGAGGATGCGAGTAAGAAAAGTAACTTCAAGGTTTGTAGGGGTGTGGGTGCACCATGCAATTTTGGACGGTACCACTGGGAGGAGCCAGCATTGGAAATTTAGAAATTCTACACACAGTGTTTTTTTAAAACATAGACACTTGGTTAACCTAGTCCAACTACCTCCCCTCCCCTCCCCTGTCAGGCAGTGTTAAGGATAACAGAGCGGGACGGTGTGACTACAGAAGATGCTCTACGCCGGCTGCAGAGCCAGTGGTCCAACGCCAAGCACGTAGAGCATGCCAATGTAGTGCTCAGCACACTGTGGGAGCCAGAGGTCACTCGGAAACAGGTCAGACACATAACTGTAGCATCCACACACCTGCATTACACGAAAGGGTTTCTGTAAATATGAATACTGTGTTTTTATGATATATTTGTCTGTTAATTTAAAGGTACTAAAAGCTTGGAATCTTCTTCAGAAGAGAATCCAACAGAGGCAAGAGGGACAATAGGAACACGTGGGTCACTACATCATCTGAGCTGTGACTTGTGTCCTGGGACATGTGCGCACAAACAACTGATCCACACAAGGAAACACTGCCTTAGAAAAAAGTGAGAATGACAACTGTGCCATTTCGGCAAACCTAACATGCTCACTCACTTTTCCAGTGCCTGACTGACTTTCCAAATGTTTTTAAATTCTAGTTTTATTTTAAACATGTTTACCCTAAAAGATGGATGCATGAGGAAAAGGAGAACTCAACATATGATCCCTAACACAGAATTACTGTGCAACTTGCAAGCTGGAATTCCGTCATGGGATTAATAAAGTTTTATCCTAAATATTGCAGGCCTGTTTTCATCTGAAGTTTTCAATCAGTGACATGCATTTAAATGGATACTGTTGTATTAATGATATATGCCCCAACATACAGCAGTTTTAAGTAGCTCAATATCAAACATTTCTGCATTTAGCCACAGTTTTAGTTGATGACACTTTGCAAGCTCTGTTTTTTTTGTCTTCTTTGTATAATTAATATGAATGTAGCTTAGAGGAAGAGACATACAGTATGGAAAGACTGATTGTCACTGGTAAATCATATAATAAAGTAAAGTAGTAAATGTGTTTATTTTTGTGGATTCAGGATTTAAATAATATTTTAACAAATACATTATCATTATCTAATGTGGAAATTTTGAATTTAAACAAGGTACAGAAATATAGATTAGAATATCTTGTTATATTATTGGTGTAGTTGTCAAATTAAGGGTAAATCAATACACTAGGCACTGGAAAAGATCCACATTATGAAACTGAACCGCTCGATAAATCTACATAGACAAGAATTTACATAGTTAAAGTATAAATCAGTTGAAGAAGCTTTAATTCTAATCCCAAGAAAATGAACAGCTGCCATCTATTTTATGTCTTGAAAAAGCTACTTGTCATTTATCCGCTCTCTACAGAACTCAAAAACATTAACGTACTTTACTGTTAAAGTACCTGAAAAACCAAAGATAGGGCGGCAGAGTGAATCTTTGAGTCATATGTTAGACTTTGTGAGAATTTCTGTAATTTTATCATCCTCATGTCATCTGCAAACTCAGTGGAATTCTTTATAAACTGGCATGAGACATTAAATGAAATGTTTACAACTCCTGTGTAAGCTCTGTATTTTGTTCTTATATTTTAAGGGCTTTTAATCACCAGTGAGACCGTTTTATGAGAGTATATATTCAATTTAGACTTGGAAAAAAAGTATACATTTAAATAATTATTTTAAACATTCACATTAAATAAAGTTGCTTTATAAAGAAATTTAGAGTTTTAATATTTTAATGATGTTTCAATGTGCAAAATGTATAGTTTTCATGTGACTTGTGTGAACAGTGCATAGTTAAGCCACACTAGCATGATAACACCTGAACATGTTGAACACAAATTAAGCAACAGACCTGGTGACGTGAAATAAAGATTTCTGCATCCACACACCACAGCACACCTTTTTTGACTTGAAATTGTGGGCAAACAGCTTTTTGTGTGGTATTAAAAAAACTTTTCCTCCATGCATTGATGTCATGTCAAATTCCAGGTTTTATCAAACCATTCAAATCAGTCTGAATCTGAAAACTTTCAAATGAAGATACTTCTACATTTTTGAGGCTTCTCCAGGTGCCTGGTTTTCACTCCAGTCATGTTTCTTTACATCTTCACTTTGAGTTTAGCAGAGCACATTGCTTCCCCTAGCATGTTGCTGGACATGCACACATAAACCCCAGAGTCAGAAGGCTGCACGTCAGCCACAACCAGAAAACACAGTCCGTCTTCATGTTGCTCTATGGTTACTCTGTGCGACTCCGACACCAGCTTGTCATTCTGAAGCCACTTCACCTCTGGCCGTGGGTAACCTGGGATTGACACAAGAGCGTATTACTGCAGCACTGAGAACATAATAGACATTAAATAGTGAAATGTACCAGCATCAGAGGTCTGAATTGCTTGTATTAAAGGTAGTCGGTCTACAATAAACAAAGTATTGAACATTATTCAAACGTATGGATATCTTTTATAATAAGGGGACCAATTGTTAGAACTGTTGTCTGTCTGTTAGCCACAATGTTTAAGTTTAAGTTAGTCTAAATGTTCTAACTAATGAAATATTCAACATTTTGGAAAATACAACTAATAACGTTCTTTCTATTAGTGTTCTCTGAAGACTAAAGATGAAGCGGAAATGGCAAAGTTACACTGTGTTTGTCTGAAGGTAACAACATTCGTCTACCTGCGAGTGCTTAAAGTTTTATGTTGTTTTTGCTTTGATCTTTAAAACAAAATGTGATTTAACTTTCCGTTTAATTAGTGTGCTTTAGAGATGGTGGTTGGCAGATTTAGGTAAATTTGGACAACACTGTTTGAAACAGCACAGTTTGCAGAGCATAAAATTAAAACAGTGAGCTGAAAGATGCTCAAGAGATGGGAAATAGAGGGAAATAGAGCTAGAGAGGGTTTGTCTCTACATGAAACCATTGATTCATGCAAGGACAAATGTTTTGATCTCATTCTGCGACAATCAAAGCATTTGAGATGGCTTTTCTTTTTGCCTTTGTGCATGGCCCATGTACAATGTGCTGGGGCATAATTTAATGAAGTGCATCATAGTTCTGTCACTCTTGTTACCATTAACAAGGCATCTTAGCTGAGCAGTTGCTCCTTTGGGAAGGGTGGTGTCCTTCAGGGCCTGCTGGAAGCAAGGTTCACTCTGAAGTTGCTTTTCCAGCAACTGGATGGCCTCCTCTGCCTCTGGGCCCCAGGCTGGCTCTGGATGAGAGGAGGTTGGTTGATGATGAATAAAAGGGAAACAAGGCTTTACTGATCACAAAAGGGTAAACTTGAAGTGACAATCTGAAACTCTGAGTCATCTGCCATATGTATGCAGCTCTAGTAGGGGGGCATTGAGTGTGTGTGTGCGCGTCTATCTGTCTTACCCTCTAAGGAGATGCCAGGAGAATCTGGCCTGTTAGAGAGGTTAGTTATCCGCCTTAGGGCCAAAACAGCTTTGCCAGTTTTCTAGAAGTTTAGAGGACAAATAGCACTGGATGACAAATTGCTCTCCCAACCAAGCTTTGGGTTTATATCACACAATAGATTTAAAAGGTCATCAAAGGAATTGCTGATATCAGTATTGTACATGTGTTCAGTACTGGGCTAACAGCACTGTAGCCATATTTCTGTTGTTTTACCTTCCACTTGCGTTTGGCCAGAAAGCGTCTCATCTTCTCTTTTTTGAGGGACTTGGTGGGTCTGCGGTTTAGAGGGGTAAAAGAGGCCATCCAGGGATGGGTGAGGGCCTTGGCACAAGACAACCTGGACCTACAGTGCAAGTGGACAGAGAGGGAAAAACAAAGACTGTCAAATGCTGCCAGAGGCGTCCAACCATGCAGCCATGTGTTATCTGCTACATGAATTGGACCCTGACACTTTTTAACTCATATCAAATCATATCATATCAAAGCTTGACAAATGTTATGGTAACATGCAAAATTTCTAAATATGTTGCTTATTTACATGACATACGTATTAGCTTTTAGTTTTTGCAGCTGTTGCTTGTGAGTACTGAAAGGTTCTAATTACTAAGGTGAGATAATTCTACAGAGTCTGTGAGCACAGAGTGAATGCATAATACTATCAATAATAATCAATGAGTAATCAATGAGAATAAATTATAGAAAATCAGACCAACTTTCTGTCTTTCTTCAGTAGGGAACTGATAAAGTCTTTAGCTTGATCAGAGATATCCTCAAAACTCTCCTCTTCAAATTCATAGCAGGCAGCAGTCACAAGAGCTAAAGTTTCAGCATCACTGTTCCCCTGGAAGGGAGATTCTCCACTGAGCCTAGGACACAAAACAATAATATACATAAGATAAAGCCTAGGATTGTCATGTCAGTGCACAAACAGTATCCATCCATCCTTCCATTATCCTAACCACTTTTCCTGTTAAGTGTTGTGGAAGTGCTGGAGCCTATCCCAGCTGTCATTGGGCAAGAGACGAGGTACACTCTGGACAGGTCGCCAGTCTATCACAGGGCTAACATACAGAGTGACAACCACACACTCACATTCATACCTATAGGCAACTGTGGGAGGAAATAAAGATATCATCCACGTTTACTGAAACAATTGTTTATTTTAAGTGAATTATTTCCTTTAAATAACATTCTACTGTTGGATTTGGCTGGAAAGAGTTCATTCTAAATGAATTGTAGCAGTAATTCTACTGGGGACTGTAGTACTATCAAAAC
This sequence comes from Sandelia bainsii, assembly GCA_032362345.1. Lineage (NCBI taxonomy): Eukaryota > Metazoa > Chordata > Actinopteri > Anabantiformes > Anabantidae > Sandelia > Sandelia bainsii. The sequence continues at coordinate 11,829,553 of JAUMHL010000012.1, forward strand.
AGCACCAGTAGATGGGGCCAAATCTGCATTTATAGAGTAATTTAGATGGTGGTTAAGAAGATATTTAATATTCACCTCAATAAATATGTATCATTTGAGCAATCCAAGTTGGTAATAACCTCCTGTTGCCTCTAGTTATTTTTAAATTATTTTGTCATAGTCATAGAAATAAAAAAAAAAGAACAAATGAACATATGCATCTTTGGTAGGTTTGCATGCAAATGTGTATTTTTCTCTCACACATTCTATGAACACATGCTTTGTGAAGTCAAAAGAAAAACGTTTTCTATGTTTCATTTACAGTGGCTGTAGTTCTGCCCACTACCACCATAGTTTAACTTACAGGATGAAGCAGATAACTCCAATGCTCCACATGTCAGTCTCAAGGCCCACAGGCTCATAGTTGATCACCTCCGGGGCCACAAATTCTGGCGTACCATGCATCACCATCAGCAGTTTACCCTCTTCTGAAGAACACGACAAGAGTAAGAAACCCACTCTGACATTCAAAAGGTCACCCTAAATGTTTTGCATTTACTTGTTTGTTTTAGCCCAGATGGCCCTGGTCATCTCTAGTAGATCACGCAGTGTGAAGCTGCAGCATCTGGAGCATCATCTAAACTTTTGCCTGAACCAGTTTCACAGTGAGGAAGTTGTCTATTTAACACATTGTAATGATGTAATAGGTACATGTAAGAATTTAAGAGAACACACCTTGATGTTATCTCTGATCATTGTTGATATGTATTAAAATAAGAGATCCTGTATTCAGAAAAACATATGACAAACTCATTTTAAGAGGCTGACAAAACACTAAAATATATTTGTTTCAATTAGACTTAATGCAACTTTATACAATATGCAGCCAGGAATCTTTATGTAATTATTTATAGCAGTATACCATAGCAGAAAGCAAAGCTGTACAAAGGTGATAGTAACAGGTTTGGCTGCATAACTCATACCATTGTCGATCCCTGTTTGTATTCAAACAGGCCTTGCAAAGACTTCTGGCTTTCCCTGTTTGTATGATTTATTAACACCATACTAAGCAATGGTAGTAGAAAAATAGAAGAAAGTATGTGGTTTCTAGCAAATTCCCCACTGAAAATAGCCCTAACCATTTAATGAATTTTGCTTTATTTTTACCATATAAGGGTATGACTTTATTATGAGACTGTTTTTGCAAATGCATCAAACCTACCCAGTTTGGCGGCCAAGCCAAAGTCGATTATCTTGATCTGTGTACCAGTAGTGTCCACGCAGACAATGTTCTCTGGCTTAAGGTCCAAGTGCACAATGTTCTGCTTGTGAACGTAGTGCATGCCCTCCAGGATCTGCTGTATGTAGCGAGCACAGGTGGGCTCTGTGTGCTCAAAGCTGTCATCCACAATGCGTTGAAAGAGCTCTCCACCTGCAATGCTGGAAAGACAAATAACGCTGTTCAGGCTTATGTGCCAGAAAAAAACTTAACAGTCTTGTGTACAGTATATGTGACTTATTCTCAGGTTTCTCTTGCAAAAGAGATTTTTTGCTCAATGTGATCTCCTGAATAAATACAGCTTCTATCATTTATATCTATCATTAACTAACATTTACTAGATCAAAGTCACTTTTCTACTTCACAATTACTCACTACTCCATGACCATGACTATCTCGGAGCGGGTGTCGTAGGCGCCCAGACACTGGACTAGTTTTGGGTGGTGCAGACATTTCATTAGTTCAATTTCCTTGCGGGCAGCTGTCTTGTCCTTGGTGGTCCGAGCTTGGTAGAACTTTCCCGCACACACCTGGCCCGTCTCTTTATGGGACATCCGGAACACCTTGCCAAACTTCCCACTGGTAATTTGTAATCCAAAAACAAATAAGGGACATTACAACTTCACATAAGTGTTTGAAGGTCAGTTTTTCATAGTTTACATGAACTAAATTGTACTCTAAGTCTCATCCAACTGGTAAGATTAACATTTCCTTATGTTTACAGTTTGTTTTAAGCACAAAGTTTCCATCCTTACACTCCCAGCTTCTCATGCACATTGTAGTGGTTCTTGACTTTATGTTCAGTGTCAACGGTCACTGGGACGCACGTCTCTGGTTCCTCCTTCGTTTCCTCTTAACACACAAAACAGAAAGAGATAAATAAGTTAGGTCTAAAAAATAAAACTCCATTCTATCTCAAATTATCAGTCAAACATAAATACAACATATCACTCACTTGCAGTTGCCATCTTGACACACTCAGACTCTCGGCTTGGTTCACTGATTCCTGCTGAGTTGTACGCTCTGACACGGAAACAGTACTGCCCCAGAGGCTCAAGGCCTGAGCAGACACGGTAGGATGTGCTTTTACACTGGCTTGATAGCACAGTCCAGCTCCCAGGCCTGCCCAGGCCCTCCTGTCTGCTGACCTCAACAATGTAACCCAACACAGCTGTACCTCCATCATAGCTGGGACCCATCCAAGACAAGACCAGAGACTGAGATGACAGCTGGGAAACAACAGGCTGGGATGCTGGTGGATCAGGCTGGTCTGATGAGATATTCAAGAACAAAATCCTTTTATTTGACTCACAACAACTGCCTGAGACGGTGACAGGTATTCTTTGAAATTCTTTTATTACTATTCAGTTTTGTTCAGTTTTATATTCTTTGCTGAACATGCATGTATCAAGCTACAAACACTGTTATTGCAATATGAGAATGGGGAATACTGAATATCTACTGTAAATTGAACTGAGCTGCTGAACTCACCTATCACACTGAGGGAGACTGTATGCTGGGCAGAGCATTTTTGGTTTCGCACAATGATAGTATAAGATCCTGTATCATGTGAACAGGCCTTAGAGATCTCTACACTGCTCTGGGTCTCACTGCTCCTGACAGATATTCTCGGACCTGTTTTTATCACCTGGAGATAGAAATGAATGAAAAAACTAAAACAGGTTTCAAAGGTAAATATAAACACATGAATCAATATTAACAACCACTGGGAATGTCCAGTAACATTCCTACTTTGTCTTTGTTGTAAATCCAGCAGCTGGCCAAAGGAAGAGAGCTGCTCCTGAACTCACAGTGAAGCCGGACTTGCTCTCCCGCTCGAACCTCCACGTGATCAGGTGGATCGAGAAAGTACAGAGGTCCTGGGGAAAAGAAGTAGTTCTCTTTAAAGAGTTTATCTTATCTCGAGAAACTGTGTTTGAAATTGAAAAGCAATAAAACACAGCAAACTTTCTAGTAAATGTGTTGTCCTGTACTCACCTTTGTTAGATGAGACCTTTGTGTGAAGGTTGAGATCACTGATATCTGTGGAGACTGAAGAAGGAGGTGAACTTACAGGTGTGTGCTACCGTAGGTGGTTTTAAGAAACATCTAATCAATCACATGTGAGCAGTAAAGCTTGGTTGCAGCAGAAAACACAAATCACCAGATGCCCAAAGTAGTGCCTGTTTGAATGGGCAGGTAGTTATCAAAATCATTTGTGCAACTAAAACTGAGTTAACATAAACTCAATAAATGTTAATTAACCACACAAAACGCATTTCAGTCACAGGTTTACTTGTCACTATGCTTAAACAATAATAGGAAATAGAAAGAAGAGTTTATAGGCGTGGAACAATACAAAAATCTTGTAATTGCGTTCAACAAAAGTTAATAATCAACCTTTGTCCATCCCATCTTTGTGTTGGCTTTTCTCTTCTGAGGCTGAGGACAGTTGAGTGTCTTCACGTGACCCACGCTTGTCACTGTGCAGCTCATTCTTGGTTAATTTTGGAAATTCCTTTGTTGCTGCTCCTTTGCAAACAAAGTGAAAGAGGTTTACACAAATCAACATGGTTCATTTAAGGATAAGTTCAACTCTGTGTGATGTTCATAAGGAACAATATTTCTGCTTTACCTGTGATATGTAACGCAGCACTGCTTGACTGTTTTCCAGCAGAATTCTCGGCTATGCAGGTATACATCCCAGCATTTTCAGAAGAACAGTGAGTCAGAAACAGACTGGCAACACCGTTTCTAAAGGAAGTCTTTTTTCCATGCAGCCTCTCACCTATATGACAAGATAACAATGGGCAAATACTGTACATATGTTCACCGTGGTTAATTATTATTATAAATGCTTGCATAAGAACTGGGGCTGACATATTCTCATCATGTTCTTGATCATAATAGCAGTGTCACAGCAAAGCAATCAGTCATTTACCATTGTGAAACCAGGAAACACTCATAGGCCGACGTCCTGTGATAACTCCTTGAAAAGTAGCATCACTTCTTTCACAGACTGTACAGTCCTGGAGTAGTTCTTTGAAGTGAGGCAATTCCAGGTCCTGGACTTGTGTCTGTTTGGCATCTTAACAGAGAAGAGAAGTCAAGGACAATGGGCTTCACTCGTTCGCAAACTGTACTGTTTCCTCTACCAATCAGGATGGACCACCTTATCCAAAACAAAAATCTTTAGGAAATGTTTTGTGCAGATAAAATTAGGTCATGCAAAACAGATGTATTTTTAGGGGCCTTTTCACCAACAACACGCAAATGTTAGGGTAAAAATGAAAATAGAAAACTTTATACTAATGTGGATGTATGGTATTCATGTATTTTACCTCCAGGCAGATCGGCATATACGTGTTAGCTCACAAGGTTCTGATGGCTGTTTCTACTGGATGTGTAGGGGCAGTGAGTCTGATATAATATCAACAAGATCTCTCCGCCAGATGTGTTTGCACATGTAATTGCATGTGTAATTTGGCCCTGGAATGTACAGCTGGGACAGTCAGTGGTGGAATGTCATTTGTTTGTATGTGTGTGTGTGTATGTGTGTGCATGTGTGTGTGTGTGTGTGTGTGTGTGTGTATTCTTGTGTCAGTTTGTGATTTAGACTATGTGAATGGAGACATTTTGGGCAAGTTTTCACTCTCTGACTTCAAAGCGCTGTTAGAAGGTTATAATCAGGTTTGGGTGAGAGTTGGGATTTGGCCTTTAGTTGTAATGTTTATTGTTAGGTTAAGGGCTGTAACCCCTTGCATATTTGGGGGAGTGTGTCACCCACTAGCATGCAGTTGCCTAAGGGCAACTGTAATCATCTCAATAAGCACAAAAGCAACACATTTCGTAATTACCTTGTTATTCATAAAGCTGCACCCCACGCTCTATTTTGACAAGATGTGAACTACCCTCAGGGAAACTAACCTCGTCATGCAAATAGCAGTTTCTAGTATTCCTGGGTTCCACTTTCCTCGACAGACCTTATCAGCAAAGGGTTAAACCTGTTCACACTAAAACAAGGAGTGCCTGCAGGGGCTGCAGTGGACTGAGGCTTCAGATGTGGTCTAACAGCCACAGATAGCTGAGTTACTGTGTAAGTCAATTAAGTCAAAAGTGTTTACCTGTTGCAGATGGTATTCCCAGTTTGTTCTTTCCCATTGCCGTCCTGTTAGCGGTGCCCAATCCATTCTCTTTTTCTTTCCTCCACCCTTGAGGCTTGAGGACCCACCGGAAAGTGGACACATAGGTCTTTGGCTTCTTATCATCCTTGTCCATTCTTGAGTAGAAATGTTAACCAGACAACGGCTGTGTTCACACTCAGTCCTCGGTCAGCCTCTTCCTCCTGTCTTGTTGTTTGTTTTGCCGTGTTTATAATTATAGTGTGAAGTTGATGTGTTACATTCTTGCCCGGGACTCTATTAACACATCTTCTGAGATGCTAACAGGAGGAACCTCTGCTCTCAGACTGTTTCTGAAATCACTATCCACTCTCGGCACAACTGTACACAGGAAACAGCGTGTTTTGTCAGCAGGCCAAATAAAAACACACATATCCAGCCCACCACTGTCCCTCTGCTCAGCAAACACAGGGGGAAAGACATATCACAGAAATCAAAAGTGAGCCAGAGCAGGAAATGTTTGGGGAGAGAAACAGAGAGCAGTAATGTGGACAGTGATAAAAGAAAAGTATAAAAAGCTTACCTGGTAGAGTCCTTCATAAAAAAACGCTTCTCTTCACAGAACATAATCATAGATTATCAAAGGCAGCTTCTTTTTGCCATTTTATCACCTGCAAACTCTCAGCAAACTGTACGTTGAGCCACACTGCTAGAGTCACATTAGGAATCAAGAAGATCCAGTAGGACGGCTTTACTCTGCCATGCAACTGACAACATGTCGGAAGAAATCAGTGGTGTGACTTTTTAAAACCAAATTTCTGGGGCTGAGTTTTCTTGAGAGAAACCAGAGAAGTGGAACCACAAACACTAAGCTCCACTTGAGATAAGAAATGAGACCTAACCCTAAAGCCCTGTGGACAGGCGGGTAGGTTGCTGTTTGGGTGTGATCTCATTTACCTTTTGTTTGATGATTGTTAGCCACAGAGTGTTTTTGTTTAGTTTTTTGCTTTAGTTGTAATGTAAAAGAATTTCACATTATTAAAATTATACTACTGTTACTGTTAGTATATTGTATTGAGTTCTGTATTTATTCAGTTGTATTTATATACCGCCAAAATCATCTCAAGGTACTTTACATAATAAGGTCATGACTTTATGGAAGTACAGAGAAAAACAAATCTCAATAAAATCCCCTTTGAGCAAGCACTAGGTGACAGCGGGGAGAAAAAACACATAGCCTGGAAGCTCATGTGCTTGACAGAAGAACAGTGGGTTAGAGAGACGCAGTGATTTTCTGAAAAGTACAATAATGTCACTTGCAGGACTACATGGACTAAACTGTAGATGCTGGATTTGATAAATCATCTAATTGATAATCGGTAGAAACTCTAAATAAAAAATAACGTAAATAAGCCACAAACTGAAAGTTAAGGCATACAAAAAGGGAAAGAGTTATTAGTATTAGTTTTAGTTTAGTTAGTCAATTAACTACTCAGTGAAATATGAGCTTATGAACCACAATTATTTATCTAAATATATTACAAACTGATGTGGAACTACACATATAATATACTATAATATACTGTACAAATAGCTGTACTACTAACCAAAAAATGACTTGTACATGCTTGTACGTTTTAACATGTAAATGTGGAATTAACATTAAATAACTAAATAATACATTTGTGGCTTATTAGTCCAACACTTCAAAAACAATAACAGTGGTTGCATAATATTTCTCCTAAAAGCTACCCTCAAATAAATTAGTTATTATACTGTGGTTTTAAATAGTCACATTTCACTCAGTGGTTGCCAGTGCAGGAATGTAAGGAAGTTGTTACAGAGATTGGTATGCGTAAGTAGGATCATATGGTGGGAGGCACGCCATTTACTTTAGACTACAAACATTTCTCCTGGCTATAAAAGGCTGTTGATTAATCAACCAGACATTAACAAAAGCTTAACTGTTTACTGACGGACAGACTCACGCCATCCGCTTCTAAGCTCTCCAGTGTAAAGAAATGTCACAAATGTATCTTAACTCACACATGTACATACATTTTCATGTTTTTCTTAATGAAAATAGTTTACACAGATGTGGTTTGATGAATAAATCAAGGCGATTGAGGCTGGTGTAAAGCAGAGCACAGTAACTACAGAAAGAGTGAAGCTAAGGTTTTCAAGTTAAATTGTTTATAAGCTCTACAAATCCTTGGTAATCCTAAATAATGCAATGTGTTCAAACATATAATGACAATGATCTGATGTATAATAATCAGATTTTGGCACTTTTAAATGTATTTGATATGTTGTAACAGTTAAATTATAGGAGCTTCAGATTTGCATGTTGAGTTACAGGAAACCTCTTCCTTTGCTCCTTGAGTCATACGATCTGACATGACTGTAAACTGTTGCTGTATTAGTTTTATGTATCTAGACTAGTTCACCAGTTACCCTTTTCTGGAGTGCACTCACTGCAGTTTGGTTTTCGCCTCTGTTTTGTAGTTCTTGCGAATTTTATATGCTGTTTTTTTTCACATTTGCATGATTCTAGGCTTTTGGATTTGTAGGAAAGTATCCGACTGTTTGAGGTCGTATTCCTGTTGTTTATATCCACATAAACTGGTGATCAGTGGGTCACTTTCCACTCAGTATAGACCCTCTTGGTGTGGCACACGCTTTAGAAATACCATATAGGGTAAAAACATCCCACTGTATATGCTATAGCCTAAATGCACTATATGGTACATTACCTTACATGGATCTTTCCATTATAAACTAATGTCATTATCATATGAAGAGGTTTCATCTTAATATTCCAGTGAATAGAACAATCTAGCAGCACCACCTCCTCCCTAGAAAAGCATCATCATCAGCGGAAATCATACAATGCTTTTACCAAGTCTTATGGAATTCAAAACAGGAAAAGCATAGAGTGGGAAGGACATTCTTCTCTCTGCGTGACATGGTATTCCTACTATGGTAATCATTTAATTTCCTGTTCCCACAAAGTGCTTTAAAGTCATGCAGGCTATTAACCAGTTTGCATCCTGTTCCCAAATATGGAATGAAGCAGACCAAATAGTAGCAAAGTATGCTTGTAGTATCCTGTGGTTGTACATTTCGTACTGTAGAGACCATAAACATTTGTCAACCAGCATTGATGAACGTGCAAAAATCATCAGAAAATCATCAGATCCACTCAAATAAACTGCTAAATCAACAGCATTTTTAAGACCAAGAGAAATAATGCAGACACAGCTTCATTAATCTAAAAGATTTTTCTTTATTTCTTTTGGCTGAATATCTTTGCAGGCAAATAAGAACAAGAGATAAGGCGTACACATCCGACAACAGAGGGTCAGTGATGAGCAAAGGAAAAACCACACACGCATACAGTACATACACGTACACATGAATTACCATAAAACATAAACGTGTCTCTTGCCAGACAGACAACCTTCTGTATTATTATCATTATTATTATTATTCCCATTTTGTCATGCTGCCCGTATATGTTCAAAGAGCCTGTTGTGACAGAGTAAACAATATACTTTACCATACAATAGACTCTGATGTTGTGTATGGAATTTAAAAGTGCAGTGGTCCTTTACAGTCTGATGGACTCTGGGTTGAATACTAAGAAAGCAGGGAACAGGGTGAAGACAATACTGAGGGGATGGGGGCAGAAAAAGGCCTGAATCAAAAGAGATGTGAAGAAGAGAGGATATTTTGGCAGAGTTTCACAAGCATCCTCACGGTCACTCACTCCGAGGTGATGGAGATTACTGTGCAGCAGCCAGAGGGCTCAGCCCTTTGTCAGCCTGTGGAGTTGGATCAGGTTTGCTGCAGCTGCTCCAGATCCATATGTTGGTGGAGAAGCTCTGGGGAAGAATTTGGTCCTCAAAAGAGTGGAAGAAGAGCCCTGAGCAAGTTTGAGTTGTAAGACACTTTGAGCACTCAAACAACAGTGAACTTTTACTTTTCTTCTTTTTTTTTTGTTTATCAGATATTTTATAGATATTTTTCTGCCATAGTTAATCATCAGTTGAACAGTTTCAATGTGGAAATGACAGAAAATCTCATAAACTCAATGAAATTTGATGCCAAACTTTTGCATTTGGCCCTTTAGTAGCCTTACAAACCAGTGTTGTGTGTAATATGTAGACAGAAACAATATAACTGTCATTCTGAGCTCATTCTTTGGGAAATAGGTCGCTATTCACATTAGATCAGATGAAAGGTACACTCCAGTATGTAAATTATATTTTATGGTCCTGTTTGCAGTGATGGTACTATTCAAACAGTCAAACAAAGACTATACTGTAAGTTATTCACTTTTAAGATTATCAGGATGGATACGTGTTCATTTTCATAAGGTCATGTGACTCAGTCACTACGTAATTAAGTGCTCAGCTTTTATCTCTTCTAACTTAGACCGAGGACAGTCTGCAGCTGTCTCTCTGGTGTCAGTTTTCTTGTAACAGAGTACAAACTTAAAAAAAAAAAGAAGGATTGCCTTCATCAAGTCATCACAATGTGCAAGTTTTGCAGCATTAAATGTTGGTTTATTTTCTTCAATTCGCTCTTCTTGGTAAGTAGTAATTTAATGTGTAAAGGATTATGAATGAAAGTGTTGTATGGTGATAATATTTAAATAAATTAAAATGATAAATAGGCCATTTAAGCAGGATTTTACAAAATGTTAAGTGTTACCAGTGGTTTGTTGCACAGTTTGGCACAATGTGGTGAGTCAAGACCCATCCGTGCTTGTGAAGACTGAGCCCTCGGTGGATGCTGCTTTTATACACTATCATGAAACCCTCACCTGTAATCATCCATAAAAGTGTTGTTGAATATTTTATGAAGTTTGCAGTCTAAACTGCGGTGAAAACACTGAAAATCATTTCTATGTACTTTTGTCAGATAATTAAAGATTCTAATTAATAAACAAAACATGGATTTTGGGTGGCGGTTGTACATCTGATTAATTGCCAAAACTACAGTTTTACACAAGGTTATTAGACTGTTTGAAAACTGCTTTAAATAAGCTTTTGCTTTTAATATGCTTTTAATCATCGATTCACACATTTACTCTATATGCAAAGAAATGCAAAAGAAGATGCAGGATAGTGAAAGTAATTTGTAATTTGGCTTTTCAACCATATCAAACGCAATCATATCAGATGGTCTTGCGGGGTCTCGGTGGATGGGCTGAGCAAAGTGAGGGTCAACAAACATGGAAGATAATCAGTCTAACTCACAGCCAGATGAACCAGCAAGAGATCTTTGCATATGCAAAAAAAAGTGAATGAATAATTGTAAAAGTCCCAATTAGTAGTAAAAAATTTAACCAACCAGGACAGAATCACTAAGCCTGGGCTCTTTTTAACTATTATGTTAGATAAAACTTTATGAGAAATATTTTTTAGAAAAACAAAAACATGGTATATTGGCCAATATTTGACAATTACACAAATCTAAATTTCATGAAATGCATTTAAGAGATCAAACCTGTCTATATTCTTTGCACTTAATTTCCAGTTGGTGACTTAACCACAGGAGGCTGGCAGAATAAATACCCAGCAGACCCGACTTTGTTGAGTTTAATGTGGCTACACGAAACACTGCATTAAAGTTAAATTGTTGTCTATATTAACATCCTGAAAAAAACTTGTTTTTCAGGCATCTGGGATCGCCCTCATCACTATCGGAGCTCTGCAATATTCAACCTACTCTCAGATAGGTTCTTTTGCAGGGAGATCTCTGTCTCAAATCGCTATAGTTCTCATTGTTGTCGGTGTTACCATAGTCCTCATTTCACTCTTGGGCCATGTCGGGGCATTCCTCAATAATTCCTCAATGGTGGCTTGTGTAAGTATCATAATGATCTATAATAGGATTGAGATTTTATATAGAACATGTCTGTGGTATCATCTAGGAGGGTGTTGAGCATCAGTATTTTGATTTTAGACTTTTTAGGTTGATTGCACAACTGGAATTAAATTAAATTAAATTAAATGAAAACTGTGTCCTAATGTTCTTAAAAGTGTAACTGACTCTTTCTGAATCATTCTGATGCACAGACATTGTCAGTTTGGACTTTAATATGACACACTGGAAGATTTTGTTAAGGTTTATTTAAGAGAAATGAGACATGTCTGACCTCTGCTCACTCTTTTCTCCCTAAACCAGTTCATTTGCATCCTGATAGTTATCATCCTTTTGGAGGTACTCACAGGAGCTGCCTTCTACGTATTTCTCAGAAGGGTGAGTCATTTAAATCCTGCAAGAGTGAGATCAGTATTACCATTAACAGACAAAATGAATAAACAAAAATCTAGTGCTGATTGTAATATTTTAATTATTTATCTCTAGATTCCCTTTCTAAAGATGAATAGTGGTATCAACTCCAAAGCACGGTCGGTCATCTATGACTACAGCCCAGAAAACAGACACTCCATTAACAGGATTCAGGAAAAGGTGACATGCAGAGCTTGATGTTTTGTATTTGCAAGAAGGACGTGATGGGAGAGGATGTCTAATACATGACAGTTTACAGGGTTGAATTAGCCCACTGTGGGCCCCAGAATAAAAGGTAGAATAGAATAGACTTTATTGCCATTGTACAGAGTACAACAAAATTGTGGGTGCTCCACCCTGCCACAATGTATTTTAAATATAAAAAAAGAGAAGAATACAATATAATATTTACACAAATGTGCAAAATTTACATATAATCAAACATTTACATACCAAAATGAGTGTTTACAAAAGAAATCTAGTCCTTGGCTTTCTGTGTATGTAGTGATGGTGGTGGGGGTGGGAGGGGCATGTTTAGCAGTTGTTAGAAGTTCGAATGGCCCAGGGGAAAAATCTGTTGGTGAGTCTGGCCTTCCAGAGGGCATCAGGTCAAACAGGTGATGGGCAGGATGTGGGGGGGGGGCCTTAGTTTTCCTGAGGCAGTGGGATCACATAAACATGATACACAACATAGAAAGAAAATGTTTTCCACTTAACTCAATTAAATTGCTGAGATTGAAGATAAGAGTACATGTTGTAATAATTAGACTCAGACTCAGACAGAAGTATTTTTAATGTTCATGAAATGTTCAAAAATATTATCTATATTATTAACTATGTGACAATCTGATAATAATTTTAAACTCAAAGTTAAAAATAATAAATAGATTTTAAACCATGTTACAGTTCAGCTGCTGTGGTGCTGACAGCTACACCGACTGGTACAGGAGTGACGGCTGGAGAAACCCCAATGCTGTGCCAGATTCCTGCTGCGTGGTGAAGAGTGCAGGTTGTGGACAGGACAAGACGAAAGTACACACAAAGGTCTGCTGGGAAATCTCATTTCAAGTTCACAGCCATATCGTCTCATTTCTGTGAACACATGGTACAGTATTTAATGTATGTATGTTCCTCCTCAGGGTTGTATCATGGCTATCAAGCTCTTTCTGTTAAAAAACTTGGTGTGGGTCGGGGCTGTCTGTATTGCTCTTGGCATTGGAGAGGTACAGTACTGTTGGTAGTTGATTTTCTACACCTTTTAATATGATATTGAATATTTGTCATGTATACATTATGTTAAAAATTACACATTATAGTGTCAAGGACAGTTGAGATCCAACACATTTGATGTACGTAATCCCACATCCCACTCTTCATAGTTTAGCTGACTGATGGTCCTTAGTGACAGAAAAAAGGAAAATTGTAAATGAACCAGAGTCAGTCCATCTTTATATCTGTTGTCCCTGCTTACAAGACAAATTTGCTTTCCCAGCATGATTTAACTTATTTCAATCAATTATCTATATGATTTATTTCCATTCTACAAGAGAAAATGTTTATATAAAACATGGTGATGTAGACATTTGAGAAGTAAGTAGAGGATGAATGATAATAAAGCCTCATTCTGTTTACCCTGAGTAGTGAAATTAGATAATGAATACTTGAGAACAGAGAAAGAAATTTTCTTTATTGATCCAACTCTGAGTCCATTTTTTTCAGCCACTAACGTATGACCTTTTTCCTGTTACAGGTTTTTGGAGTGTTAATCGGAGTGTGCTTGTGCCTGAACATAAAACGGAAGCAATATGAACAACTCAGCTAATGATAGAAAATAATATAATATATATCAATATATGATATTAAAATAAAACATGTCTACGCACAGCCATTGTCCTACATTATTAACATTTAGATTTTTTTTCCGCTTTACTGTTGATAGAAAGATATCTATAGGAGCTTTATTGCTACTTTTGTTCTTCCCAGTTGTTACTATTTCAATGAGTTTTGATAAATGGCAATGTTTCTATCTAGCTATCCATTTCTGAATATTACTGTAACTATTTAACTTGTATGAATATGGCTAATAAATGTGTTGTAACCTATATTCTGTTTTTTGTTGTGATGACCCTAAGACCTTTCAAAAGGATTTATTTTGAGTTCATTATGAACACTTCATCCTGAACTTCATGAAAATCTGCATTATTTGGTGTCCTCACTAAAAATGGGAAAAATATAGAATGTCTCATTCTATATTTTTCCCAAATATACACTACTCACAAAAAGTTAGGGATATTCAGCTTTCAGGTGAAATTTCAGGATGAACCTAAAATGCACTATAACCTTTACAGGTGAACTTAATCTGACCTTTCCTAAACTTTTGAATGCACATGTCCAACTGTTCAGTGTTTCAGTACTTTTTACACAACTTGCTGTTCTCTAACAAGGAGCTTAACGGCAAAATTCACA
>JAUMHL010000012.1:11843800-11869362 GCA_032362345.1 Sandelia bainsii
ACTGTAGTGTGAACTTTTTACGTTTTCCATAAATTTCACCCGAAAGCCAAATATCCTTAACTTTTTGTGAGTAGTGTTTGTAAAGGTCATCAACCAATATCTGACTATTTATTTTACTACAGAAAATACTTCAGATTAGACTAAATGTGCATTAACACTGTTCTTCTGTGGGTTTATATCAATATCCTACATTTAAAGAAATTACAAAGAGTGCAAAATATTAATATTTTCATGGTTCTTAATCACTTAAAGGTTGTCGTATTTCAGTAGGAAACTACATTTCCCAGCAGCACTCAACAGGAAATGCGTCCGCGCTCAAAATTCGTCCGACTTTAGCAAAACCGTGTCAGCACGAGTAAAGTAGCGTGTGTGCGCCAGGAACTTAGAAAAGTGACTGAAAACTGGACGTTTATCGCCAACATTGAGACTGAAATGAGAGGTAACGAAGCAGTGTTATTGTTTTATTATTTATGACACCGTTTCTGGCTCAACGTGAGCTAGCAGGCTGCGTTGTTAGCTTAGACGATTAGACGAACTTCAGCTAGCGGTCTGAATTAAGTCCAAATCGCATTAAACACATGGAATAAAATGCTGCTTACCCTGCTTCATTGTAAAGGACAATTATAATTAACGATAATATTTTATAGAACTAAGTAAGTTGATGTTTAAAGTGCTAGCTAGCAGAGGGAGTCGTTATACGTATTTGTTGTTTTCCTTAAATGGTTTCTCTTCATTTTCAAGCAGCATGGCAGAGATTTTAATCCAGCGAATAAAGGAGCTGGAGGATGAGCTGGAGAGGCTCAGGTCCCAGCTGAAAGAGAGGACAGAAGGTGGAGAGGACATGTCCAGTCCACCTCCTAATGAAGACGCAGTCTGCAAGCCTGCAGATAACAGCAGCAGCAGTAAAAGGGGTAAGAAAAGTAGTAAGGAGCGTCCTTTCGACTTCTCTGCTCACCCTCGACGCCATGTGGCTCTGCGGCTGGCTTACCTGGGATGGGCCTACCAGGGGTTTGCAGTTCAGGAGAACACAGACAACACTGTGGAGGCCAGACTCTTTGAAGCTTTGCTGAAGACTCGGCTGATCCATGACCGACAGAGCTCCAACTACCACCGCTGTGGGCGCACAGATAAAGGAGTCAGTGCCTTTTCCCAAGTGAGTTTACTGAGGTGAAATGTGTGCTTTATTAATTACAGTCTATATGAGGAGTGTAATATGTTGGAGGAGGAACCCGTCGTGTTATGTTTGCTTTCTGTCATGTCTGTTACAAGAGTGCAGACTTTTGTCACGCAACAGTTGATGAAATCTCTCTTTTCCACAGGTCATTACCATTGATTTGCGCTCCACACAGTTTTGTGGAGGATTGGGTGTCACGCTCCCTGAAAATGTTGATTTAAGTGCCAAGAATAAAGCAGCAGCCATCTCTGAGCTTCCATATGTCAAAATGCTGAATAGAGTTCTACCCCAGGACATCAGGATCTTAGACTGGGCCCCAGTAGCAGAGGGCTATAGCGCTCGCTTTGACTGTCAGTCCCGCACATACCGGTATTACTTCCCTCGAGGATCCTTGGACGTGGCGTTGATGGCAGAAGCTGCAAAAAGGTGGGTGAAGACACATAATCGTGAATAGTCATGTCACCTGTTGATCTAGATCCAGATCTAACTTGAGACTTTCTCGACGCCCTGCAGATATGAGGGCACTCATGACTTTCGCAACCTGTGCAAAATGGATGTTGGCAACGGCGTTCTGCAGTTTGAGAGGACCATCTTGTCAGCAGCAGTCAAGCCTGTGCAGCCTCAGCTCATCTCCAGCGCAAACCAGTATGACCTCTTCATATTCGAGATCAAAGGACTGGCCTTCCTTTACCACCAGGTATCAAGAGTCAATAACTCAGGCTTTTATTCCACATTTACAGATTGTTAAGGTATTATGTGAGTAATGCAACAGCTTATAAGTGGAGCTAGTCTCTTTATTTTAAATTAATATGTTGATTAATGCCATAGGCAGTCTCTCACTGCAGTGATAACAATATTCTGTTGTGTTATGCTGCAGGTACGATGCATGATGGCAGTGCTTCTCCTAATAGGGCAGAAACTGGAAGCCCCAGAAATAATTAATCAGCTACTGGATGTTCAGAGTAACCCCCGGAAGCCCCAGTACAGGTGAAATGACCATTGATCTTTCTTTTCTTTTTTTTTGTTCCGCCACTAGATTTTAGAAAGCAGAGGTCTTAAAATCATACTGAAGTATACATTTAAAAAATCACAGTTAAAGTTAAACTGTAACTGCGTCAGCATGAGTGTATCTTACATATTTTCTGTCATTTCTCCAGCATGGCGGTAGATTACCCACTTGTGCTGTACGACTGCCACTTTGAAGGTTTGAGCTGGAAACAGGAGACTGAAGAAGTAAACCACGTCCTATCTGCACTGCAGCAACACTGGACCCAGAGTGTGGTCAGGACCCACATAGTCCATGGGATGATCCAGGGCTTAGAAACCATGGGTAAAATCTTCAATGTTAAATTTACATTTTCATGCAACTCAAACCACTGTGCACATCATTTGTTTGAATAATTTCCTCTTGTGTCACTGCTCTCCATCCACAGGTGGAGTGTCGTCTAATCATTGCTGGCTAGTAGAAGGCAGCAGGCAGAAAAACTACAGGCCATTGCTGGAGCGTCCATGCTGCGAGAGCCTGGAGTCCAGGATAGACCATTTTGTTAAAAGAGGTCGGCTGGAGCGGGAGGAAGGGGAGAACGGAGGTGAAATGGTCCACAGAGGGAAAAGGTCCAAACACTCTCACACTATCTTCAGTATGCCTGTTTCTTCAGAAACACCACCCCCACAACAAAGTAGAAATCAAAAAGCAGAAGATTAATATTTTTTCACATGAAAATGGACTTGTTTGTCTGTTTGTAAATTGTTTTGTTTTGCAAAACACTGTCATTACTTTTTTATTTCAGGAAAACAGCATTGTATTTTACTAGTTTATTTCATGAAGAAATTTTCGCTGTGAAATAAACACTTTTGATAAAGCATCTAGAGATGAGTTTTGGTTTCACAATTATGTTTTATCTGAAATGTCAGAAGGACGGAACTACTTCTAAACTTGAGTCGTCGGAGGATATGTGGGGATGCGCTTGTCAAGCTACGAAGCTAGGTCGTTAGCAGTCAGTAGAGTACGAATCAGAGTTATAATCAGTATTGCCCAGTAATAGAACTGGGTGTAACTTTTTCATTTTACCGCATATTTGACAAAACGAACTAGAAATGGCAGTGACGTCGTTTGTTTACGTATTTGCGATTGCTTTCACCTGATCAACACTTGTGCTAACGTTAGCCTGTTAGCAATCCTGGTTGTTGGTTATATTTGCGTCAGTCGTGACTCTGTTTGGATTTCCTCTGTGTGTTCAGTTCATATAAGGAGTCTCTCACGTTCACAAGGTAAAGAAAATGCACACTTAACCATATTTTGATAACTGTAACAAAATAAAGTGTGGAGAAAACCAGTCATTTCTCAGGGCTGATTCAGATGATACGGTGCTTTAAAGCTTCGTCCGTCTTTATCTTAGTGTTAAGTTGAGCATAATTTAAAAGTCGACTTTGCGACCAGTGAAACCAGTTGAACTCCCAGAGAGACCGGTTAGCTAAGTATTAACTCTATAAAGTCAGTGTAGCTCCACACTTCGACAGCAGGGGGCGTGTTTTTAAAACTTTAGGAGTTACTTTCAAGAGGGAATTTACCATATTAGGTCCTAGTTATATACATACATACATACATATGTGTTTTTTATTATTTCTATTTAATTTCTATGGGCCACCATAAACAAAGGCAGTACACTATTATTACTATATTAATATTGCTTGCGTGCATCTTTGTGCATCTTTGCTTTTAAGATGTTTCTGGTCGGGCTGACTGGAGGTATTGCCTCAGGGAAAAGCACAGTGTCTTCAATGCTGCGAGAGCTTGGCTGCCCCATTATTGATGCTGATGTTGTGGCCAGGAAAGGTGAGTAAATATCTCTCCCTTAAAAACTTTTCAGATTTCACGGTGAACCCAAATTCATTTGAAATACCAGTTAAATATATCACCCAGCAGAAATCCTCTCAAATAAACACAGATTATGGATTGTATATGTCCCAAATTATCATCTAAAGTGTAACAGTATTTATGATTATTATTGTTATATTTAAATGGTAAAATTGACAGAAGGAGGTTAGGCATTTAGGAGGTTCATTAAGACAAATGCTTAGAGAAAGTGCATGATTCACGAAGTCTGTGTCTACTGGCTGCAGGGATGATGTTCTCGTTATGTGGTGAAGATTAAAAGGTCACATAACTAGGTGAAGAGTGCGCAATTGCATGTGGGAGAAAATATAAGGCATTAGGTGAATGATTTAATTACGCCCAGGTGGTTGATGAGCCTGTTACAAAATGGTTTTAAATGTCTCTTCCTCCACCTTCCACATTTCAGTTTCTTTTTTACATCTTTTACTAACTTGTCTGTGTCTCTATGTGCTGCAATATTGTTTTCTTAATAATTTGAATACTTATTTTTTTATTTGACACATTGTTTAGTTACTTAAAACAATGATTTAATGACTGAATGTACTGAATATTACTGGCCTTCCCTGAACAGTTGTGGAGCCACACACCCCTGCCTATTCCCGCATCGTCTACCACTTTGGGCCAGAGATCCTTCTTGAGAATGGGGAGATTGACAGGCAGAAGCTGGGGCAGCTCATCTTCAATGACGAGGAAAAGAGGAAGCTGCTCAACTCCATCACCCACCCAGAGATCCATAGAGCAATGCTCAAAGAGATCTTGTTCTACTTTCTGAAAGGTGAGGCAGGCATTGGGATTAGTTGACAAGGAAAAAGAGGACCATTTACTGAAAGTGAGCCAAGGTTGTTTATGAATTGCTCTCGAGCCATATAGTGAGATAAGATAAGGTACAATTATGATAAAACTATAAAGTAGTGAACACTTTAAGCCATCATTTAAAAACAAGAAACTCACTCATTAATTCTTTAGCAACTTGAGAACACTTCTCATACAACATTTGTATGTTCTTATATATGTATATATCTTAATTAACAGTGTTACTTGTATTTTCACATTGTTGAAGTGTAAATGCATTGACACTAACAAATTCTGTTTCACATTGTTGTCTAGGGTACCGCTATGTCGTGCTGGATGTGCCCCTTCTCTTTGAAACCAGACGACTCACTCAGTTTCTGAACCACACAGTAGTGGTTTACTGGTAAGACCAGTGCTAATTTTTTGCCATTTCCTCCATCACTTTTGAGTTTTACTTTTAGACTATTTGTTTGCAGTTTTCATGTTTTAAATCATTAAATATTTGGGGGGTTGTTTTTGACAGAAACTGGCCATTAAGTCCAGTTTTGCGAGTTATTGGTTGCCTTTCTCCAGCTCTGTCTGTGCCTTATTAGCATGACTCACTGCGTCTGGATTTTTTAACAAGGCGCCCTGGCTGCACCATAAATAACCTCCATTCCCTTTTCCTTTTCAGTGACCCTGCCACTCAGCTATCACGCCTGATGCAGCGGGATGGCCTGACCCAGGAGCAGGCGGAACAGCGTGTGGCTGCACAGATGCCGCTGAATGAAAAGCGCGGCTTGGCCAATCATGTTATTGAGAACTCAGGCAACCGGGAGGACACCCATCGGCAGGTCCTGCGCCTTCACACAAAGCTGGAGGACTCAATGGACTTCCTCTTAGTGAGGGTCATTGCTATTGCTGCCACTGCTGGTTTGAGTGGTATTCTGCTGTATGCAGCCAAGATCCTTTTGTCCTAACAGAGGAATGATGAGGCATAAAATGTTTTGGTCCTAAATATGGTGAAAGATGAGGATGTGAATAGAAGGAGGCAAAATGCAGGTTGGTGGCACTGATGCAATTTACTGTGAGATTAGTTTCACAGCACTCTCAAACTACAGCCCAGTGGGTGTGATGCGCTCTGTTGGCAGTTAACATGGACTTAACACTATTGACATAACTTGCAGTGACAAATGTTGTTTAGTGTGAAGGGTTTCTGTGTGCAATTTATGTTGGTTCTGTGCGGAAACACTGAAATATAAAGGCGATACCTTAAAGTCTCAGTTGCTGTAGAAGCTCCCCCACCTTTGCTGAGTTATGAAAGTAATGCTCTAAATAGTGACAGCAGTTTGGAGTTTAAATCCTAATTTTTAATGCAGAAGTCAACATAACATCAGTATAATTGTCAAAACTAAGTTTTTTTTAATTTTTTTATTTCGCCTTTACACCTTCTGAGCTAGACTGTAAATCAAAACACCAAATGTTAAAGGTTATACATTCAACTTTAGATGTGCAGAAGTGACTGTCATTTCTGTGGTTTTAATTTATGTGGCAACAACTCTCACTTCATTTTTTTTTTTTTTAGAGCAAAATGTTAGTGTCATCCCCAGTCATGAATATGTTTTTTTAATTGGACTCATTAAAAAAATAAAGTGCTGAATAGGAATGATCTGTTGCATACAGAATACATTATGATTGTATGTTAATGACCTGTGTAATGAAGATATATGACAAAATGTATTTGACAATCCATTTCTAATGGGAACAGAGTGAATTTACATGAATTAATAGACTATATTTATCACTGTATTTTCTTACACTTGATGCTGTCCTCTGTAAATACTAAGTCTGTGATGTTTTGTGTGTCCACTCACTTGTAACTAAAATACATGTATAAAGTTAGCTGCTAAATTTAAATATAAATGATAAAACACCACTGTTTTAAAGTGACTTTCAGATGTTGTCAGTGTGTTTTGTTTAATGTTACCTCACTTTGAGATTCACGGTGCGGAATAATGATTGTGCAAAGTTAGTTTTCACTTTTGTCTGTTTCTCTGTGCTTGACCTTAAATCAGAATGTTTTAGTTGCACATACACTAAAAACTTATCAGTCAAGGGGACATCTTGTATCCAGGAGTTAAACCTTTGAACAAGATTTGCATATTCATAAATTCAGAAGTTTTCAAAGTGGGAGAGGGAGTACATGTAGAATTTTTAACGAGGTAATTGAACTTTATGAGGAAAAAACATTCCAGACCCAGATCATTATTCAAATCAGTGTGCTTTTATATGTGTTAAAACATGTCTAGGGGGCTGCAAAGATCTTTAAACAACTTTGTTCTACTTCAGTCAAAAGTTAATGAAGAAATTAAAGGAGGGTTAAAGGAGTACTCCAGCAATTTAGCATTGGACCATCCTTAAGTTTTGGGACATGGGACACATGATTCCAAAAACAAAAGGTCAAAATCAAAGCAACAGAGTTGAGAGATTCTGACTTGTAGTTATGGTTTCAAAAGCACTGGATCCTACATTTTATATAACACGAATCACTAGTGTAGTGTTTGATTGATTTTAAATCTCAACATCTTTCAAACATAATTTTTGCATCATTAGGGTGATTTTCTCCAGCTATAGGAAGCTTCTCTCTGAACTAAAGAGGAAATCTACAGCTATTGTCACAGGCTGGGAAGGAGTTGGTCTGGAATTGGTCTTTCTAATTTCTCACAGGACACATTTGACATCATTTTCTGCAAAAGCCAAAACCCAAAAATCTTCTGTTCATGAGAGGCTGGAGCCAGTGAAAAGCATTTTTTTAAATCAATCAACTATAGCTCTCGCAGCTCAAGCACCTACAATAATACATATGGAATCTACTGACAATGTTGAAACTTTCAATAAAAAATGTTAAAGACACTGACATTCTTCATGTAATAAGGTCTTACAAAAATGTGTTGGTGGCAGCACATCAGAAGAAAATAATAATGAACTTGAACAGTTGTGTGATGTGTCCTTGCTTTTGTTCACAGCAGAGCTTAGACCCACAGGCAGGTGTGGTGACATCACCCTGGCACTGAAGTCCAGCTAGCCTGCGTGGCTCGCTTGGCTCCGCCTAAAGCCCCACTGGTCTGCTTCTTTGTTTTTATCAAGCCACCACACAATTAATGCAATGTGACTCGGGCTGTGGCGGGTGGGGGGGCCATGAACGACAGGCTGCACGGCTAAACATTTGGATACATACACAAAATCACATGTCACACACATAATGTAATCATTTACACACATATGCTATAAAGTACTCACAGAATTGTACACATAATACACTGTGTCAGTTATTCAGAACCATGGTCTTTATCTAGAACATGTTCTTTTCTTAGGTCGCTTTTTAAAAACCTGGCACTGCTGTGATCCAGGGGGTAACATGCTCTACTGGGCATCCAGCTGTTCAGCAGAGATTTCCAAGTGTGCCTTTTCTCAGTCTCTTTCTCAGACACAGACAGAGGCCAGATGCAGAGCGTGGAAGGATGACTATATCTGTCCAAGCAAGTGTGAATGCTCCAGGCGATGAAGGGTGGCAAAGTCTCAGTCTGAATATAAATTGGGTTTAATTCTGAAAGTGTCAAGCTAAAAGGTGAAAGTCTTAAGTTGCCTTGTTACACATTTTAAAGGCGGATGGACGCAGGCACAGCCCGCTGCTTTATTGTGTGTTGTGGGTCCTCTACGGGAGAAGAGCAAATAATTTTCTGATGGCAGGGGGTAAAGACGTCTATAATCTCACCATCATGTTCAGAGAGTTGGCCTGCGGCACCACAGTGTGTCGACATTTTGGAATTTCCTGTCTGAGTGGTTTTTCATCATTTCCTCCGCCTACTGCCAACAGGGAAGGTAAAACAGCTTGGGCAAAGGCAAACAAAATGTAAATAGCTTTGCACCAAACTCAACTGCAACACTCAATAATTGACAGTCACACAGGAAGAAAAAACAAAAAAAAACTATGTTACTCTTTGTTATTTTTTGTTGAATAGTTCACTCAAGGGGCTGTGTTTTTATCACCACAATTAAAGTATGAGCTGTCCTAGAGGGTAATTGGCTTTCAGTATTCATCAGAAGTTCTTAATGCAATTCAGCTGTGCAATTCTGGAGACTTAATAATTAATAAAAGATATCTACAGTTATTTTCATTTTTCACACATTTTAGCATTTATTTATGCAAGTATATAGTATGTGGAGAAGGGTGTGTGTGTATTAAGGAACAATAATGAGGTCTCAAATGTGTATTGGATCTTTATGTAAAACACACCTCTATGCACTTAGGCAGCAATGACACCAAAATGTTGTCCATGTGAAGCCGGTCTTGTCTATATAATATAAAAATATGTGTATAGTAGTCATTATTGGTTAATTCGTTACTGCTCAGTAACTTAACTCTGCTACCAACAGGACAATTAAGATCAGATAAGGCCTGTGGTTTTCTATGATTTTCTTCTATTTTTTTTTTTTTAATGTCCCGTGCAGAGACCAAAAAAACAGCAATCATTTGCATCCACTCATCATAAGTCTCTGAATCCATGTAGCTTATTTGTCTGTGCCACAGAGCTCAGTTGTTAAATTATTACAACTCTATTTACAAAAAAGTTGGGACTCAAAACTGGGCAAATAAAACCAAAATAGAATGATTTGCAAATCATTTCAAACATTTAAAAAAAATATATATGCCCATTTTGAATTTGTTGGCAGCAAGACGTTTAAAAAAAAAAATATATATATATTTTATTATAATTTAACTTATATCATTCAAAAAATTTTAAAAAAAGGCTTTATCACTGTGTTGCATCACCTGTTCTTTTAACAACACTCCAAGCATTTTGGAAGTGGGGAGGTCAACTGCAGGCCACTCTAGCACCTGGACTCTTTTACTATGGAGCCATGCTGTTGGCTTGTGTTGTGAAAAAAATAAGACTTCGCCTGGAAAAAACAACATGTGAATGGCACCATACTTTATGCTGTTAATGTTATCCTTGCCGTATGCAAAGCCATTATACCATCAAGGATTCTGGCTTCAGAATTATGTGATGATGACAAACTGGACAGTCCCTCTCCTCTTTAGCCCAGAGGATGGGGCATCCATCCATCCATCTCCAAGAAGAATTTCAAATTTTGACTCGTGAGACTACGGGGCAGTTTTCCACTTTGCCTCAGTCCATTTTAAATGAGCTTGGGCCTGGAGAAGGCAGCATCATTTCTGGATGTGTTTTCTTTGAGTGGTAGTATGTGAACTTGTATTTAAGGATGCAGTGACAAACCATGTTCACTGACAGTGGTTTTGTTTCTGAGCCCATGCAGTGATTTCCAACTAAACAAGCATGTCTGTTTATAATGCTCAGAGATCACAGCCATTCAAATTCTGCATACAGAGATTTCTCCTGATCCTCCTTATAATAATTGTATGTAAAACAAATTATGAAATCCCCAAATTCTTTGTAATTTTAAATTGAGAAACATGATTTTTATAATTTTTATATTGAAAAACATTAACCTCACCTCATCCTTACTTCTGAAAGCCTAATCTTCTCTGTGATACACTTTTTATGCCCAGTCATGATACTGATCTGTTGTCAAATAACCTAATTAGTTGTGAGATGTTCCACTAGGTGTTTTTCCAGTATTTTGTTGCCCCTGTCCCAGTTTTTTTGTGTTGCTGGTATCAATTCAAAACAATTAAATTCCTCAGTTTCAACTTTTGATGTGTTTTCTTTGTACTTTGTTTAATCAAAAAGAAGAGAAAATGAATAACATGAGCATAATGCATAAAACACCTTTCATCATGCAAAAGTTTATGATTAAGTCTTTCATTTCCAGCAAAATCACACTAGATTTGAGATGTTTCAATCTGGACCAAAGTAATGAACTAACTAAATGATCAACATTGCACTCCAAAAAACGATACTGGCAAAGTAGGTTATGTTTCTTATTCCCACAGATAAGTGACCAAAAGTAAAACAGATGATGCAAACATCCCAGCAACCCATAGCTAACATGTAGCTGTACTGTATCAAAGCTGTCTCAATGTGATAAACATCTTTTCTCAGGTTGACTTGAATACAGGCAAATTACGTAAAAAATTACATAAAAGAGACAAACTGCCTGAATGAACAGAAGCCACACCTTTCACATGTGTGCATTGTTTTGTTTTTTTATAATTGCAAAGGTTTTACATTTTTCTCTGCATGCTTTGACACTGCAATTAAAATTATTGTAACTGTCTTCATGTAGATGTAAGGAACACTCAGGAGGGGGTTTCACCTCTCAGCATTGTCAAAGGTGTTTCTTGGAAATATCTCATAACGTGCAACAGTGACGGATGCATGTTTATTATGAGAGAGAGGTACAGAAAGATGTAATCACATTTTACTTCCAAAACTCTGAAAATTCTATATTATGTGAAATGTTTTGGACATTAAAGATTGTTGATCTGTAGTTGTGCAAGAGGTGGATTTTCTTTGGAATTTATACAATATTTTGTAAGTTACAAGATGATGATGACCACTTCTTTTATTTGAAATATCGACATTGTGTGTTTGTTTTACATTTTTCTAAAGCACAAATCAACAAAAAGAGCAAAAGAGCAAAAGCCCACAGCGATGTGCCCACTAACCCTTATCACAGCACACAAATGCAGCTCGACACCAACGAGTAGAGTAAACTGACCTGAGCAACTGTAATGAGCGTAGTGTTCTTGAACTCCGGCATCTAGTGTCATGCTGAGCAAAGGGGCAGTCGCAGCTCCTCCGTAGCCTTTTGTCAGGCTGCATCCATAAGACTCCAAAGAGGTGAAGAGACAGGCAACACGCCAGCAGAGCATCCCCGGCCACATGACTCAACCTGTCCCTGCGCGTTAGCCCTGGCCCAGTCAGGGCTATGAGGGAACAAGGCCATTGGTATTGAGTCACTGACACACTGGACAGTCCTTGGATCAAGCGATGAAGGGGAAAGAAGTGGGGGAAGAATTAGCCATGTTGCATGTAATGTGCATGGGTACATGCATGCAGATCTACTATACAATGCAACATAATGATTTTGTGATCGTATGTCTGTCCTCCCTCGTCACCTCCATGCTGCTTACTGGGATGTTACATCTGTTTGACAACATTAGAGTTTGAATACAAATGAATGATATTTTAGCTTTGATCATTCAATATCTTGAACTGGTTTCTGTGGGTAACTGTTTATAATACAACGTGTGAACAATAGCTGTATTGTGAATCTACATAAAGATGATTTTCGGTTGAGGTCATCTTATCTAATCACTGCCTGACCATACAGCAAAGTAATTTGTTGTACTATATGCATTACTAAAAGGAAAAGCATCTGCAGTGTAATCCAAGATTTGTACCACATTTCTTCAAGCTTGCTATCTTAAAACTACAATACTGTTCCCCAAAACTTATGAGTAGCCATGCTGTCATGTTGAGAATGTGATCAGTTTATTTTATATGTTCAAGAACTCCCCAGCTCCCCAGAGTTTTGGGCAATTTAAAAAAAACAAAAACTTTTTTTTCTCCTACTGTATATTACTTTATAGGTTCCACAGAATATCAACACAGGGTCAGACATGTGCATGTTATGGCAATTTTTTTACATTCTGCTAAATCAGATCGAATAAGTGCTTAAGCATTAGCAGTATAACTTAATGACAACAAAAGAAATATTGTGCTGGTAGAGCTTATCACAAATGCATAGCTCCCCTCTGGCTTTCCTGGCCATTTTTTCCATAACACTAAGAAAAACTGATGAGAAAGCAGCAGAAACTGATGAGAGCATTGTCCTTTTCACAATACAAGCAAGATTTAAGTCTCACAAAAATCAGTCACTACCTCCTACCTTCCATGTAATCATGCCCTTTGAGGACACACCAAGTTCAGAACCATCTGAAGGCAAGTCTGACAGGATTGTTGACATGATGTTGTCCTGTTGACCATGTAAGTCCTTGCACTTGAAAGTTTTGACATTTTGACATAATAATCACTGAAAATTTCAGTGAGGTGCTGGAATCATGCTGTATTTCAGATTGTAGCCCAGCCTGAAAGATGAGTTCAGTGCAGTATACTTGTACTGCTAGTGTAAATATACTGTAGGACTTGTGACACAGGTATACACAGGTCTGAGGTGACCCTTAAGGTGTGAAGAGGATGTCAGAGTAGCTGGCAGAAATTTTGTAGCAACAAGGAGACACTTGTTATTTTTATCTATGGATGGTGGTCATATACATGTCGAGGTGTCCTTGGACAAGACACTGAAACCCTGTACTAGCACTGATATGTACTGTCTGGCAGTTGCCCAGCAACAATAAAGTATAAATCATTATTATTATTAATATTATTATTATAGTGAATGAGGGAGGATGCATTCTCCTGACTTTGGTAACCCTCTACTTTTTAAACAACAATAGAATCCAAATGCAAAAGCCTCATTTGAAATAAACTCTAGAAAATCCGCTGATGAGGAAATGACACACACCTGGCCGGGGAAACAGCAGCGCAGCCTAGTGTCCAAATATTTATGAAATATTAATGCGAAACGTTATACCTGCTAAACATTAACATGGTAATATCATGAGCATTGTTCGCATGTGATGTTAGCATTTAGCCAAAGCACCACTCAGAGTGCAGCCTCACAGAGATGCAAGCACAGCTGTAGACCCTAATCATGTTTCCTTGTAGTTTCACCGATGCGCGCTTGGTGTTTGTGTCATTTCAAAAGTACTAAAATAACTGAATTAGATTGTGATGTGACACTTTATGCAACTAAGTAAATTATTTTTGTAGTCTCTGTGACAAACATCTAAGAAAGGACGGCACATTCACATGTAAAACCAATTGTGCATGTAAGTGTGGGCAGGTGGGTGTACATTAGGCGAGAGGACATGTCCATTAGAGCAGAAAGGGCAATTTAGCTCGACAGTTAAAGCATCTATCTCTAATTTGGATCTCCCCTGGGGAGTTAAGTGGGGACGCTCAAGATAACAACACCAAGGGTTCATTAATGTCGCTTCAGACATTTCAGAGGAGGAACTCCCTCTAAGCCTTCATTCTCCTGTCTCTACTACAGACTACAGACACATGCATGGACAAACATGCACACTGACCCATACGCTGACCCAAGTACTTACACACATGGACATACACACATGCGCGCACACTCTGCAGTAGCCTGATAAGCCTCACGCCTCACCAATTGGCCCCTGCAAATGTCAAGCTGAAGCCATCTCAGTTTACTGATAAGGAGTGGGCGGGGATGAATGAATCAAAATTTCTTTCAGTTACGTTTGCTGGAGATTACCTAAATAAAACAACTCTGCAGTACAGACATAATCTTTCAAATCCCTCTACTTATACATGATGAAAAAGGGTACAGTAGAAAATCTCAAAATATTCCAAACAGCCGAGTCCAAGACATGAAGCTTATGTCAACAAAAAGCAGCTTACAGCACTTCTCAGAGGAATACTTATCTTTAAACCCTGGACCTGCTTAAAATCACAGAGATGAAATGTGAGTCAAAGGTTCAAGTATCACATATAGTCCAGATGCTGTTTCATCACAAATTAAAACACTGACCCTAGAGTATCCTGTTGAGAAGGTTGTTAAGCTAAATTCACTGTCAAAACCCAATATCTCTCCCAAGAGGGGTTTGTGTTGCTTACACAGGCACAATAGCCTGAGTGAGGATCACCCAGATTTGCAGGACGAGGCAAAGATGGTGCCTGCCAAGAAACATTTCTCTGCTTTTTGTAAAGAGGTTTCCACAGAGGGCTTTGGGTTATCCCAATAATTCACAGGTTGACTCCGACCTCAATAAATGACTCAAAGAAGAATGGGTAGATTAATTATTATTATTAATTAATATTATTTGTTAATATAATGGCACATCTACAATACTTTATGTTCTGGGGAAAACAACAGGAAGCACAAATAAACAGCCTACCACTGGACTCAGGTGCATTTTCATTTCACTCTCTTCACTCGTATACGTTGGGTGTTGTTGGACCTCTGGTTTAATCTTTGCTGTGTTTTTTATATAAGAATGGCTTTGGCGTGTTTGAGTTTCTCCCTGAGGACTTCGGGAAAAGTACAGATGTTGCAGACTCTCAGGCAGTGTTCACTTCCAGTGGTTTCAGCAGTGAAAGCCGTTTCTTGCTCACCGGAGGCATTTGTCTTTGACATTGTGACATGAAGTCTCTAATTTGACGATGTGCTCATACACCCTTCAAGGAGAAAACAGTCTGCGCAAGCTGCCCTGTGGATTGGGCGACCTCTGCTTAGGCACAAACCCTCAGTCTTAATTGTGACTGGAGGAATTTTACTGTCTTAAGACAAGCTTAAGATTAGACCACAGGGCTTCCTGCCCTTTACTGCATAGTAGTTAAACACAGCACTGTGTGGCAAACTCGTGTCTTTCCATCGTTTTATTTTATCTATCACACCAATTTACAGCTCTCAACAAAATGCTGAATTTAATTGAGCTTCAGGTGACATTTTTAGAGGCAACATGCTGACATCCCATGTCTGAGGAATATTTTGACATGGATTCCACATTTCTATGTCTTGACACTCTCAAAACTTTTGTTCTTGATCTCTTAACTAAGTGAGAGACAGTTATGGACCTTATGTGGCCCATGTCAAAGACGAATTATGTCTAAAGAATTTCATAATATCAAAGTAAGCTCTTAAAACTATATTTGTCTTTACAGTTTAGACCTGGAAGCTATTTTCTTGTCTCTGACACTTGTCGCAGTCACAGCAGAGCCTAATTTGCCCTGCATTACTTTCCGACACTGATCTAAGCTTTGTCATGATATGTTGTAACACCCGTTTCCTCACTTTCTCTCACCATATCTCAGCGTCTCCACACCCATTAGAGGAAAAAACACATCTCTCCTTTGATTGTGAAACACAATCATCTCCCGCTTCATTTGGCATTTAACACAGCTGTGATTTCCTCTCCCTTTCCCCACAGTGATCATCTCTGCGTTGATTGCCTCTTGCTGTCCTGGCGTGGGGCTCTTCTGTGTAACATTTGCAGGACTAAAGGCTGATGTCATTGGAAAATTTAAGATCAGAGCAGCTGATTGTGACATTAACCACATAATGTGTGAGGAAATGCAAAATCCCCATTTTTAATGAAAAATCATGGACATCAAAAGTAAAAGCCACAGCACCAGATGCTCCTTATGCCCACATCTACCTATTTAAACTTTGTTTAAAATCACTGTATTTATCTTTATCATTTGGAGAACCATACAGAACATTTTAACAGAAGTTGCATGCGTGAATTAAATGAATAAATAAAAATTTACATATTGTATGAGCACATTAACCATTACATAATATAATTAGATAATATCCATTCGCTATATTATTTTAAAAGACACACAATAGGATGTACAGTATAGTATGTGCAGTGCTGACACTACTTTGACTGTGAGTAGACATCAAGATTCAATATCAGATTTACAGTTTATGCAATAACAATATGCCAAATATAATGGGCTGATGTGACATGATTTTCTGAATGTTCACACTGAGACACAGTATATTTTGTGATGCCGTCTGCCATTTAAAACAATCAGAATCTCATTTTGGCATCCACTTTTTGACAAACCTGCATATCATCTCAGTCACTTGAACACCACATTTTATCATACAAACATGAGATAACATAATTGCAACATAAATCTAAACTGCACAGTTACAAACACTGCAGTCCGGACATGAATTTGAAATGACAGCTCAAAAATGATGGTGAGGCCTTCTGCCCTGTCAGAATTGTTACCGCACCTCAGCATGACACATGGCAGTGACTGTCACTGTTATGTCGCTCACGTCCATCTGAATAGTGACATAGGCACCCTGTATTCAAAGGAACGTATGGATGAGGAGGTAGACTGTTACCAATAACTACAGATCCACAGCTTTACTGTATCAATCCTGACCTTAAACATACATGAAAACAATCCCATTGTGGATCAGTAGCTATAGGTAACATTAACCTTCCAGCGAGAGGCAACTAAAGTCAGAAAGTGAATGTCTTCTTTCCCCTTTCACCTCTGAGCCCACATCCTGTCAAGTCTTCAGTCGGCAAAGAGGATGAAACCTGAGAAGGTGCTATATTTGTTGCTGTTGCCCCCGTGAGCCTTGCCCCCATCCAGTTTTATGAAAACCTCATCGCCTGCATCCAAATGAAGGATGACACTGTTGCTGGCGTAGTCATAACTCTGGTCCTGGTCTTGGGCAATGGCACTGGCTCTGACCTGGAATTTGACACGCATACACAGACAAGGAGAGATGAAGTGAAGAAATGTCTTAAAGTATATAAGTCTTTATTGTAATTATTCATCATTACTTAATAAAGATATTACCAAAATGTATTGCACTTTACCATTAACATGTCCCAGAGGATGACATTGGATGATGACATTGGTATGTATGATGATGAAATTAATACAAATGTTTAAACAAACATTACATGTTTCTTTGGCTGATATGACCACATATAAATAATAAAAGAATATCTGCAGTAAGTGTGGACCAAATTTGAGAATTTGACTTTGAAAAAATGTGTCCCCTGTGGTGAATATCTCGTTTTTCCTCTCATGACTCAACTCAAAGGGTCA
The DNA here is from genome assembly GCA_032362345.1 of Sandelia bainsii. Lineage (NCBI taxonomy): Eukaryota > Metazoa > Chordata > Actinopteri > Anabantiformes > Anabantidae > Sandelia > Sandelia bainsii. Next base: position 11,861,310 of record JAUMHL010000012.1, read on the forward strand.
GGCTTGAGTCAGGCTCCGTACAAGGAAGGATAGCAGTGCAAACTGTTCCTTTGTCTCATGCTCTACTCTTGATTTCACTTTTCTCCTAGTGGAGCACTGAAAATGCCATGTTTTCCTAAATAAGAGTGTCATACTGAGGGTGTTAGATGTGGAGCATTACACTCAAATCTATAAAAGATTAACATAGGGAAAGTTGCTTTGCAAGTATAGTTAGCCTTAGATTTAGTGAATTTATAATAATCTGGCTTGCCAGATTGGCTGTTATGCTACAGTTATACCAGACCCACCATAAAAATGTAATCCCTTCTTCAGCCAGAACAGGTTCAAAACAAAGTTCAGAACATAGAGTTCTTATTAGTGCCAGTGGACTACAAAAGTGTGTCTACAGAGTCTGTGGTGTCTGAGAAGAGACGCTGAGCCATATATGACAGCATAATGATGGATTTCTGAGACATGAGCCTAAACTCGCTTGCCACCCTACACCCACCCCCAGCTCTAGTGCAGCAGCGTGACTACTGACATGTAAACACTGACTGACATTTAATTTTACAGTAATAACAAGGGATGTTCAGAGTATAATGGCCCAACACCACTTTGCACTCTTTGGCTGAAGTGGCCCCTTGGACCAAGTAACAGCATAATAATGATCATATTGTTGTTCCTGCAGCTGTTTCTGGCTCCTATAACAATAATAATTATATACCAAAGCCTGTCAAGCTCCTGTTGAGTGAGAAATCGTGTCATCGTGTCGTCATCAGCAGCATTTATTTCTGCACACCTTGTCCCTCTACACCTTCGTTTTTTTCTGTGCATTAACAAATGAAGTTGTTTGTCATGATGTATGCCCTAATGACATAATTGTCACAATACATAATGGTTTTAATCAGCAGCTAAATAGGTTGCTTAAAGCTAGGTTTAAACAATTGTTGTGTTCGTAATTGGTCAGAGCATAGAAATTGTATTTGTGCTTGGGTGTGAGGATGGGTGTATGATAACTATTACTATGAGCCTTTGTAATATGTACAGTATATAGACTTGTGGAAATGTTCAGTAATTCTTAAGGAAATAGTAAAATTCATAAAATGGAAACTACAAATTAACTTTCTTCATCATGTTTCATTAAATATATTGGAGCTTATAGCTGCTTAAGACAATAGGTTAATTCTTTCTTTATAAATAAACTTTGACCTTGAGTGTTATACGGTGTTTGCACTGCCAGCACTCACTTATGAGAAGCAGAAATTAAGAGCGGGGAGGCAGTTTAAGTCTCATTAAGACAACAGTCACCCGACAGGTGAGTCATTGTGGTTAAAATAGTAGTAGCATTAGTACTTACACCCTGTGTTTCCTGTGTATTTTTGTATTTTGTTAGTTATTGTTGAAAGTAAGCAGATTTTATAGTATAATCTAACACTTATTATTGTTTCTATTATTGACTTTGTTGTTTCTTATTACTGAAGCCCATTTAGAAATTGTTATCAGTGTGTTTATGCAGTTTAAATAACCAAAGTGGAAAATTATATTCTTTGTGAGAAGTGTACTTGTGGGTCAACAGCAAAGGTGGAGGTGCCTTCTTTTAATTTATTCAGTGCTCCTTAAATTTTCTGAGCACATCCCTGCTTGTAATGTTTATTTAAAAAAAAGGCAAACTATGCAGTTAGCATTAATACCCACAGTATACAGGCTAATCATACTTCACACTATCATACTACTTTTGTGAAACTTAACATGTCTGCTTTTGTGCACAAACAAACACCTTACAGTATTATACTACCCAGTGTTTCATGTGTAATTGTTTGAAAGTAAAGTACACCATGACTGTATCTTATAAGACAAACTAGAGAAAAAATAGAAGTATGGCTACGGAGTTGAACATACAGTTTAGAATCAGTTTCTACAAAAACTGATCTCTATTATTTTTACAAATTTGGTTGTTGTACTGGATTGCATTTGAATATACAGGTGTTTGTGTTATTGTGTCCATCCCTCTGTATAGCCTATAGCAGTCTCGCCAAGATGTTTGCAGGAAATGTCAAGTTTCAGATTTGCACAGTGTTTGATGAGTGTCATCACCTGAGGCTTTAAAGACATTACAAAATTATCCATGAATACAGCAAATATCACGATTTGATATTGAAATGCCTGGGCCTGACAGGCAGTGTGATAATGCACACTAGCACATTATGGTTTCATGAAGTTTGTTGTATTTCAAAGGGCACCAGCTTTGAACTACCCACTACCCCAGGGTGTTGTTTGATGTGTGCAGAGCTGAGATAGTGCTGCATTCCTTCCACTCACTTCAACATGTACATCATTGGATGTGTAATATGCACAGATACACAATCTGGCAGTGTGTCACTGTGCATTGTCATTTTACTGAACTATAACACCAGACCAAGTCAGACCTAAAATCACTATACACATGAATGCATGACTACTCAATTTAGACTGCAAGTGCACTGGTTCCACTGTTCCCTGAGCATTCTGATCTGAGTTCATCCCAGTATATGATTCATAACACTTAATGTCAGGAAATAGATTATTTCTTAAATTTTGAAAAAACTTTACCTTTTCCTTCAGATAAATCCAACATTTAATCATCAAATATTAGGAGGTGCTTTGAAAGGTAAAAGATTTTAATTAAAATTAAAAGCGGTACCCACCAGACCATTCTTGATCAGGTCAGCCCACATGCTTGTGCCATCTCCTCCCCTCATCAGCACATTGTAGATGAAAAAGTAGGTGCCAGGGATCTTACAGGTGAACTTGCCTGTTGCGCCCTCATAATTACCACCAATATTTGTCACCACATCATCAAACCGCAGAATATCGTAACCTTCTTGGGGGTTTCGTAGTCCTGCATAAAATGCCACCCTGGGCGTGGTGTTGTATGTGGTTGTGCTAACTGCCCCTTTCCCCCCTAAACCTAGTATCCCAGTCCGTACTATGTCCACACTATCTCCTGGTGGTCCCTTGGGTCCTGGTGGGCCTGGCTCTCCAGGTGGACCTGGGGGTCCTGGCTTGCCTGGACGTCCTGGTTTGCCTTGTGAGCCATGAGCACTGTAGGTAGGCAGTGGTGGGCCGATGCTATGATCACTCAGATCAGCCTCGTTGTCCACCTGTAGGCCTGTGGTTGCTGTATCTGTGCCTGCATGCACACCTGTGCCCATTGTTCCCATGCTGGGGAAGGGGTCGCAAACCATCCGGCATGTACCTAGCATCTCATAGTGGCTCGAACTGTCATCTGTGCCACCTGTGCCAGCGGAGCTGACCAGCACAGGTATGAGGACCACCAGAACCAGGACCAGCATGACCCCCACAGCAGCTGCCACCAGGGTCTTCCGCCCGATGCTCAGCCGGGGAAGGGGCTGCGCTGCCAGCGTGGAACTCTCCGGGGTAGAAATGGTGACTGTGGGAAGTGTGTCCACCTGACAAAACACAGACACGATGAGGATCCCCCGATGGTGGAGATGGTGCCCAGGGAGCGCTGGTATGAGTGTGTGAGTGAATGACAGAGCTGTGTAGGAGTAAGGGAGAGGGAGTGGAGCAAGGGACCCAAGTGATCTAAAGGAGAGAGAGATAGAGAGAGTGAGGAGAGAGTAAGAGAAGAGGAGGAGGGAGAGTGGAAGACAGCTTGAGAGAAAAAAAGAAGCAAGGGGAGGAGAGAGTGAGCAACAAACATACACTCACTAACCATCTGAGTCAGGGCTGAGGAGAGCACTTTCTTATTGGAGGATCTGAAAAGCCAGGAAAGACAAAATAGAATGAGACCGTAATCAATTAATTTATGTTCACTGGACAATGAAGACAGAGATGGAGAAAAATATTTGAGGGAAGTTTGCTTGTATGACAAGGATAGAAATTTTAGGAAAGGCAATTTACTGTATGTACTACCACTGAATTTATATACTCCAATCTTAAAGCCATTTTCTATATTTTTTCAATTAAGTTGGCATTGATTTTTGTGGACTCATTTAAGAAAGTATTTCAATTTTGATATTACAGAAGTCCTCATTTGAAATACACTATATACTAGTCAGCAAGAGGCAGGTGTAGATAAAGATTAAGTTGAGTTTAATGTGAGACTGTCTCTGCTAGTTTTTGTCAAGGTCAGGATGTGAATATTTTTCCTCATCTGCCTACGTGTTTGGGTGTGTTTGCGTGTAGCAGGAGATCTGGTATGTATGCTGGAATGATTCCAGGCATCTGTGGTCAGTCAAACTGTGACCTTCACAAAATTAATAAACTTTTAAAGGGACAGATCAGAATATGTAAACAAAATTCTGTTTTAACACAACGTTGGCCTTATAATTGGTATTGGTTATTGTAGGATTTAAGTGCCGATTCCTTCAGGTAGTGGCAACATCAGTAGAGCAAGTGTTTGGGCAATGAAACAAAATGCAGCCATGTCATAAACTACTTGTGAAATCAAAGGGGATCATTATAGTACCCAAATGGTTTGCTTTGTTTTTCTATGATTTCGCCGCTTTTTTTCCCACATCATTTAGAAGTACAGTAGATCAAGCTGTAAAAACAACATTTGCATATTATCACCTTAGAAAGTTGATGTGGGAAACATGAACATCGCACATACAGTAGACATGGAGCGACTTTAGCATTCATTTGGAGTCATGTTTCTGCCCATGCAAAAAATGTAAGCCCAATATGACTTTCATTTTAGCTCTGATGTGGTGTCCCCCAACTCCGGATAGAAATATAGCTTTTTCTTTAGCTGTTAACCACACCTTGTTTGTTAACCAGCTTCTCCCAAAAATTTTTTAACATTTAACATCTAAAAAACACTAAAACAATCTGTATACTTGAAGAGTCAGGTTAGGGTTCTGTGCGGGGGTCTGTCAATATGAGAAACACTTTTCACATTACATATGATTATTTGACCCACTGTACATACAGTATAAACACACATACAGTAGTTCAACTGGAACACCTCAACAGAATTCCACTGTTTTAAATGATACATTATGAATTACACTTGTGCTTTTGTGTCTTAATGATAAAATGTCATAGCACTGTGAAAAGCAATTATTTAAATATGACCTGCAATAACTTAGCATTAATAGCAGATGTGTAAAACTTATAAATACATACAGGGAAAACACAGCTAAGGCAAACTTACTACTTTCTTTTCCAATTGTCTTGCAAAATGTAGACAGTGAAGTCTTTTAGTAATAAGGTGGGATTTTTAATGGCCTGCTGCTAGCTCTGCAGTAACACTTGTTGCTACCACTGCCGCTCCTTTATCACTTCATTAGCAAACTAAGCAAACATGTCATTTCAGGAAGACTTTGTGAAAGAAATGTTTTTCGAATTCAAAGAGGATTTTCCTTCTCTCATGCCTGCAGCATGGGACCAAGAGGCTTTTCCACTAAGATAGCAGGGGCCACTGACTCCCTTCACCAGTTAGACTAAGTATTTGTTACTTAAGCTGACATGAACTGTGTAGGTCCACTCTGTTTAGTTCATGCTCAGCGGAATTTGTGTGTGGTTGCCAAAGGTTTCTGGCCGTTATTGCTACTGGGTTGTTCTCCTGTTGATGTTTTTATGCTGGTTGGCGGTTTCTGCTCAGGTGCAGCTGCCATGTAACCATCTGCAGTGTTTTCACTGACAATACCTGTATTTTCTTGAAGTGGATGAGTTTAATTGGGTTTTGCTTGATATAAAAAATTTTTTATTGCAACTTAAATGTAATAAATATTACTCATCAACATAAATGTTGAGTATTATAAGTCATATATCAGTTTTGTAAATTTTTTAGATTGGTATAGGCTGCGTAGAAACCTGAAACTGACTTTGATAAGTGGTGGATTTGTGCATCAGCAGGCTTTGTTATTGCAGCTCCTGTTCAACCTCTATTTGCTGCTACACTCAGCTGCATTCATTGCAAACCTCAAGCCATATACTAATAGTCATCTACCATTTATTAATGCTGCAGTATACTGTTACATAAGCACCGATTGTCTGCTCCAAGCCATGCAGTTTTGTGAGTTTAACATGCTTAAGTTAATAATTATGTATATTTAGATAACTGATGAGCCTTATTGTTGCTGTTTTACATGTCTCAGATGTAAGGTGTTATATTCTCTGCAGTAGTTGGAGATTTTTTGTTGAAAAATGTCCTCATGGTGGCTGGTGCCCGCATGTAGTAGCTTACATAATAGCTGGTGCTGGGCTATATATCTAATACAGTTAATATGTTCTGATTTTTTGGATGAATGCTTTTCAATTGGGGAATATGCATGTAGATTTTATGTTAATATGACAGCATGCTGCAGCTTAATATTTGTCTCCATAAGGGCATGCTGCAACCAGTGAAGTACTGGTTGCAGCAGTACTATACTACAATACAATATGGTCTTCTGCCAGCTATACACAGAACACTTCATAACAACCTTCCTACCAATTAACCAAAGATGTAACCACAACACAAACTAAGTCACATTGAAGTCGGCTACATACACGTGGCTGAAGAATGACTGAAAATGTTGGAGTCATCCTGTGAAATTAAACTTTCATGAGAGTAGAATAAGCAGAGAGTAGTTTTGTGACTCCTCTCCACATTTTTGATGCTGCTGTTGTCACAGGACATGACAATGGTACTGAGTCAGATACCTCGAGCACTGCTTTCTTGCTGAGTCTCTCCAACTGATGATACAATTCACCAGATCAGAGAGATGACTACGTAGTCAGGATGACAGAGTATCCCCTCATCTTGTGTTATAAAAAATAGTCCAAATGTAATACTTTCTATTTACAATTAGACCCATATCACACATGAATGCATGAGATACTTTACCATCGTTACAAACACATTAGACAAACAAACAATGACCAAAACTAACAAATTACTGTACACAGACGAAATTATTACAGTTAGAGAGTAACCACACTGGGTCATATAGTTCAAAAGCCTAACAAATCTCCCCCATCAACTCAAGAGAATCTAGTTTAAGTCAACTGTGTTTTAAACGTGTTTTTAAACCATGTCAGCCATCTACACAGACATCTCCATTTGCAGACTTTAGTGCCCTCCTGTGGCCTTTTACTATATTACAAAATATATCAACTGCACTTCACATTCATTCTCACGCTCTGCTTCTGCCCTTAGTGTAATTGCTTTGTTCTTTGTGAAACTGGAAACAGGAATGGACAGCACCTTTAAATTATTAATAAGAAAAAATATGATACACACTAATATACAGGAGTGCTATATATCACTAAACCTACGAGTAATTGAGGCTGATGGGAATGAGATGGCTGGTAGAACAGTTGCCCATTAACACCAACATTGGTGGTTTGACTCCCAGTTCCTGCTGGCCATATGTAAATGTGTCCTTGGACAACATAGTGAAATCCCATAGTAGTACTATTGTCCAACAACAAGATGCCTAAACCAAAGTCATTAGGATACATCATCTGATCAGAGAGACCTGTATTGTTTGATGGCCAAAGTAATGACATATATTTTACATGTCTTAAATTTAAAAGGCAAATACTTCAAATAGGGGGATTAGAGGATACCCTCTATAGGAAGTCCAAGCTGTTTCAGGTTTATGCTTCAATTATGAAGAAGAAATGTGTTAAAGGAACACAGTACAACTCATCCTGTCACCACAACAACTATAGGACATCAGGGGTGATGTTCTTTTGGCCGCAATGATGTTGCTGCTGTGACATTAGGATTTTGGCCAGATGTGCAACGCTCTGCACTGATTTGTACTTTAAGCTGTAAACTTCCTGCATATACAAAAACAACTCTTAAGCTCTTAGATTCCAGCTTTAAACGTTTCCATTCCACTGACTGTATTTACTTCTTCCAACCAGAGGATGGCACCCACTACTCATTCTTGAAGAGATCAAAAGAAGGGGGGGGGGCAGCCAACCTGTAACATCAGAATCAGAATCAGAATCAGCTTTATTCGCCAAGTATGCTAGCACATACAAGGAATTTGCTTCTCGTCTTTTGTGGCTCTTCTAGGACAGTACAGACATTGACAATAACAACAAAGAAGAGGTTACAGACAACAGCTACAGA
>JAUMHL010000012.1:11869462-11889778 GCA_032362345.1 Sandelia bainsii
CCCCCCCCCCCCCGCCTTTGTCCGTAGATTTCTGGCCTGCTTACACAGAAGACTGTCTCCACTTTTATGAGCCTCCTCCTTGGCCTGACGGAGCTATCTCAGTTCAGCTGTGAACATCTGGGCGGTGTTAAAGTCTCTCATACTAAGAATTTGGTGAATTCTGTCTGATGGTTGTCATGTTAAATAACAGCTACAACTCTTTCAGAGGTGATGTGTGTTAAAGCACAAGATTGTTGATCTCAGTATATTTTGCACTACATTCAAGATTTGTGGTGTCGAGTACAAAGAGTGTACAGTGTTATTTTAGGACATTATCCCACCTCCGTGCAGCAGCAGAAACCTGATCTTATCAGTAGGGGAGTAGAAGAGCAGGAGAAATTGTAGACCACCAGTGTTTGAGCAGCCCTGCTCGCATTCCAGCATGGACACACAGGATGGGCTCATCAGTAACTGGAGAAGAAACAGCAGGCCATGTCTGTGGTCTATATTCAGTTTGGTAGATAGTCCATTTATCTGACTTTTGGGAGATGCAGTGTGTCTAAAATAGGATAGATGTAAAAATTTCATACTGTTGTAATTACATCTTGTTTAGCTTTTGCAACCATGATGCATTCCATCCATTGTCCTAAGCGCTTGTCTTTCTTAAGGGTCGCGGGAATGCTGGAGCCTATCCCAGCTGTCATTGGGCGAGAGGGATGGTACACTCACATTCACATATGAGCAGTTTAGAGTCACCAGTTAACCTAACACGCATGTCTTTCCCAAGTGGGAAGAGGGCGGAGTACCCGGAGTGAACCCACACAGACGCAGGGAGAACATGCAAACTCCACACAGCAAGGCACCTGACCAACCCGTGGATTCGAACCGGGTCCTTCTTGCCATCTTCCCTGCAGCCATGATTACATAAGCAAATAGTTGGGTTCACAAGTGGGTGCCTGGGGTGGAGATAACTCGTAGTTAGACTCAAAGTCAAGATAATTGTGATATCCAGAGTTCTTCAGTGTGATGTTGTTTTATTGATATTTGGTAAAATAACTCCTTATATAAAAGAGATGCATATCAGCCCCTTGTATGTTCACACAAAAGTTCAAACTGAGTAACTTCCTAGACTCTTTCATTTTGACTCTTCCTTTTTAGGCAATGGGCCGCTGCCTTGCAGTCCCTCTTGGGATTCTGTGGGAATTCCTTAGCTGGTTTGCTTGGCAGCTGGCTTTTAATCCTCAAATATTGTTATTTCACAGTGAGAGGTTGATAGAGACGGAACTGATAAATATATGTCCTGGGATAGTAAACAATGGTGTATGGTTAGTGTTACCTAAAATACTGTAAGTGGTCTTACATTTAAGCAATTGGCAAAGCAACACGACCAGACATCTACAATGCTAAATGTCTCATTGATGCTTGAACATCAATTGAGACTAACTGTACAAACCATAACTATCCTGGTATTATTCTGTGATGAATAGACGAAAAAATCCCTGAAAGGACATGTCGTTATCCACGTTTAGGAAGTCATCAGTTTGAAGTTACTTGGATATCCCTGTTCTATTCTGCTTGTTTTCAAGGAGTTCAGCAGTCCTGTCTGTGCCTCTATTGGTCACAGCTGAAATTTCATTGGCAAAAGATCTTGTCTGATTGTGTAATTTACAGCGGCTGAAATGCACTCCTTACAAACAGTGGACTCATATTTCCCTTTTAAGGGCATGAGAATCTATTACGTAATATAGGGAGCACTCGGATCTATTGCAAATTCGCCTTTGAGGAAGCGGGAGGTGCCGGCGCAGAGCGGCACCCCGATAGACCAATCAGGCACTAGGGAATCTTCCTTCTCCGTCGATGATTGGTCGAAAGGCAGCCAACGCTCGGCGACGTTTAGGTTGCTCGCGCCCAGTGTGAGGCTGGGAGTTTTTCACGTTTATGGTTCCACGGGAGTAGTTGTTGTCTTCTTACCGGAGGGTGAAACTGTCCTGGACAAGAAAACTACCGGGATTGTTTTAGCGGGACTTTGGTAGAAAATTACCATAGGTGGTAGGATATTTACTGTTTTGTCTCTTGGATAGTGGCGTAAAGTTTTCATCATGCCGGTTTTTCACACGAAGACGATAGAAAGTATCCTGGAGCCGGTGGCTCAGCAGATATCCCATCTGGTGATAATGCACGAAGAAGGTGAAGTTGATGGAAAAGCTATCCCAGATCTGTCGGCGCCGGTTGCTGCCGTCCAGGCGGCTGTTAGCAACCTTGTTCGGGTGAGTAGCTTTTAGTGAAACCGTAGTTGGTAAGGTTTGCCTAAACTCGGTGGGTGCCACAGGCTACCTGTCGCTCTTTGTCCGCTCCGGTAGTCATGTAAACTAACGTTCACGTTGAAACACAAGTCCTAGCTAGCTAATTAGCAGAATAATGTGTAGTGTTGTAATGTTTTTCTTTTTACATGTTTAATGACAGAGAAGGCATATGCATCCTTAAAGTTTATTGAAGTTGTTTGACTTGGGGCAAAGGATAGTGACGCCCTTTTCCCCTTGAAAATATGCCCTGCCTCCTCCGTAGCTGCCTGCCATATCTTGACGTAGGCACTGCTGTTAAAATAAGCCAGGTACAGGAGCAAGCTGAACGAATGTTTCTTTTAAATCCAGTTCACAGAACAGCTGCGAAGATTGTCTGTGGATTAGAGTATGAGTAAACCTCATAAACAGGATACGTGATTTCAGAAAGCCTAATGTGATGAAATAAAGTAAAATAAGACCAGGAGACATCATCAACCTCCATCAAGGCTGCATACAGTTTTATGTGTTAAAACTGTGTTATGATGCAAAGTTTAACCTGATTACCTGTGACTGCAGACTTGTTTTACATTTGACAACAGAAATTTCTGGTATGTAGCAAATACTGTTGCTTTGTATGTAAAACTGCACATAATTATCATATCTAGTTGGTGCCCACACAGAACAATTCAGAACCATTAAGAGTTTTGGGCTATTAATTATGCACTTGCAGTCTGAGTTTCAAAAACAGTTATATGCACCCTCTTGAACAGATGTAGCTGTGGTTTCAGGTATTTTTAGAATCAAAAACAACATGACCACTCTGGTGTTTCTCAGAGCCACATTGCACCAACTAAGGAAATGCCAATGTCATTTCTTCAAATTTGAGCATAAAACGCAAACAATGCATAGTAAGTTTTTTACAAAGGAAACAAGGAGATATGATGGGCCTGTCAGCTATTGTGGCTTTTAAGGAAAGGAAGAGATAGAAGCTATATTAAGGCACACTTATTCCTGTGTATTGCCCTCTCTATCAGCCTGGTCAAGCACACAGCCCCTGGCAGTTGTTGTGGTATAAATTCCTCTGGTGTGTCTTTCCAGCAAAAAAAAAGCTTAGTTTAGAAAGATTGTTTACCATTGCCCTGCAATTTATTCAGTGTGGACTAGAATCATTATAGGCCAGTTTATTTCATTCCATGCCTTTTGTATTGTTTATACATTTGCTCTCATCAGACTTCCTTCCTCTGAGATCCATTAAAGAAAGATGACAGATAAGTAATGTCAAAGAAAATAGACACACCACTTCTTAGATTAGATACATCAGCATACTTTGTGAGATATAGTGTGTGCGGATAAACAATAAAAATGCTGTAATGTTCCAACATCTTTCAAGTGCTTTGCCTCCAAATGGCTAGAAAATTACTTACTGAAACTTTAAATAGAGAAACATCACATTGTTGTTGATTGATATAACAGGCTTGCATGTCCTGACACAGGAAAATGTCCTGTGCAGCCTCAACCAGCTTGGGCTGAAATGATCCAGGCTCTCCAGACCTCTCTGGATTGTGTTCAGATGTTTCCAACAGAGGCATGAATGAATGGATAAGCCTGTAATTATTTCCAGTTGCTGTAGCAACATTACAAAATAGATGGTGTTATGAAATTATTGAAGGTAATGATCAAATGTAATTCTTCTGGTTTTAGTCCAACTAGTTCCATGACTCATACATGGCCCACATGTGCACAGTGTGGCTCCTCTCTTTGACTTATTTGTAACTGATGACAGTTATCATCAGTAATTTGAATTACTATACGTCACTCAGTTTAATTTAGTCTGTTAAACAAAGTAAGCATCCAGCTGGAGAGTAAATTCATGTTGATGAAAGGATCCTTGGAAGGGAAAGGGATGAGGCTTTCTAATTGCATTTCTCCAGACATTCTCAGGGTGAGGCACTGTCAGTAAAACAATTTTCCGCATTATCTTTGTTGCCCATAAGACTAAGCGTTGCGCAGACTTCCTCCTTTTATATATTCTGTTCAAAATCTTTTGGGGCAGAAGCACAAGCACACTTTATCAAGATGGATTTTGGACAACCTGAAAATATGACTGAAAGTGAGTTACAGATGATTGTACCTTTCACACTTCATATTGTATCAGGCCACTTTGCATTACCAGACATGTAGAAGCTGAGCTTTTGGATTACGTTTGGAGGTCTAAGTCTGAGGAGATCTGCACTCACTGTGATAAATGTATAGAATATTAAATTAGTAATTTTAAAGAGTGTAATCTTTTCATTGCAGGTGCATGGAAATAAAAGTGCGACCCATAAAGTGCAAGTGTAGCATGAAAACAAAACATTGTGAGCGAAATATGTTCAGTCTCCTCACTAGTGATCAACATCATTGTTTTTTGATTAAGACAATAAACCAGACATCAAGCCAGGATGAATGTGAGGAATGTGTAGAATTCCCAGCGGGGGGGCTGAGTTAATCCCCTAGATGAGCAGTTTACTGAAAAACTGATTAAGCGTATCAACGAACAAGCCTTCCCAGAGAAAAGTCTGTGTTCACAGTTAATGCCAAGCTTACCTGTACCTGCAGTCTCTGTTTTACCCATAATGCGAGCAAGCCTTTTGCTTTTTGCGTAAATGTTTTGTGCAACAGTGACGTTGTTGCAATTACCAAGTTGTTTGAGCTGTATATAAAGAACCAACTCCAGTGTTTCATCCGTTACTCTATGCAGTAGTTGTTTGTGGACTTGTTCTAGTTCTGTGTCATATTTCTCAGTTTTAAGTTTCAAAATGAAATATAAATGTGATTCTAAGCAGTTTTTGAATCATAATGAAACCATTACATGTAAAACAAATTACTGAAAATTATCTTGTTATGTACATCACGGTTAAATACATGTAATTTGTTTATATTCTTTACTAAGTCATTCTGTGACTTAAAATATTATCCTACTTGAGTAAGTTGAAGAACAACATGATTCTCTTTCAGTTGTTAGTCTGAGTTGACTGTACAGGGCATTTTTATTTCAGGTCTGTTGTGCTTTATTATTTTTATTGCTCCTTTTTATAGGCATGAGATAAAGAAAAGAATGTCAGTGATGTAAGATCCTGGAATGGATAGAAGTGTTTGTCTTCCTGTTTGCACAGATCACAAGCTTCACGTTACTTGCAGACTGCTCTGATGTGCAAATCACTAAGTGATTGTGCAGTTGCTGTTTGGATAAATAAAATGACCCATCTTCTGCAATGCTGAGGTTACAAAACGACAAGAAAATGCCATTTGTGGAAGTTGGGTTCAGCTGAAGTGTTTGAGTGTATGGTAGTATGAGTTGCATGAGAAATATGACTTAATACAATTTACTTGTCAGCAAGAAAGGTTGTAGGTGTTTAAAAGTTTTATAGAACTGCACCAGAGGCATGTTCAGATCCACTAACCTCACTGGTGTCTGACGTATCGATAATCTAGGAAATCAGAAGCCAAATAATTATATTTGCAAGCTCGAGGTAATTTCACTGTGCAATGCTTCCTTGAACCCCCCTAGTGTTCACGTGAAATACAATGATGATTAAACAAAAAAAATAGGAGCATATTTGCAAGTCGCAGTGGTGCACCTAGGTATAAAATTTTGTTTCATTCACTCCTGCAAATGTGACTACTAAATGGTCTCAGTCTGGAACCCATTTCAGTTTAGTTAATTTAATCCTTTATCGATGGGAAATAGACACGTTCATTAACTAAAGTGCTTATAGGCATACAAAAGAAAATACTTCCTATTACCTGGTACTCCAGCTTCCTGCAATTCGTCAAGGGAAATCTTTTCATACTGCTCACTATTTGATTCTGTCACCCTGGCAGCAGTACAAGAACTACAGAAATGTTTGAGTTTCCAATGAAATGATGTAATCAAGTCTTCACTGAAATGCATTTATGTTATGTTACGGAGATGTGTAGATTATTTTTTGTCAATTTAATGAAAACCTCTCAGGCTAGGGGGACACAGAGGAGCGTTGAAATGATGAGGAAATGCAGGAAGCCAAGTCAGGAAGACCCGGCAGCTGTCGGCCCCACTCAGGAACAGGAGTGTGGGCCAGTCAAGGAAAACCTCTTTCCCTCGGCGGTGAGACGTTTATGACTGGAGATCACGATAAAGAATGCAGTGCACTAGGGCCAGCCTTCCTTAAATAAGAAAAAGGGAAGTAATTATTACTTCAAACTAATCTGAATGCAACCCAAGTACTCTTAACTATAATGTGGATGTGATCTTTGACTTATTTCTTTCTTCTTTCCTTTGCTGCCTCACCTGGGGCATAAGCAAACAGGTGACTTCTCAGACTTGTTGTAAAGCAGTCACATTTTATGAAGTCAACTAACAAGTCAACTTTATCCAGGGGTGGAATCAAATCAAAAAGAGGTGCCAGTACTCCACACCCACAGCCTGTGTAATAAACATCTGCACAATGCACAAATCATGTGCAAATGTTATTAATTTGAAGGTGTGAATAATTGATCTGTAATATGAAGCACCCTAAATTTTAGCCAAAGCTAACGTTATGCATATGGGCTCTGGACTTTCTTTCTTGTGCACTTAGGGCTTTAGATCCATTAGGGCCATTCAGTCACTTTTGGATGATTGGGTGTAATATTACCTTTTCTCCCCAACCCTCACTAGATGCAATAAAAGTAATCCCCTAAAGGTCTGTTAAAACTTAAAGACTAGTTAAGAGTTCCAAAGACTGGAGTGTTCACACTTAAGGACTGTTTTCTCCAGAGAATAAAGATTTCCCATCTTTGACAGTCTGTAAGCAACACAAACCTGATGACCGAGCAACATATTTAACGACTACAGAAAGAATTGGAGGTGAGTGAACTTAATACGAAGCTAACTTCAGGTAAAGCAGTAGTCACTGTAGGTCTCAACCGGTTGTGAGGTCATCGGTTGCAGATGACGGTCGTAAATATTAAACACGTTTAAAAAAAAATCTTTATGACATCGACTGGCAGCAACTGGTTCTTAAGACTTAAGACTCGAATCTAAACGCAGCACACACTTTCTCTGATGATTGGCAGCAGAGACTGAGCCAGACTATGTATCTATGTCCAGTCAGTCGTCACAACCTAATCCCATTCATAATTGGCTGTGTGTTAAGTGTGAACAGGCCTTTAGTCTATCACTGTTCTTTTAGCTACTGTCTTGTATTCACTCTTTCCTTTTTAAAAGTAGGATTCACACTGATCCCTAGTAACACTGTATTAGCTGCTAAGCTACTGTAAAATCAGATAGAAGCTATGATATATTTTCTTTGCCTGCTGGGCCTGTTTTGCAATGGCCAGACATGCCATTTGATTTGTTACTGTCATCGCCTTTGACACCCTGCGTGTAACTGTTTCCTAAGCCACATTAATAGTCATGATAAAGTCACTGACCTTTAGTGCAACTTCTCTGCTGCCCTTCTGAGTCATTATTAGTCAAAGGCCATTTGATATCTCAGAATGTATAACTAGCTGGATCTGAGAATATTGATCAAGGGTAGCAAATGCAGTGCTGTATTATCAATTTGTGTGAGCTTGTCTCATCAGATTGTGCTGCAAAGTCATTTAGAGTGCGACTCTGTCCTAGTTGTGCTTTGAGGAGCTAAATCTCTGTGCAAACAGTTCCTTTGTAGGACATTGCTAAGAGCACCAGTGACAGTGCTGGGCAGAATTTTGCCATCATAGATCTTTGTGGTCACCATGACTAACACTCTATTGTGCTGAAACTACCCAACATATGAAAGGCAGGCTGTGTCTTGTCAGACTGGAGTCTTTCAGGGTGCCCTTTCTTCTACTGGCAGAGCAATGGGCTGCTGTCAACAAAGCCAAGTCTGTTCGAAAGGAGCAGCCACTTTATCAAGCTACTTCACAACACAGGGTTTCCACACATCCAAGTAGTCTTGGATGGTAAAAGGAGTGTTCAGTTTCCACTCCAGACACAAATGGTATGTGGCAGCTTGGAAGGAGATGACACTGAATCAGTGAACGGTTTTAAAAAGATGGTGGAAGTGAACAGCTGTCCTTCCTTAAAGGGTTTGCTAGAATCTATTCAAGGAATGTGATATTTGTGTTGTGGTTTGGATTGTAGGTTGGGCTGTTCTGATTAAGATGACCTGAAACTGCACACCCTCTCACCATTGTTTCTCCTGCCTTTACTATCAATGATCAAATAAAGGCAAAGTGCCAAAAACTTTAAAATAAATGACAGAAAAGTAGTTTATAGTCTTTGATAATGGAATGAATTCAATTCAGTCAATCAAATTCATTCATCAAGCAAAAATGGCAAACATTATTTGGCTCCAGATTATTTAATATGGTGATTTGATGTATTTTCAGTTTTATGTAATTGTAAATCGAGTATCTTTGAGTTTGGACTGCTGGGTAGACAAAACATGAATGGAATAATCTCTAGTTCCTATAACCCTGAGTTCTAGGACCCATAGATTGATATTTTCACTTCCTTCTAATATTACTGGGTTGTTCTTTAGTCATTGTTATGTTCTACAGTATACTATTAATATCAGTAGTTAAAGTAATCCGCAATCTAAATGGTAGGTCTTGGTCAGTGTTGGTGTCATAAGAACGTGGTCGAATGACAGAGGCCTAAAATAGCAAAGAAGAGAGAAGGCATTACAAACTGCTTGACAACAACAGTTAACCGTGAAACTTAGGGTCACTGTTCTATTTTTGCAGCAAATTGTTTAACTCACAGTTCAGCTGTGGACTGTTTTGATATTGAGATACCAGGAAGAGGCTCCGGACAAAGGAGGGAAGATACCGTGATGACCTGTTAAATACAATACTGAGCCTCAAGTGTGCTTGGTTTAGACACTCCTGTGTGATACTTCAGTGGAGAATATGACTCAGGACTCATTAAATGCAGCTTGCACTCAGCTTTTGGCTTCCACATTGTTGGCCGGTTGGGTCGTCAGTCTGCCTTCTCTAGTTTAGGTCATGTCTAAACTTGACTTGATCTCATATAAATTTTCACAGTTCTGTTCTGAGATTGCACAAACATGTGTAGTAAACTTTTCATCCAGAACTGCAGCGCAGCACTCTAGATTAAGTATCCTGCAAGAATATAGTTAAGTAATTCATATTTTCATTGTCTGTCTAAAAACGTCAATTCTTTCATAAATTGTTTTGCAGTAAAAAAAAAAAACAAGAGGTAGTTTAATTAAAAAATATTAAATAGCAAAGAAAATCTTCACATTTGGCAGGCTTTACCCATTAAGTGCTGTGTTGTACATTATAAATTACAATGTTGAACTGACAATTTTATTATCTCCTAATTTTAGTCATTTAGATTTTTTTATTGAGGATTTCTGCAGCTGGTGTGTAAATTGAATTAACTTTATCTAGACATATGATTAAAGGAAATCTGCACTCAGATACTGATTACAGATCTCCCAAAAAGTATTTAAAAAAACATTAAAAGATATCAACATGCACATTGCATGTCCAAGTGATGGGAGTGGTATTACTTTTTCACAGCAGTTTACTATGCGGGTTGTTTCCTCTTGTATGTTTACTACTCTGCCAGTCTCCTGTACTTCTGTAGCCCTGCTGCCCAATCATTGAACAGGACGGAAGAACTTTAGCTGTTGTTTTTGTTGGCTTTTGTTCAGAGCCACTCATTGGTGGAAAGTCAGGGTGTCGTATATACACTGCTACTTCACTCTGAGATAGGCAGCCTCTGCTAAGCTTCCGTTTTAGTTTGGGTTAATTTATAACCCCTCAGTTACTCAGAGTCCCTCTGGTCTAGAGAGAGGAGAGTGAGAAGATGTATGTCTGCTCTGCTCCATTTCAACATCCACATCAACCGTCTGGAATGGCTCTGCTACTGCATGTAGTTGGACACGTTGACAAGCTCTTGGAGACTGCTCACTAAAGTGTCAAGACTACACCCTAAATAACACAAATAAAAGCAATCAAATTCAGTAAGACTTGTGTATTTTTTGTTTTGTTTTTTGGTTAATCAGTTTATCAGCCCAAGCTAACATCTTTTAATTGTTTGTATTGCCCAACCCATCATCCAAAACTCAATGATTACGCAGAAAAGTGCAGTATGGTTGAAAACGGTACATGTTGCTAAATCATGTGTGTGATGCTGAAGTAATTGCTAATTTATATTTCTTAAAATAGTAATGTTAAATGTAAAAGATTAAATTTCCCCATCACCCTGTTGGGCAGTGATGCTGCTCATTTAACCCAGTGAGTGTGGTGTCCTGGTATGAATGTGTGATCCCTCACCAATGGCAGCGCGATGTGGGTGAGTTGTCTCCCTACAGAGCCGAGGTCATTGTGGGGGAGGTGAGTCATTCTGTCATAGAGGGAGAGGAGGCTTTCAGTTGCTTTGCACATTATAACTGCTGAGGCCTGGCGTGCCCCCAGCAGCTGCCTTGTTGCCTTGTCTCAGAACAAGTAACAGGGCATCGTTCTGGAAAACCACATGATTAAAGACAAAACTCCCCTAAGGGGGCAGCTTGGTTGTTGACATATGAAATGCGTGCACAAGCTTTGGAATAGATCTTAACTTTAAACATCACTGAGAAAGCACAACTGTTGCAGTGTCCTCAGAGCTGGAGATATAAGTGTTAAATGATACAAAATCCCCATGACTGATGAACTAGTCATCAGGGATGAGGTGGTGTGTGTGCATCCTGTCTCCACTGGAGTCCATTTGACCACACCTGCTGTCACTTTTCTAATATCTAATTAGCTTGTCCATTGTGAGGTTAAATCATTATCTCTTGTGCCATATAATTAACTGCTTTTGGTTTTGATTATAATCCAGTAATTTGGAGTTTCATTGTCATGCTGATAGAGCTAGTGTGACATGTTAGTGCTGTTTCTACAACTGCTGTGCACTGATTTAGAATTGTGGCAAGACTCAAAGGAGATATATTTAAGTTGTAGCCGACATTGCTCAGCCAACCAGAAAGGAGTATTTCCTGTGTCAGTGTTGTACAGTTACTTATTTTTAATCAGTTCTCTCAGCAGACAACAGTGTACTTAAGCATAAAATGTTATATCATGTCAAAAAATCTCTGTCAGTTAGATTTATCTACTGTAATGGGATGCTCTATGGTGGGTCAGTTTTAAGCATTATTGCTACACAGCTAAGAATTTGACACTTTCTTTCTGGGTTGCACATGATGTTTAGCTGGGCTACCTGCCTCAGCCTATATGTCTCCTAGGACACTGACATATTGTAAGAAAGTGAGTGGGATTATACAACATCTATGTTATTCTGTACACTATATTGGACCAGTGACCTCACAGATGTTTGCTAAATTCATGATGATCAATTCATGATCAATTTGAAACTCACTGAATACATCAGAGATGAGATTGAGCACCTGCTTTATCAGATTATTATTAATTAACTTGTTCCAAACATGTTAATTAAATTTGTCGGCATTACATTAATTGAGCAAAAATATATTTTTCTTAGGCTTTTAACTTAAGAATGATTGTGTTACAGATTTCACATTTGAGAGATCACATACATTTTTCACTTCCTTCAAATGTTTTGTCAGTGAAATCATACTTGATTTACTCAAAAAAAATGTCTGTGTTTTCCAGGTGGGAAAGGAGACTGTACAAACCACAGAAGACCAGATCATGAAAAGGGACATGTCACCAGCTTTCATCAAGTAAGCACAGATTTGTACTCCTAAATTTATACAGTTACAAACCTCTTGTATGTATTTAGGTGAAGTATATATTTCTGCAATATGTGGAACCCGCTAGCCTCCCTTTGGCTCTCTTTCTTTATTTATCTGTTGCAGTAATGACTGGTTGTGCCCAAGCAAAGGTCAGACATGGCATGTTAAGTACCTCAGTGTCTTGCCCTGGTGTAACATAAATACTTTTTTGCCTAATGAGTAGCTTTGAGCTGAAGGCCACAAACTCATACATATGTACATACACAGTCCCGGGCTGTAGCTGCTTTTCATTTATGTTAAATGCAGAAAACGAGAGATTTACATATTTAATGTGATGTATTAATTTCCTTGGCAGACTCCATATCGGCTAAATCATGAAGTTGTGCTCATCTGCTGTCAGTCTGTATCATAGTCTTTCTCCGATCCTTCGCTTACGTACTTACATGCATGACTAGACTATGTCCGGGCGGTTCCAGAGAGCCCCTCGAGGTCAGAGATAAAATGAATTGGCAAGCACAGGTTGTCAGGCTCCACACATTTGGAACCTCAAAGTCACATCGTCACCTTGTCGTGATCCATCAGCACACATGCTGGAATGTGTCTCCTTTACTAAATATAGTGTCTGTTGGGACCCGGTTTATGCATGGCCGTTTCTCCCTAGTGCACGCTGAAGGACAATGCTGGCTGGCTCTGCAAAGACATGCGCACACTCATGTCAGCCCTAATGTCATGAACATTCATTGGCCTTTATCTTTCAAGAGACTCGCTCCGTCAGAAGACTAGGAAATAAGGTCCTCATGTTCGGCTTTTTTGCAATGCCTAAACAAGTGGAAAATAGCAATAATATTACAGCCTGTTACAGTGTCAAAATTTGGCCTGTTGGAAATGGTATGAAGTCGTTATGCTGTACTAGAACGTGTTGATGCTTGTTCAATCCAAACTTGTTGCCTGTGTCTGTGGAATATGGCTGTTTTGATACTATGCAGACAGCATGTATGATGCTGAATCAAGCTGAACCTGCAGTTTTTTGCTGCTTTGGAACTGACTTAACACATCACACCTAGGAGGGAACCATCAATCATTTACATTTCTGTGGAAACAATGATTAAATTGATCTGGTGCCAGCAAGAAAGGATCTTTAGATGACATCCTGTGAGAACAAATTAACTTCTTGGTCATGAGATGGGATACTCATACAGCAATTACTGTAGTAAGTCAAAATCAAGCCAGTTTTATTTGTTGCTTGCCGTCATAAATCCCAGTTTTTAAACCAGCCCCCAAATCAAAATACTACTACTACATAAATATCTGAAAGAAAATTAATATTTACAAAGTCAAATATGAATCTCAAATGATTAGACTATTCCTTACTGTATCTTAAGGGATCTTTGAGAAATCAAAATATTTCATGTGTTGGTATAAAAATATCAGAAATTAGTAAAAGTACTAGAAAGTTAGATGCGACATTTTTGAATGTCGTTTTACATTTAAGAATGTCATGATTTAGATGCTAATAAATCTCTTAATTAATATAATATCTATTAGTTGCACATATACTCTGAGCTTATTATACAGGAAGGAGAACGATTACCATAGTGTAAAGATGACTAAGAAAGGAGTAAGACATTCACATGATGTGTGAATTCTGTCTACAGGGTGTAAATGTTTGCCAGCAGTTATTCTTTTGAGTTCAAATATAGTGAAGTTTTATGGTTAATTTTGATTACACCTAATATCAATTATAGTCAGTTCGAATCAGTTTTATTAATTAAATCCCTATGCTAATATAAAAATATATGAAGAAATGTATGAAATGGATTAATAGTTATTTTAGGTTTTGACATACTAACCCCTTCCTAATTCACAATTCATCTCTGTATAAAAGAGAATATTAAAGTATTTGGAATATAGTATTAGTAGTAAATGTCCTGAAAAGCATGTAAGATGAGGAAGTGAAACAAAGTCATGTTTGGAGAGCAGTTAGTGTACTGTATGTTCAGTAATGCTAGTTGTTCCCCTAAGCTTCCATCTGTTTTTGCTGCAGAATATTTTGTGTTTTCATGCATTATACACAGCTGGCTTCAGAAAGGCTTTGTGTCATCAGCATGACTTTTACTGGTCTTCAAATCAATTGTCTTCTGCTTTCCACAGAGTGGAGAATGCGTGCACTAAGCTGGTGCAGGCTGCCTCCATGCTGAAAGCTGATCCATACTCTGTTCCTGCTCGGGATTACCTCATTGATGGCTCCCGGGGTATCCTCTCTGGGACCTCTGACCTGCTTTTGACCTTTGATGAGGCTGAGGTATTCATTTATTCATTCTTTGTTTTATTTATTTATTTATCTTTTGGAAAATCTGTTAATCAGCATACGCTTGTTTGCCAAACAAGATGACCAGAATGCAGTTTCTACAAGAGTAAAATATTGATCCAGTGACTCGGCTTGATATCATCAGTTTTAGAGGTTAAGTGTATTCCATGTGTGAATTCAGTGATGGTTTATTGATATTCCCAGCGGTGGAGGTATTGGTTTCTCTGGCTCCCATGCTCTGGAGTTCTCCTAGAGCATTAATAAGTCATTAGTGCAAAGTGGTGTGTCCTTACACGTACTGTGATTTATTTTTCACACGAACTGGTTAGATGTACACTGATGATATTTCAAGACAATGTCTTCTGGGTTTTGGTCGTTGTAAAAAAAAAAAAAAAAAAGATACAAGCAAAACAAGGCTACCAGAGTATAATACTAGGGCTCACCAAGCAAGACAAATGTCAATGCACTACACTGCAGCATTAAATATTTGTACATATTTATATACATTTGAACTTGAGCTCAAATAATAGCTAATTAATTAATGTTTAGGTGTTTATTGGTGTGAATAAATTAATTTACTGACAAGACAGAGAGGTAAGTAAATTTAGTTGCCTGCAGAACTCCATATGTCTTCCACAAACACTTATTAATTCTTAAACCAGGCAGGAGTATTATCTGTCCAGTCCGTCATTCCTATCCTCTCTGGGATAGAGTGAATATAACATAAAACATAAAAAATGTTCAGATCAGCTCTTTGTGAAAACATACTGGACATCCCAGTGCTGTCTGCAGCAGTCAGCAAGACTCAGTGGGAGTCATCATTCAGCTGTGTTCATGTTTTCCAATGCAGCTCAGGGATCACTCTGTATAGTGGAGCCAGTGAATTCCAGCAGTCCACAAAAAGCTGGAATGAAGTAGGACAAAGAGGCTAAAATGTCAGTAGGCAGCATTATCCAGAGTGTAATTAGAAAGAATGTGAATGGGGGGTTGCAGGGGCTGTGTATGCATAATCACATTTCTATGGTGAGGCAACGTTGTTTTTGAATTAACTTTTTGTTGTTTTATTCTGACACTATCATAGGTTCGCAAAATAATCAGAGTGTGCAAAGGCATCCTGGAGTACCTGACAGTGGCTGAGGTGGTGGAGTCTATGGAGGACTTGATTACATACACAAAGAACCTGGGACCAGGTCAGTCTGCTGATACAGTAATATGATGACTGACTCAACAGTATCTCACAGATTTTGCTGCCTTGACAGATGGCTGTATATTTCATGTTTTTTATACATTAATATGATAATTCAGATGTGTTTATGTCAGTAGAGAAAGAAGTATTCAAATTCTCTACATGAGTAAAATCAGCAATGCAAACATACTCCATTGCAGTAGTTGCAATAGTAGTTCTAAAAGTATACTTAAAGTAGTAAAGTATGTATATTATTTGAGAAGATGTTCTTAGTTCCTCTCTGCCTCTGGTTTGTTGTCTCCAGGGATGACAAAGATGGCCAAAATGATAGATGAGAGACAGCAGGAGCTGACGCACCAGGAGCACCGTGTGATGCTGGTCAACTCCATGAACACAGTCAAAGAGCTGCTGCCCATCCTCATCTCAGGTAATTACATGCAAACCCTCATGGAGAAGAAACTCCTACACGTTGCATGTGTCAATTTTAATTAACTCAAAAGCAAATATCCTAACCCATACCGTGTACTTCCTGAGTGTGAGTTCTGTTTTGTATTTCAGGAATCAAAATCTTTGTGACAACAAAGACGTCTGGCAGTCATGGTGTGGAGGAGGCCTTGAAGAACCGTAACTTTACCTTTGAGAAGATGAGCGCAGAGATAAACGAGATTATCAGAGTGCTGCAGCTTACGTCCTGGGACGAGGATGCCTGGGCCAACAAGGTACGGACAGTAAATTACATACTATGCTTAGCTTCACTCTGAGATCTGCTCAGAGCTTTGTCACTACCCTCTAGTCCCACACACTCAGACTGCCTTTTGCAAGAGGCTGCAGACTGGAGATGTTATGAAATGGCCAGGTGTATTTCTTTTCCTTTCTCAACAAAGCATGCACTTTCATCAGGATGAATGTATGTGAAGGTTTACAGGTATGAATAATGCTAAGCATATAACTGTATGTAGCTGGTTAATTTATTGCGTAATTTTGTATTTCTGCTCTACATACTTCTACATCTTTCCTGTCCCAACATTCTCCAAATGGCGCCATCTTGTGCCACTTTTTTGTTGACACTTTTTTGTTGGCCTCATTTGGTATGTGCAGTTAAGCATTTGTATTTATGTCGTTCTTCCTTTCTTTTTACCATTTCTTTCTCCCTTCACTCCCTGTAGAAGGTAAGCCTTTACTCTCACGCCCCTTGGTTGTGCAGCAGCATGTCTGACAGATGTGTGTGCTGTCTTGTGCTTTGTGGTGCCATTTTGTGCTTTTCAGTATCAGTACTGTAGTGAGGCTAAACTGTTGTAGGGTAAATAAGCTTTTTGATAATTGTTATGGTTCTATTGGAATGGTGTTTATTTCTAAGTGTTAAACAGGTTGAATTGTCGATCTATCCAGTATTTTTCCTGTTTTTAGATTTGTTTTGCTCCATAACATGGAGCAAAGATTAAGATCTGTGTGTCCTCATGCCGTGTCACTGAAACCTCACTACATGCATGTCCTCAGCCTGTCTGGTTATTGATCGAGCTGACTCATGCAGTATTGATTTGATTTTCATTAAATCATATTCGCTCGGCATTAATCTCTCTTTACCAGAGCGACCTGTACTTGCATTTAAATGCCACAGGATGAGGATACATAGAATATCTGATATGAATTTTGTTGTATGAATGGCTACTTTTTTGTTCTAACTCAACAGACTTTGCCTAGTTTACTCACAAATCTTATTTCCATGAACACTAAATATACCCTGTTATTTACACAGTCCTTATTACTAATGCCATGAAACACACCATGTCTAATTTTTGAGTGAATTCATTCTGTGTGTTTGATTATGGGTTGTAAAGAGTTTGTGTTTGCATTTATATGAATGTAAAGATCCTTAAGCTCTCTGTTTTTTACTTTACTTCTGTTTCTTACACATACCGTGAAGTGAGTAACAGCAGTTGCACAAGTTTGAATAGTAAACTAATACACGCACACAGAACAGATAACTCCTCTTTCTACTTCCTGTTTTCCCTTCCTTTGTTAACCTCAGTTACTCCACAGCCCCAGTTATTCAAACAAACATGTCCATCCACTTGTTTTCTTTTATTTTCATTATCCAAACGCTCAAATTTTCAAAATATCTGTGATGAAGATTCAAGTTGCATAAGGAAGCTATTGTGTTTTCTGAAAGTCTATTGTTGCACCACAAAAAATAAGCTCACTAAACCACTCATTCATCTGCTTTGGTCTTCTGCTTTGCTCCATGTCCTACAGGACTCTGCATTGTTTTGCAGACTTCAGTAATAAGTGGACTCATTGTCAAGTCTGCTGCTGTTGGACAGATTGTTGTATTTCCATCCACTTTGATTGAGATGCAATAGAGAGTTGTTTGGCTTTTAACATGACACATAAGTTATTGATGATGGAAAAGAATGATGGAAACCGCATGTGCTACGTGGTTGTGCCTGACAGATGTTATCGAAACTGCACGTGAACTTTTGCTGTATGTTTTTCTTACTAGAAAAGCTAAACAGTGAATTTGATTATGGCAAATGATAAACTTGCGCAGGAAAACTGAATGAAGAAAACTACACTCCAACCTCACTTTCAATATGTTTTCATGACATTATATGTGAAACTTGAATTTAACCTAAAATTCTAATTTCTAGAGTATGTCATACATAGTATAACTAAATGCATTAATTATTTTTAGTTTTCTTTGGCTTCTTTCTTCATTGATTCCCTTTAAATTATTCATTTATTCTGTCGTTCAAACCTAAAGGACACAGAGGCCATGAGGAGGGCACTGGGGCTCATTGACTCAAAGATGGCTCAGGCTAAGAACTGGCTGAGAGATCCAAATGCTCAACCAGGTGATCAAGATAAACATCCTCTTCCCTTAATTTATTCACTTTATTTGTATTTTTTGAAAATGTTCCTCCTTATTGCATCCTCATACTTTTAATCTAGTTGCATCAAGTGATGTTAATGATGTGTTTTGTTTGTAGGGGATGCAGGCGAGCAGGCTGTCCGACAGATTCTTGATGAAGCTGGGAAAGTGGGTGAACTGTGTGCTGGCAAGGAGCGTCGAGATATCTTAGGCACAGCCAAGACCCTGGGCCAGATGACTGACCAGGTTTCTGAGATGAGAGCCAGGTACAGTCCACACCATAAGAGACTGCTTTGTGCATGTGTGTCACAATTATGGCAAAATATTTTCCCTCATATTTCCCCCAGTCTTTGTCTCTTTGATCAGACAGTTCTGTGCTCTGTCACTATATCTTTCCTAGATTCTAGTATATTTTCATTAAATATTTTTACTGAGAAATGTTCCCTTCATGCAATAGCTTAATTTTACATCATAATGGATAATGTAACGTGTAAGGCAGTAAGCATATTATAGGGGGACTTTAGTGTGTAAAAGTGGAAGTGACATTCTTCTGATATGAATCTGGTTCCCACCAGGCACCCTGAGTCACAATAGATTAAAAGCAGCTGCCTGATATTAGTTCATAATCTACTTTAACCCCAAATGTGTTACTGCTCTGAAAACGGAGAAATATCACTGAGCCTAGACTCGAAATACAGGCTTTAAGTGAGAAAATGCTATTCTTAAATTAGAGGACTATAAAGCCTGAAGTGTGAATATTTTGTCTTTAAAAGCATAGAGGTGCTTAGGTTTATAGTATCTATGTCTTTTATTTGTCCATCCCAGAGGTCAGGGTGCATCTCCAGCCGCCATGCAGAAAGCTCAGCAGGTTTCTCAAGGGCTTGACGTACTAACTGGCAAAGTGGAAAATGCGGCTCGCAAGCTGGAGGCCATGACCAACTCCAAGCAAGCCATTGCCAAAAGGATTGATGCTGCTCAGGTGAGTCATTAATCCTCATAGGAAAATGTTGTCATCTATCAATGTAAAAATGTTATCCTATTTTGAGTTTTTTGTTTGTTTGTATTTCTTTCTCATGCAGAATTGGCTGTCAGACCCTAACGGTGGCCCAGAGGGAGAGGAGAGCATCAAGGCCCTGTTGGCTGAGACCAGAAAGATTGCAGACATGTGTGAGGATCCCAAAGAAAGAGAGGACATATTGCGCTCTATGGGAGAGATCGCTGCCATGACCGCCAAGCTGTCTGATCTCAGAAGACAGTAAGTTGCTGATTGCCTAAAATATGAAACTCTTTTACACTAAGTTCAAGCCTGAATTTGAATCTCTGGTCTCTGGTCTTGCTAATCCTTCTGGTCTACTTCCATATTTAAATTTAAATAACCACACAGACCTCATTTCAGCCATATCTTCATGAAAAACACCACTTCAGACCTTTGTTATTTTTTAAATTCCTTATAGGGGTAAAGGTGATACTCCTGAGGCCAGAGCTTTGGCTAAACAAATCGCAACAGCTCTGCAGAACCTGCAGTCCAAGACCAACAAAGCTGTGGCCAACAGCAGGCCTGCAAAGGCAGCTGTGCACTTGGAAGGAAAGATCGAGCAGGCGCAGCGCTGGATTGACAATCCCACAATGGATGACAGTGGTGTTGGTGAGTCTGGCTTCCATCCTCCCCTAGTTTCTTGTCTCTCTAGATCTTTCATTGACACTCACATTCCTTCCAATGCTCCCGTGGCTAAATTGCAGACCACACACTTTGTGTACATGTCGCCTTCTACTATGTTGACATTCTACAACACTCTTCCAATGTTGTTGTCTTGGTTTTGGCCTGTACTCTGTTATACTTGTTTACACTAGAGGTAGACGCTGGCTGTTATGGGCTTCTCCTCTCTAGTATTGATACAAGAAGCCATTAACGTTGCATCGGTGTGTAATTATGCTAAAACGATGTCGGACTCCGTAGTTTTCTCTGGTCCCCTTCCTAATCT
>JAUMHL010000012.1:11893186-11910176 GCA_032362345.1 Sandelia bainsii
TCATGCACAGAAACCCTCCAATGTGGCTGAATTAAAACAATTCTGCAAAGAAGAGTGGACCAAAATTTCTCCACAGCTATGTGAAAGACTCATTACCAACGCTTGATAGCAGTTGTTGCCGTCAAGGGTGGCCCAAACAGTGATTAGGTTTAGGGAGCAATTACTTTTTCACATAGGGCCATGTAGGTTTGGATAGTTTTTTTTTTCCTTAATAAATATAATCATTACCTAAAAACTGCATTTTGTGTTTACTTTGGTTATATTTGCCTAACATTTAAATTTGTTTGATGATCTGAATAATTTAAGTGTGACAAATATGCAGAAACAAAAAATCAGGAAGCGGGCAAACACTTTTTCACACCACTCTAGATTACAATGCACAGTTTAATTAGTAATTTAGATTAGTGTCAAAGTGTTGACATCACCAAAAGGTGATGTTAAAACACTGCAAACTATTATTCGGTGAAGCGTTACCACCACAACCATGGTCGTCTCATTGTCTGTTTGACAGCAGTTCACAACAGTTTCATGCAGCGTTGGTACGACAACCAGCTACATTTAGGGGGTAGTGTTTGCAGTGGCAAATGAAGTACCTGGGACCAAAAGCGAGTAGACTAGTTACCATGCAGTGGAAAAATGCTGTTAGTGTCCAAAATGACTTGTGTATTTAAACTACCAAACCCTAAGTACTTTGATTTTTCTTATAGCTCAATGATGAGGCAGCACCACCCAAGCCTCCTCTTCCAGAAGGTGAGGTTCCTCCCCCAAGGCCTCCTCCTCCAGAGGAAAAGGATGAAGAGTTCCCTGAGCAGAAGGCTGGTGATATGGTTAATGAACCCATGATGGTAGCTGCCAGGCAGCTCCACGATGAAGCCCGCAAGTGGTCCAGCAAAGTAAGTCAACACTGCAAACACAGGAATGGACTTTGAAATCCTAAGCTTTCAGACTGATTGTATTTCTCTCATACTTCAAAGGGTAATGACATCATTGGCGCTGCCAAACGAATGGCCTTGCTTATGGCTGAGATGTCACGTCTGGTGCGTGGAGGCAGCGGAAACAAGCGCGCCCTCATCCAGTGTGCCAAGGACATTGCAAAGGCTTCTGATGAAGTTACACGGCTGGCCAAGGAAGTGGCTAAGCAGTGCACGGACAAACGTATCCGGACCAACCTGCTTCAGGTCAGTTTATGAACGTGTAGGTGAAATAGTGACTCCTCATTGTGGAAAAACTAGACTGTTATTTTGATAAACAAATTTTTTTGACCTCATCTGGCTTCCTGGTCTTGTTTCAGGTGTGTGAGCGTATTCCCACCATCAGCACTCAGCTCAAAATCTTGTCCACAGTCAAGGCCACCATGTTGGGTCGTACCAACATCAGTGAAGAGGAGTCAGAGCAGGTGAGCAGAGTGTTTCTAATGAGCGTGTCAGACCACAAGTTCCCACTATTTTCTTTACATAGCTGTTGAAATAGGATTTCTTCAGTCTGTCATGTTTCACTGTTCTCTAATTAATTCTCTGCCAGGCTACTGAGATGTTGGTCCACAATGCTCAGAACCTGATGCAGTCTGTGAAGGAGACGGTCAGGGAGGCTGAGGCAGCTTCCATTAAGATCCGGACAGATGCAGGTTTCACCCTCCACTGGGTCAGGAAGACCCCCTGGTACCAGTAAGACGAGGACCACTGTTCCCCTGCTTCATGCTGGTTCTGTCCAGCTGTGACAGAAGATATTGAATGGACAGATGTTTCCTTTATCAGAGCTACGATAACAGTGTCCATCACCCTAATGTGGGCAGTGTTTCTCTATTAGTCCCATGTCCTGTCTGTAACAGTTGCTGTTCTGGTAGAATGTAAACAGTGGGACTATCTGTGCAAGTTACACGTTAGATTCTTACTGGGAACGTCTGTATTTTCTAAAGTGTGTAAAAAATTTGTTTTAAAGTTTATTTTGACAAATCCCAGAAATATATATATTTTGATTAGAGGTTGGATTTCATATAATGTGGAGGTGGATTGGTGGTTGTTGGTTTTTTTTGACTCTTCTAGACACAAACCACAGTAAGTTTAAATTTAAATAATAATAATAATAATAATAATAATAGTGTTATCATCATCATTCATTTACACTTGATAGAACAAGCACATGAACTTGGGGACTAAACATATTCAGTGGTTTTATGTCTGTTTACACTATTTCATGTTATCGAAAGTGAAAGTAAAACACTGCTCTTTATTTTACATGTTATAGTACAATTGTAGCTGTTGTTATTTTCTTCAGAGTTCTGCCAAAGACATTCTGCCTTGATCTTTGAATGAAATGCAATACGTATTTGAATTAAAGGGCTCGTTTATTTAGTAATTACTTCTTCCCACAGCGGATTAAGACAAAAAGTGTTTGCAAGCTTGAATTCAACTCATTCTAGATGCATTTTATGTTTCACACATTGCATTGAGATTAGATGTAATTAATAGGCTTGTGCCAGACTTTGAGGCCTAATAGTCAAGAACAATTACTCTAATTTTCACTGCAAGCTAACTCAGCACAGTCTTCTTTAGAGAAGCTGCAGTCTTTTTCCACACGCTGCTCACAGTTGTATGTTTAATGTTGTCTTGTGCATCATTTATTGTGATATATGAATTGCACACTTCTTCTAGGTAGTCAAGGGAATGACCAGAGTTTAGAGATGAAGCACAGTGCCATCTGCAGCTGGTGAAAAATCTTCATTTTATGTTGTCGCTGTTGTCTCTACATGTATTGATACACTACACGTACCTGTCCACTTTTCATGGCAACTGTAGTTAATACTTTGAAATGTCTGAAGACCATTGGTGTGAATGTGTCTTTTTAAGTATCCAGTACCAACTGATGTGCCTTGCAAAAGAAACTTTATTTGAAATTGATACAGGTTTCATTTGCAGACATTTTGTGTCATTTGTATATGGTATCATGGTAATAATTTGTCTAACACTTCCACCTTCGTGGCTTTAATTTCATGTGAGATTATGCTCTATGCAAACCTCGAGAAGGTTTAAAAGATTTCAAAAATATGCAATTTATTTGGGGTTAAATGGGTCTGAACATTAATGCTTAGGCATTGTTCACAATTTTGTAATAAAGCATTTTATAGCACTTTGAGGCATGTTTACTCATTTCTTTTGTTTTCATTTATGCTTACTAAAGTTCGTTCTGTAAGGAAGTCCGGATTCAGCTTTGAATTATTAAATGATAAATTACTGAACTATATATTATATTGTTTATGTAATTTTAAATAATTGTAATATACTGGATCTTTGATCTCTTACATCAACTTGTACATTTTGTGTGATCTGATTTAGTTTCTTCCATTTGAATGTTCCTGAAATTTTATTAATTCTGGCATTAATTAACTCAATAGGGGACAAATTTAGGATAGTGTGGGGGTCCTTGTTTTTTGTATTTGTTGTGGATTATGTCCCGTCACACTGAAGTAGTAAATGACATTTTCATTCAGGACTTTCCTTGAGGCCCTTCATTTCAATTTCGTGCTTTAGTGGAGCATATTGGCACAAAGTCACACAGGTAAGTAAGTGTCCACTTTGTCCTGTCAGGAATCCAACCTTGGCCTGAACATGACAGACCCCACAGACATAACTGCACTAAACGCTGATTTATAAGATGCAAATTCTCAAATGCAAAAGGGTGTGTCCTTTTATAGTCTATATATTTACTCATTTGATATTTTATAAGTTCTTTTTATGTACTTGCACTAAGGAATTTAAAATAAAGTCTCATATATACTTTTTTGGGCAATGAGCACAACCAAAATGGCAAGATTTCTAAAAGGAGTTTGGTGCAGTATTTAGTTTGAGAGAAGCTGGGTTTGAACTGATGATTTAAAAACATTTTTTCTCTTTGAGTTGTAAATATATTTTAGCTCTGCAGGTATTTTAATGCTATCTGCTATAGAATGGGGCCATTTAAAGGGTTGCCTCACCAAAATTACAACAAAACATTTCCTCATTGATTGTTTTATTTAGCCATAGTCGTGTTTCTATTTGTCTGGGACTTGAAAAATGAGATTGATGACAATGACAATATAATTTCACATAAAGACATAAGAAGAGAGATGGGTATGTGAATGCAACAGAAGTAATAGGCAGGATCAAAATGGAAAAGTTAATTTGAAATTGTGCAGATTCTCCACTCTGAATTTGCTTAATACAATAGTCTGATGTTATTTTAGACCACGCAGGTTTATTTATGGACCATTTACAAGACAGGTGATAATTTAATGAAGATAATATTATGCATCTTGTGGGATACTAATCTGATTTTCAATGATATCCACCTAAACCAATCAACACACCATGAACACTGGTCACTCAGGGACTTTGAATGTCTGGGGCCCTGTCAGTGGTGCAAACTACGACGCTTTTTAGGACACATATTCCTATGCAACAATAGCCACTACATAATGTAAGGTGCAGGTGTGTAAACGTTGCAGAGTAGCGCACTAAATGTGTGTTTGAATTAGTCTGTCAGGAGGGGAGTTGAACTTAATCTTGATGAAACAGGTGAAAGGGAAAGCACCGCGATAACGTCACATTAAAGCATCTCTTTCTCCTCTTTACGGGTCAAATCCACATGGACTCGCCCGGGATGAAAGTAGCCACTTGATACGAGCTCTTCTCTGGACATAATCATTCATTTTCTCTCTCTGGGTTTCATGCTGTTGAACAAATTCTTCATCATCATCTGTGTGAAAAGGAAGCAGCAGCCTCTTCTCTTCTCCTCTCCCTCCCCGCAGTGAGCAGAGGCTTCCCGGGGCTCCTCAGCGTCAAAACACCGGTCTCTGATTAAAAAAACACACACACACACAAATGTCTGACAAAGAAGCAAACATGTCGACAGGGAGGAAAATAACGCTAAGGTAAGAACCGGCGCATGTTCGTGTGATCTGAAGCGTGATGCTTGTGCAGTTAGCGGCTGCGGCTAGCCGTGAATCGGCGCTAACATCTGCGGTGTTTGTGGTGAACCGTCGGCAGGAGGTGCACGACGATCAGGGAGCTCAGTGTGAACACATGAGCCATACACCAGGTCCTGAGCTCAGGTGGAGACCTGCTGTTAGCGTTTTAGATGGATGTTGTTCAGGCAAAACTATGCTAACAACAGCTAGCAACAGAGGGTGGGTTCATCATCATCATTATCATCATCATCATCACATGACTGGGAGACGCGTAGATTACCCAACATGTAATTATCTTAAAAAATAAAAATGATAGATTGGGTGTAAAATCGTGCTGCAGGGGTGAAAGTGTTTATTTTATATTAGCTTAAATAAGATGGGTTAACAGGCGTGAGACAAACTTCAGCGTTAGTTAGCTAAGTTAAGGAGTTGAACGTGTAAGAGGACTTAATTTATTCATAAAATGATGTTTTTAATTTGACCAAATGCGACAGTAGCCAAGTGTCGCCAATTTATAGGCTTAAATGACACTTAAATTATTAACATGCGGCTAACAAACGTACGTTAGACGATGTTAAACATGTAAAATACCTCAGGACATGGCGTTAATTAAGTTATACGGATAATACAACGAAGTTTTCGATATAAAAACTGTCCTGAAATGAAAACACTCCAGCACACAGTTTCATGTTATTTAAGTAAAGCAGTAACTTTTTTTAGTATAATATTCACAGTGCTGCTGAGATTAAAAAGCACATTTTCTTCTGCATAATGGGAAGTGGGTGCGACGTTCACGTGACTTCAGGAAACTTTATATTCGGAACAATTGTCCTCAGTCACGACCCTTGGTTAATGTTTAAATGTTCAGTAATTCTTGGTGGGGGAGGTTAATTCCTAGAATTTACAACTCGGCTCTTTATTGGCACAGTACTTTAAACACAGAAGAACTTTACACAAAAATAAAACAAAAGAAAGGAGAGGAAAAGGGGAAAAATAACAGACATATGGGACCAGGTAAGGTTAGGACAGCTATTACACATGCAGTAACGTTAATCTGAGCACCAGAGGAGTTAGAAAAATGTACCGACACAT
The DNA here is from genome assembly GCA_032362345.1 of Sandelia bainsii. Lineage (NCBI taxonomy): Eukaryota > Metazoa > Chordata > Actinopteri > Anabantiformes > Anabantidae > Sandelia > Sandelia bainsii. The sequence continues at coordinate 11,899,221 of JAUMHL010000012.1, forward strand.
GTTTAAGTCCTAAATTTACTGATGGCTTAATTTAATGTTTTTGCTTCAGCTTAAGGATCCTGGTATTGTGCATGTTTACTGTGACACTGTCATAATTAACTGGAACACTTGAATATGACAAGTGTTTCTTAATGTCCTGTGCTTTTCCTGCTATGACAAGTCAAAATGCATAAAGGGCCTCTTTAAGGTAGTTTTGGGCAGCTTATAGCACTTTGTTCTTACAACTACATGCAATAAGTGGTGGAAACTGTGTTGAAGCATGTGTTTTGATAACAAGTTGTTTTCAATAATTTAATAATAGAAAAAATCTAGTTTAGTGTCAGCTCCTAAAATATTTTCTGGTTTCTTTAGTCATCTGTGATAATAAACTGAAGATCTTTGGCTTTCGCACTGTTGCTCAGACAAAACAAGTCTGCTGAAAATGGCACCGTGGGCTTTAAAAAATTCTCATGGGCATTTTTTACTATTTTCTAACATTTTATAGATCAAACGACTGATCATTTGAGAACATAGTTGACATATTAATCAATAATGAAAATAATAGCTTGTTGCAGCAATGCACAGTTTAGACACAGAAGGGCAACAAAATCATGTTTTCTGATGTTGCTAGAGGTTGGTTTATACATTATAAGTCGTTTAAATGTCAGTATTTTTATTTCTTTATGTCTGGTATTTATCACAGGGTTTATCTCTTTCCTATTTACTCCAAACGCAGTATTAAAAGATTTACAATAATTGTAACATGTGTAGCCAATCATTTGTCTAAGAGACACTTGGGCCTGCCCACTTGCTTCACCAGCCAGTCAGAGATGTCCGATGTGCAGCTTCAGTTCCTGTAGTCAAAAAGCATGTTGCTTTGACAGAGTAGGAAGCTGTTGAACCATTTATTCGTCAGTTTAGGCTGCTGAGGTTCCTGACAATATGCCAACTCCAAGGTAAGATACACATGATATGACTCATTTAATGAATCCTCCAGCGTCCACAGAGAACAGTTCTACTGTAATGATTGACTTTTTTTTAAATAATGTTCTCTGAATATTCAGTAGTTCATTAAAAACACTGATGTCAGGCTTTTAGGTTGAGGTATTAAGCCATGACAGCTTCAATGAGTCTGCATCCTCTTTGCCAACCTCTTATAGATTGTGAATTGTGTTGATTGTGCCATGTAAAAACCAAACTGCTGAGATTTGAAACAGACATTCTCCAAGTTGGTGTCATGTGTTTTATGAACAATAGCTAACCTGTTATGTTAACACTTTTGTCCGGAGTAGACTTTGGCCACTGTGATATCTTGCTAAAAATCTCTTGATGAAAAGGTCGTGGTTCCTTCTTTTGCCCATCATTGACTCATTCTTTGACCCCACCTTATTCAAAAGCTTTGCAGTGGCACAAAAACTACACATGCTTACGGTATGTATCACAGCATTCACACACAGTGACTGATAATCCTTTATTTTAGTGTGCTGAGAGTCTGCTTTTCATTTCACTAATCGTCATTTCAATGGGGAAAAAATAAACTCTGTAAGCACAAGGTGAGCGATCTCTCCCACAAATGTTCATTAGTCTGCTTTTGTGCACGTTTCTGTAGCGTTGTGTTGCAACACATGAGACAACGTCATCTCAACATCAGTGAGACGTGGGACCACAATCAGAATCAGATGATTTTCTGCACCACAGCAGCTTGTTTGTTTCCTCTGTTCATAAAGAACTGGTGAGTGGGAGTCTGCATAATACAATATGTTGTTTGTCTCCACACAGTGAAAACACACTTTTTGGGATGGGAAATCCCTTGCTTGACATTTCAGCTGTTGTGGACAAAGATTTCCTTGACAAGTAAGTCTAAACACTTCACTTCCACTAATATCCTTATGTTTCGGTGCCTTCTCTGACCAAACCCGATGACATTCCTTTTTTTTTTTATTCTTTCCTGAAAGGTTTGGATTGAAACCTAATGACCAGATCCTCGCTCAAGACAAACACAAAGCCTTGTGAGTCAAAATTTCACTGGGACACAACATGCTTGAGTAACGTAATGCAAAGTGTTAAAATTACTTGGAACCAAATAAGGGCTACACTGGCCATTCATACCTACTACTACCATCTTGACACTGTAAGCTGTACTCAAAATAGACAAGTCATAAATTAACCCTCTGACACCGAGCCACAGAATGCGACACGCTCACATTTTTTATGCTGAATTTGTGACAGACACTAATACTACAAAGAATTTACTTTTGCTTAGGGCTAAATAGCAGACCTACAAAGATATTTTATCTGCATGTTTTGCTGTATACCGTTTGCGAAGCATGCACGTGTCCTTTTCCAGACCCTCCCTCCTTCACATTGTAAGCAGATACCACAGTAATACTATAGCCTCCTCGAAAACATGGCTGCGTGTCCCAGAACACAGCGGCTCACTCTTCAGAAATGCACTTAACAGTGAACCCAGATTGTAAACAGATTAATTAAAGCAGGAACCAGCATTAATTACTGACCGCTCTATTTCCTTTGTTTGATAGATTGCAGATGGTGTCTTTTCAGGGAATTTGTCCGTGTTAATTTTAGTGCAGGTAAAAAAAAAAGTGCACCATCTGTAAGTACGATGATGGTGAGAGGGAGGTGTTTTCATCTCATCTAAGATAATCACATCCCACTTTTTGGGGTATATAACATTTCTTATATGGTTGCCTGTTCTAAATAAGTGAGTGAATGTTGATCAAATTAAATTTAATAATGATCTTGGTGACAAAAGACTCATTGAAGCTTTTAGCAGCTTATCACATATGTTAACAGCAAAATGTTGTCCCGAGATGTAAAGGTTTCGGCTACGAAGAGCAATTTATGTATCGGGGACATTCTACACCAGATTGAAACTTTCTTTTTGAGGCAGTCATCTGTATTATCCAGGAAGAGGATTTGTTGTTCAGTTAAGTGCAGTAGGAAGTATTGGAGTAGGAGTATTGGAAAAAATATTCAAAAATGCCATATTGCAACGATGTTAAGTAATCCTTTGACAAAATACCAAAACTTCACTTTTTCCTTGGCATACACTATTGTCTGATGTTCTACCAAGTTTCATCAACATTGAGAGGGTGCTGCTGGGTAACAGACAATATAACCAGTGGAGCAATCTGGCAGCTAAGTTATTGTTCCTAACCTTTCACATAAGTGGGCAGTTTTTCTATGACGATCACTGTTCATTTTGCTGCTGTTAGAGCTTAACCAGTTAGCAATATGTAATCTTCAGACATAACTTGTAGTCAGATTGTTTGCCTCTACTTGGCCTGCTTTTATAAGACTGCGGTAAATTATTTTTAGGCCTTTATTTAACCAGGATTGATTGACTAAGCACAAATGCTGTTTTACAGGAATTCATTGCTTCACACACCAGTGCTCTCCAATAATGTACCGTACACCATATGTTGGATGTCAAATAACCACATTCTTACCTGCTGGCTGCTGAGCAGCTCCACTTGAGCAGTTTGGTGTTAAGTACCTTGCTCAAAGGTACCTCTGCAGTGAGATGAAGGGAGGGAGAAATGCTGCTTTTTCATTTTCTAAATCCAGGCTCATACTGGTCTGGACATGGCCTGGAGTCCATGACCTAATGACATAATCTTACAGCTAGTAACAGACAAGAAGGATCATGACTTCTACACTATATACACTATATGAAGTTTAGTGGAAAGTTAGGCCATAGAAAAAGGAACCAGTGTTTGCTTTTATTATCAAGTAAGAAAACACTTATATTTAAATTAAGTCATTTTATTATTATTATTATTATTATTATTATAGTTGCTGTTGTTGTTGTTATATTAATTGTAAAGCACCAGAGGAATTAATATATAGCATAAAGACAGATCAGTGCATCTGATCATCTGTACTTTACAACAGGCTACCTTGTCAGGTCTTGTTACTTGACAAAGGGACACGTGTGACCTTGGGCAGTAGCAGCGGCACAGAGCAGCATCATCAGCAGTGTTGTTCTCCTCCAGCACAAAGCAGCGGTGTTATCTTTAGCCCCACAGACACTGTTCCCTCCACATTCTGCACAAGGTCAGGGCAGGATTAACATGCAGCTTTGGTGGTTAATTCCCAGCACAATGCATTTCAATGCATGTCCGCTCAAATGCCACACACGGCAGCATAGTCACGATCATGTCCATCGTGACTATGCTATATGTGAACGTACATGCAATTCTTTTTAAATAACATCATCTGTTGAACCTGTAGCAGTACAGCTTATTAACAACTGATGCTGAAATAGTAGCTCAGTGTCGAGGGCAAACAGGTCACTTACAAGGTCATTGGTCCATGGAAGAAGAAGAAATTGATTGAAATGTTGTGGCAGCTAGCATTTGTAGAAAAGCCACAATAGACTTAAAAGTCTAGTCAGCTAACACTATTATTGTGCTTCTGAATCTACAGAGTGTAACACGATTCATTATTCCCCATCACCCTGGTGGGAGGGAGATCATTGGATGCAGTGCACTGTGGCCATGTCTGAATTCAATTATCCAGTCACAGCAGAGTCCATATAATCCTGAGAAATTGCCTGCTGTACAGTAGAAACCAACAACTTCCCTTTTAGTACTTGCTAGAAGCTTAATGTTTTTTTTTCCCTTGTAACAGCCCCAAATGCATGATTTGCTTCTCATTTCTGCTTTATGTCATTATAAACAACAAAGCAAACTATTTAAAGTTACCACCTTGGGTTCAGGGAACTTTTGTTTAGCTTAAGACAATTTTCGTTAATATTTTTTTAAATAAAAAGAGTCAAAAGATTCAGTGGTTGCAACTTGTCAAATGTTAAAATGAAATGAAGAAAACAAGTCATTTAAACACGTTTGCCTCCACATAAGGCAGCAGCTGTTTCACAATACTTGTATTGTACACAGTGTTGCAGTCTGGTGGTTGGTTGACTCATGTTGCAGTAAACGCCTAGGCCTTGTACTGCTTTTATTTGGCTGATATTTTCATGGTGCTTAGTGAGCTGCAGTTGATAGGTTGTTTTTGGCAGATGCTGGTTTTTACTGGCCACCTTGGTTGTTTTGGTCTTTGAGGTATGAGGTGAAACCAACAAACCAAAGTCGTGTATGTGACTTTTCTGCCTGCTTGGACATGTTCAGTCAGTGTAATTGTAATGCTACAGTTTTAACTCACATTTTGAGTTATTGCTGCCATCATGTGGTGCAAAGTAAAACATTTGCAGTGGCTTTTTATGAGTTAAGAAAGTTGGGGTATATTGTCCCATATGATGAGACGAATTAAAGCAAGGTATTTTCTAAGTAAAGCTGTGTTATTCACTGTTTTCCATTTTAGTTTATACAGTTGCGTATTATCTTCCAGTTCATGCTTTTAAAGTATTCATGTTGTGAGCTTCTGAGATTTACTTCAGCTTTTCCCTTTTCTCTCAGTGATGAATTTGTTAGGTCAGTGTTGAATTGCAGCCCCTGTAAAGTACCTTTAATGTCCAGCAGGGGGCATCAGGAGCCTGCAGTATTCAGGGAGTCTCCACAGGAAACAACATGTCAACATAATGAAAACACGCCTCTTTCTGCAGGAGATTAATATGTGGGCAAATAGACATTTTATTTTAGGATAACTAGGCACTACAGGTTGTTTAGAACACACTGCATTTCATAATAAACAATCCACCTAAACCTTCTTGGGCTTGTTAACCATATCGTATTAGAGCTAATGATTATTGGTGTGTCAAATGAGTGAGTCATTGTTACAGTGAGTGTATTGTCACCTCGGGGAGGTGGGTGGGTGGGGGGTATCAGCTGGCTCCTGAATATTAGTGCCGTTCAAACATTTGTTTTATGACTCCCTCTGTCCGATGATAATTAATTGTTTACTTTCTCATCTCTGGATGATGGCGTGACTCTTTTCAGAGGTTGTTTGCTCACAGCAATTAAGTTCATCAGTGCTCATCCTCCTTCCTCCCTCTTTCTCTCTCTCTACTCCCCCCACCACTGCTTTCCTTTTCTCTTTTTCTCTGTGCTAAATGCAGATTAGCAGCGTCACAATCACATCCAGAATGAGAGTAAACTCCTCATTATGCCGTGTGACCCTCTGCTACATGAATAATTCAGGGCTGCAGCGTTAGTGGCTGGCTGTTATTAGCATTCTGGATGGCGAAGGAAAGGGAGAAAGAGGGAGAGAGAGGGTGGGAGGCTCATATCACTGACAGGGCTGACTCAGGGGGATCAGTGCTGGATTGAGACACACACATCACACACACATCATCACACGACACAGGAGATCAGTGGAGGTGCCTCTCCACTCACACACCCCGCTGTCTGTGTACATCTTACACACTCCTGCTGCTGCTGTGCAGCTCAATCTGCTTACTGGGGAAAAAAAACAACAAAGGCCTCTCTCACTGAGTACATGCTAAACACTCTGGCTCCTGGGTGTGTGTGAGAGATAGATTCTACTCTGTAAACACACTTGACTCTACCCTTCGTTTTATATTTTTAATATATAATGAAGCAAATTGTGAGTGCTAGGAACCCCCAGCGGAGCTATCCCAGTGTGTCAAGTGGAGAAGCGCTCCTTATTGTGTGTGTTTGTGTGTGTGTGCACACGTGCACATATGTCCACATGCAAGCCTGCATGCAGAAGCTGCATATGCTTGCCATGGTGCCACTTCACTAGATGCACTCATGCTTGACTGAATGTGTAGACACATTACACCCCCCCTCCTACTTTTACTTCCCAGCTCCCTTGTCTGTTGCTGAGGCTGAGTGCTGTACTACAGTACTTAAACTCACCTCAGCCTGCCCACTGGGGGGTCAGAACATCCGGCTCCTCCTGCTGCTCAGGGCAAAGTTCACAGACCTGCATCCATCAGCCAACCTCTGGGCCAAAGAGCAAGAGCAGAGATTAATGACACTCAACTGGTTATTGAGACATCAGAAACTTGTTCATTCACCAGCTGCATTGCTCTTGAAGTTTCATTGTTATACTTAAGACTAACGTTTTGGGGCACTTGCATAAATCGGACGTGCTCACCAACAATGTACTCAACTCTAACAAATGTGGATTTAGACCTTGTCAATTATAAAATAGGAAAAGTTTCCATCTAATCTAAACAAATAAGCCTTTTAGCTTGTTCTGCTATTGTTATTTGATGAAATCAGCATGCTGTGATGCAGGGTGAATGCTGTGCATTAAGTCTTCATACTGCATCATAAGAGATGGCTGATGCAATCATAATTAAGGCTCGTCCTCACCTCCCTCTTGTTGATGGCGGCTGCCAGCAGGTGGTGCCAGAAGGAAACATCACAAGTCAAAGGGGTGTAACATACATAATCCACATCCCTGTGCATGTGGGTGCCCACCCCCAACCCCCCCTTCCTCCAACTCCCGCCTTTTAAAGAGCATTTTATAATTAAAATGTGGACATCTCGGCCAGTACATACAGCATGTTCAGTTCAGGAAAAGCATGCTCAGGGCTATTTTTAAGTCATCTTTGATCCCCAGCAGCAACACAAGAAAAGCCACTGATGGCAGCAGCCCCTTTTACATTTACGCTAGTTAGTACACTATCTATGCTGATAATTTCTCTACATCTAGCCTGTGCGGGGGTAGAGATGGGAGGCCTGACTGGTGAGCAGTAACACTCCCCGTGTGTTTAAAGTTCACACTGTGCCATATGGTCCCCGCAGTAGGGGGTGTTGGTAGAATTATTCATACGTAGCGCTCTGAATCACCAAGATCCTGGTATCAACCTCCAAGATAAGGGGAATGTCTCAAAGGCTTTGTGCTCTGGCTTCAAATCTCAATCCTCAAGAGAACACTACAAGTCCTATCCTTGCTTACACACTCCCTCTTCTCACTCTCTTCCTCAGTGTGTCCTTCTTTCTCTCTCTCTCTCTTTCATGTCCTAGCACACACGCTCTCACACTCGCTCTCCCACATCCACACAGTACAGTGTGACAAACAACGCCACCCTCTGCAGCGCGAAGCCGAAAACCTGTGACATTTTAGAGGAAATAATATGAACTCATCCTCCGTGACCAGATTTTGCCCCCACCGCCTAATCCTTGAGTGCAGCCTAATTGAGTACAAACAGCAGTCCTCGGTTAACGCCAACAAATGGGCTGCTGCTGCTTCTGGATCAGCCGATTATTAAAGGGATGCACATTTGTTGTTTCTACATTCTAATGCAATTACTCACCCATTATGACCATGTAATTGCGCAGTCATTAATCGTGCATCCAGTCTATAATGCAAAAAGGCTCATTGCGGCTGGAGTTGAGGGACATAAGACGGGTTTTCTCAGCTGAATAGGGATTTACCCAAATGGATTGAGAAACCTGAACGATGGTGCTATCGTAATGCTTTTGTGTAAATCAACATTCATCCCTTACTGTAGTCTATTAGAAGATGTCAGAGGACGGGAACAAGGCCTCTCTCGCTGTTTGAATCATGACTCATTTGTGTTCAGTACTTTTATGTGCCTCATTCTTCGCCATCTATTCCCATCCTGCCCTAATGTTCCACTGATAAGAATGTCCTATTCATTCTGCGTTCCTCACCGGTTGCTACAGAGAGAGACACTTTACAGGCATTGAATGAAAAGCACATCTATTTCTAAGGGGGAGCGTGAGCACGGTAGAAGATAATTATTGATTTAAAATAAGAAAAGATAAGGCTCAACCTTGAGCAGCCCAGCGATAGCGCACAGAACAGAATAATTAATGGGCCTGTCTTGTTTCGGGACAAGCTTTCACACTGAGACGAGCGTATTGATTTTAAACAGATAAACTGCGTAACCCTTTGTGAAGGGTTTGACAAACAATTTAATTGGGGGGAAAAACAACAATATTCCTCACCCTTTCCATCTCCCTTTCATCACATCCCCGAGCTGTTTTCCTCTGCCTGACCTATGGAAACAATTACTGTGCATCAGGCCTTGTACTGCCTCCAGACTACCAAGGAAGGCAAGTGTAGGATGCACACACTGATTGGAGAATCTAATCAATGGTGGAACCTGTCTCCACTCCAGATGACTGTGTTGAAACTGGGATTACTGAAGCCTTTTAGCTGTATTGCCCCTTCTCTGCTTCTGTCAGGGAGAGAGAAAGATTGATCTGCCTGTTTAAATGTACCTGCCTGCTGTAGTAGAAGCAGAGATAATTTACTGTTCCTGTACAAACCTCCTCCTTCCTAATCCCCAAGGAGAGCAGCCCCAAGAAGCCCCAGTCCTCTTACTTCTTGCCTTGCCCTCCCCTGATTAGTGATAGGGGTTGTTTGATCATGTTTCCCTGCCTGTCCTTGTGATTTGTAAGCTGTTTAAACGTGAACAAGGCAATTAAATAAGGACGAACGGTGCGTAGGAGAGTGGGTGCTGTGGTGATCATTAGCGTTGAATTACCCCGGTGTGCACTCAAACACTCGGGAGGACTTTCAGGCGGACCACTCTCGAGGATACAGATCCAATCTAGCCATTGATTAACAGAGACTTGTTCTTCCTGTGAAATCACTCGACAGGGATTTTGGGCCACTCATCCGGTCTTATCGAGATAGGCTAACATCAAAGGCGAATGAAGAGGGATTGGGTAAATGGGCTCACCTTGCCCTCCATGTAAGAGACTTCTTGAATTATTGCCTCATGTAAATAATCTACTTGGCTTGTTTTTGGGGAGGTGCGAGAGGGGCTCATGAGTCACTTGGGGCAGAGAACACTCATAGTACTTTGGAAGCTCTCATATTTCCCCTGATGGGAAACAACAGTGGGGGCTCTATCCCTAGGAATGTAAACAACATGATGTGCCTGACTTGTGTTGTCTGACCCAAAAATGTGAACGTGTTAAGCTGGGGAGATGTTGAGGTATTAGTTTTCGAGGACTCTCTTATCATCTGAATACAAATATTAAATTCAGTTGCATTCAGTTGCCTAATTTCCCTAATTTGAGTATGATTTGATTTAAGCCGAACGAATAACTGCCTCTATTAGTCTCAAATTGGAAGGTATGAAATTGAAAAATAGCACAGTGCCTACTTAAGAGTGGTATTTATCCAGTGTCAGGGCTAAAGCACATTTTATATAACACAGACTGTCCATACATTAGCGGAATGCATGCCATAGTTGGAATTGCTCTTCGATTTAACAACACCAGCAGGTTTTAAAATCAGAGGTTACAGGCTGAGGACATTTTGTTCAAAACAATTTCTTTTCCTCTGCTCCCCTCCCATCACTGAGTGAGCTTAGACTGCAGTAGATGGAAAGGGATTTTCTCTCCCTAAATGGCCAAGGGGGCCGTTTACGGTGTCACTACTATGGGATCACATGACGTTTGAGGGTGTAAAGGTCTCGAGGCAGCTGCTCCTTTTCGGATGGGATTTTCGAGGCGTCCAAGAGCAGGGCCCCATGCTGTCTGCACTGAAAGGTGGAGCAAATACTTCTAGGGAAGGAAAAAAAGCTCAAATCCTCAGAAGCTGTGTGTCTATTTGAAAAGGGTTCTAGAGTCCCTCGGCTGCCTTCATGTTATAAACACCCACAGTGCTCAAATTCTTCCTTTGTCAAGGAGTCATAACAGGTGTCTCAGGAAGGATTTTTTTTTTTCGGTTAGCATATTTTCCACTTGCATGGAAAGTTTCTTTTTTTTTTTCTTTATTAGGAACATTCTGCCCTGGGTAGACCCCTTGCCTTGAGACATGATATGCAGACTTTCTTTGAAGCAGTAAAGGTTACTTTCACACTCACTCAAAATTCAGCCATGCCTAGTTAAACCAGGTTGTGCAGTATTGGACACCTCTGGCTGACACATGTTGGTAAGCCATGGTGCACTTTGCATACATATTACTCCAGTGTGTCGGGAGTATATACTGTGTGTGTGTGTGTGTGCGCGCGTGTGCGTGTGTGTGTATACAGCTCTGGAAAAAATTAAGAGACCACTGCAAAATTATCAGTTTCTCTGATTTTGCTATTTAAAGGTATAT
>JAUMHL010000012.1:11910276-11964840 GCA_032362345.1 Sandelia bainsii
ACACAACACATTACTAATGTTTTAACTTAGGAAGTGTTCAGAAATCAATATTTGGTGGAATAACCCTGATTTGCAACAGCTTTCATGCAGTGGTCTCTTAATTTTTCCCAGAGCTGTATATATGTATATGTGTGTGTATGTATATATATATATATATATATTTGCAGACTGAATCTTAAAATTCAAGTTTGCTTGCACAAATCGTGTAACCTTTTACCTCCCCTGAGAATGTTTTGTTAATCCTAAAAAAAAAAGAATGTATTGGCACCGTGTAGCAGAGCCTTTACATAACCAGCGCCCCTTGGGGTTATGCTCAAACATTGTATCAACAACCCCTCTTACTATTTTCATCTAAGGTGGAATTACATATAATGCCTGTGGGAATGGGATTATGCACCTTGAACTATTTACCATGTCAGTGGATTCTTTCCCCCCCTGATGTAAATATACTTACAAATGGACAGTCTTCAATTTACAGTTGAGGGGGAAAAAACACCAAGGACCTCGTAATGTGGCGTGTCATCTCGACTGCAGTTAGGTCAATTTCCTAAGCTGGGTGGACACGTTTATACAGCGAGCCCCTTGGGAGGCTGTTTGTATGAATGATGTGGAGAATACACACTATTCATTTTGCAGCCCTCCAAAGACTCTATCTTGTAGTGTGCCCCAGATTTGCATCATGTTATGCCTAAGTAGTGAAGTAATTGATGTTTTAAATGGCACTATGTTCAGAAAATATAAAAATGATAGAAGAGCCTTCAGCATTTCATTGTAGACCCAAGGGTGTTCCTGTGGTTTATATTTGAAAATTCAGCAATTGTTTACTCCCCATTCCCCAAAGTAATGTCTGTTTTCTTGACTCATTGTGTTTAGTCTATTACAGTCATTTCTAAACTTTGCTGTATAGTTCAGACATCAAACATTTAATCAGATGCAGTCTCTCCGTAAACAAGTTATCTGGCTATGGGGTTTTTGTACACAAGGAAATTGTAAAACTTGCTTTGTATTTACTCTGAACCCATGACCACCTATGAAATATAGTCGTGGTCAAGTATTTCTTCCAAGTGGAAGATGAATCGTTTCTTTTATTTCATGAATCCTTTTGAGGAAACATTTCAAGTTCCTCAGAAATAACTTTCCCTGCTCATCTTGCTTTAATAGTGTACGGCTAACTACAACCACGTGTGGACAGTGTTCCTCGTTTGCTTTTATCAAGCTGACATTTAGACCCTAAATACTTCTTTTGAGCTCCAGCAACATTTGTGGTCAAATATCCAAAGTTCCTATTTTTTATCCCACTTTTTTTAGGAAGTTTATATAAATTATGACTTGCACCTGGAAAGTCACATGTGAAGGATGGCAAAAAAAAAAACAGCCTTCAAGTTTCTTATGTTGCAGAGTTCACTTATTACTGTTGTCTTGGGGTTGGGATTATTATTATTATTATTTCTTAGTTACTCAACTTAATTATTTAACCCAATGATTCACAACATGTCCTTTGTAGGCTACATTTGTGGCTGACAGGGAGCATGTGGAAACAATTACAAGTTGAGTTGAGTAACAACAAATTTGAAATAATAAAGAATTATATTTGTACTTACTGCAAGACCTGAACACTATGTCTTCCAATTGAGAGTCGAGGCAAACAGTTGGCACGAGAGCAGAGATGTCTAAAATAGTTGGCGAATAGTAATGAAATTGAAAGTTTTTTTACCTGAAAGTTTGAATTAGATTTAATTAGGAAATAATGTGCATTGTGAAACAGCTACAAGTAATGGTAAAATAGCGAAATAGATAAAAAGTAGTGATAGATAAGAAGTTAAAATATACAACTAAGTAACAGATAAGTAGTTAAAGTAGTTATATTAATAAATGGTTTGAATATTAGCTATAAATATCCCATAGTTAAAATCATGGTTAAGTGCCACTTTCAAATTACACAAAGTCATTTGAGTGATTGAAAATATGGATTAGTGCAATTTTGTTTAAGTTTGACATGTTATGCATAACAAATTATCATTTGTTTTGTTAGAATGCTAAAGGTTTATTACAGAAGCCTACAGAGAGTTCCTGTGGCTTCATATCTTATTTTTTTGTCCGTTCATGTGAATTTTGTGTATGTGGCTTTCTAAATTATGCCCAGTATGTCCTTTTGGTTTCCCCCAATTGGACTCCAGTTAAATTCTGACCTATCTCAAAGAAAATTAAAGTGAACAGGATACAGTTGCCCACAATGTCGAGTCCCTCAGAAAATTGTCTGAAAACTTTTGTAAATTTGTAATAAAGTTCTCCTCACTCCTTATAAATATATTGTAGTGTGATAATTGTAGAGAAACCTGATGTTGCTAGTTGTTGTATCTTGTGTTTGCAGCCTTTAAGAGCATGACTGGTCCAATTCACTGCGTGGTTAATTTTAAGTCTTTTCTTTTGTAACAGCTCTCATATTTGTCTCATTTCAGGTTTGAAGAAATTGTCAAGAGGAATAAAGTTGAATACCATGCTGGTGGTTCAACCCAGAACTCAGTGAAAATTGCTCAGGTTAGTCTTCTCTGGCCCTCTGCAGTGTGCATAAATGTGATATGAATATACAGTGGTATGCTTGTAACCTTAGATTTGTCAGCCTGGCAGCCTTGGGAATACAGCACATACTGTAGCTTCACAGCACGTTGACACATTACAGTTTTAGGTGTTGTGAATTCATCAGACCTGCCACCGAAAGAGAAAGGAGGGGAGGATTCGTAATATTTGCAGTGTTATCTATTTGGCCTAATTTCCTGAGACATATCAAACATCAATTAGAGAGAATTACAAGTAGATGCAATTAACATGTCACAACAAATTATATCAAACAAATGCTGATCTTCTCCCTGGCTGTTAGACAAATTTGAGCATCTAAAAGAAACTGGTGATTGTCCAAATCTAAAATGGCAATCTAAACTTGAGAAGATTATCACTGAATCCTTTTTTCTTTTTTTTTTAAGTGACTGTGGTACGTCTGAATTTGACATGCAGTGATTAGCTGCTGATAGGGCTTTGGTCTGCTCACAATAAACAAAGAAAAAGCATCCAGCTGAAAAATAATTCTCTTCCAGGGAGAAATGAGTGCAGAAGCTAATTGAGAGGCTGATGTTTGTGAAAGCGCCGACTCTTTCTTGTGTGTGGGTTTTTTGTTTGTACATGTCAGCACAGTGTGTGGAGTTTGTTATTTGTACACATGTACGTGTATGCTATGTGTGTTTGTATGTGTATTTAGCACAAGATAGATACAGAGAGAGGAAAAAGAAGGCAGGCAGACCCTCAGGCTGCCACCATCTCCAAGCTTTGGAGAGAGTAAACATCCTTTAAAAAGAGACTCGGAGCTGTGCACCTCCATACAAACACTCTTTAATTATCAAGATCAGAAGCGTTTGCATAAACCTCAGTCACTCACGGACATTGACTGCCAATTTGATTTTATTCTGTGGATAACAACTCCCCCTGTTTTTTATGTGTGTGCTTGATGCAGTTGGATTTTAAAATGTTTTTTTTTTATACTGGAGTCAGTCTTGAATATGGTAATCACAAAGTTTTCCAACCGATTATTTCCTTGTTTCTTGTCATTGCAATAGCTAAAGCCAGACATTGATGTAGTTTGGTGTGCTTCAGTTAAGACATAGACCTTGACAAGGACTTTTCATTTTTTATTTAAGAATATGTTGAAGGAACTGGCCCAAGGCGCATATCAGCTCCCTTGTGAAATCAGAAGAGATATTTTTGTTGCTGGCCTGCGCTGGAGAAAGAGCCGTCATGGCCTCTGTGCCCTCTGAGAAGCGTTCAGTCAACTAAATTGGTCTTATAATGGCATGGATGGCCCCAGTCAAATGTTATTCTATTTTGTTTTTGTTGGATATTTACCCCCTTCCAAGGGAAGATGTAGAGCTGATTCTGAAATGTTCATGATAACATGAGTGTTTTCGCCCCACACCCAGAAGTCTCAGAAACAGTTTCTGTCAATATATACCTTCAAGCACTGACTTTTCCACATTTCACTTTCAGGTGATGGTATTCTTTTATGAAAAATGTATAATGCATAACTGGCTCCCAGATTATCACATTGTAGCACCTGCAATATGTGAAACTTCAAACCTTGCTGTATTGTGGAAGCTGAACCTTCAAACACGAATGATATGCACTGCAGCACTGAATCCACATCAAAGGCCCCAGTGAATAAATGAGATGCTCGATCCAGGGCAGGTTTGCTCAGGAGCACCATCGCCGCTGGAGGAGAGAGAGAAGTGTTCAGAGGCTTTGCATAGGAATCGCTGCACACGCTGGGAAAACCCAGGGTGTGGGAGGATCAATGCCTTCGCCAGTAGAACTCGTACTTTCCTTCGCTTCATCGGAGGCTGTAATAGGTTAAATACTGCCGCTTCATCCGAGTTAAGATTTCTGCACTATCAAGGAAAACCTAAACCCTGGCTTTAAGAAGATGCAGAATCGATGGTAATTGGATTTAGTCAAATGAGAATTGACCAAACTGAAGCTTAGATGGATAAGTATTGTTTTCCTCCAACCACAGCCTCTGCCCTGCACTTTGATCGAAATCATCCGTTGCAGTGTTTGCTAGTTGTCGATTGGTTGCACTCAGTGCTATCTTTAGCACTGGGACATAACTTTTTTTCATTTTTCATGTATTATGGCTCCTGTCACTACTTATTCATATTCAAAGCACACATCGTGACAAACTAGAAGTCCCAAGGTAGACATGTCAACACATTTGTACTTCCTTAGCTGTGCACCAGTGCTCCTCAATAAGCCTTAGATCTTGTTTGGATCATGTCAGTGAAGTTGCAAACTTGTATGCACAGCTTTCTGACTAGAAGTGGGTTGGAGGTTGTTGCCTTTACCCAGGCTCCAACAAACACCATGCCCTGAAGGGGCATCCGACATAAAGGCTTACCTACTGGATGTTGCAGGGCTGTAAGGTAACTAAAACCAGCCGAGTGTTGCTTGCTCACATACAGCCCCACACATCAAAGGACTTCTGCTCAGATAGGGCATGGTGGGAAACGACAATCATAATTTTTTTTCCTTCAACTTTTTTTCAAGTCAGTTACAAAGGTGAAGGGAATATGGTGGCTTTGCTGAGCATGTGGTCCACAATGTGGTGCCACTGAGCACGCATGGTGTTTATCACAGGTGACATATTTGGTGGGGGGAGTCAGTTGACTGGAGGGCTGTATCAAGAAGCACAGTCAATTCATTTAGACAGAACATCAAAGTCCTACAACAGCTCCTTAGGGCCTAGAGATTGAAGTCTGAGCAGAGACAGGCTCACAGGGAGTTATTGCTGCTGCCAGGGAAGCAGATCCTACTCTGAGTGCCTCGTGTAAACCGTGCATTCTCATTATGATCCTCACAAATCAACACCATTGACATATTTTATTTCTTTGCACTGAAAGCAGGATTTGTATCCTTTCAGCAAAGGGACAAATTGCTTTGTGCCTTAGCTGTGAATGTGTCACAAAAAAGTTATGATTAAGTATGTTCTCTTTTTTTTTTTTTTTAGATTATGTGTGATGCTTGCAGTCTACATCATCAATTCACTGTGGTATCTTAATTATTGTTTAGAAAGTAAAGGCTTTTGAAAAATCTGTCGTCTTTGTCACGGTTGTGATGGCTGTTTAACATTTCCTCAGACTTGGTCAGTCGTGGAAGGGGTGAATGGGGCCCAGGCTTGGATGTTGGCTCCGAGCTTTTAATTGGAAACGCATGTGTACCACACTGTTGAAAGTTGTATTAAAAAAAAAACCTAAAAAAAACAGAAAAATCCCACAGCACTATTTGACTTCGAAAAAGGTCTTCACCAGCTCATATTTTGTAGTGTAATAGTTAAAACTGGGTTTGATGTCTCATTGAAGGCACTAACTTATTTCTCGGGGTGAAAATATTCCATGACCTAATGTTTGGCTTTTACAGCTCGTTTTGTTAAATAAATAAAGAACAGCAACCTGCCTCCACTTGAATGGGCTAAAAGAAGAAATGCCTATGTCTGGTACCACTTAGAGAAAAGAGGACAGTTAAGGAGAAAGAGTGGAGCTTTTGTGTTCAAACTATGTGACTGAACACTAAGGAGACTGTGTTTATACGCTAAAGCGCATTCACAGTTTTGTCTTCCTTTCTGCTTTCACTTACATTTTTCTCTCACGTTCTGATTTTGTGTTTGTGAAAGAATTGGAGGGCTTTTGATACATTTAGTGCAGGCTCGTTGGTGGAGTTTTGACTTTTTGGTTTGTTTTTTTTGATCACATTGAGTAAGCCTGTGGCTGCATAGATCTCAGTGCAGCGGTGTTAAAAGGAGCATGCTAATGACCAAACCCTGGTGGGCTTTGAGCTTCACACCACAGAAATCAAGCCTCTCAAGTATGCGCCTGTTGTTAAAGCAAAAGCCTCTTGTTTGTTTTAAGACAGGTTAATTGCAGAACCACTGTTAACGCCCGCTTTGAGCCATTTTATGGCACCAGGGTCTTGCAGTTTCCTTCCCATTACGAAGCAGTGGAAGGTCACAGTCTGTTAAGTGTCTTGAGAGATGCATGAAACCAAATGGATTTTTTTTCCTTTTTCATTCCCATCTCCATTCATTCTAGACATTCCAGGTGTGCAAGTATGCACTTGAGGGGGGCTGCCATTGTTTTCTTCAGTACAAGCAGCGGAAGCAAAGAACGCCTCATTCGCTTTGATGAGCGATGTGTTCATGCGTGGGCTTCAATGTCACCCGCCATGAGGCAGCTGTGAAGTTGCAGCTCATGTCTGTGGTGCCATTTACTCAATGATGAAGTGGGGATATCTCTGTTGGTTCCGCATCTACCTCCCCTTTTTGCACACATTGCACACGCTGTCTGAACATGTGTTCCTCCCACCTCAACTGTATTGTGACTGTATGTCACAGCTAATACCAGCGTGCATTAAAAATCTCAAGCTCTGTGTTCACAGTGATCAAGGTTGACTGGGCAATTATGCAAGGCTTTGTCATCAGAGGGATTTGTTAACAACTGATGGCCCCGCTGCATGACGCCTTCTTTCTTGCTTTTTACTTGAATTTGACTTTCACACGAAAATATTTTGTTTGATTTAATTTTCCTCTCGGGATACACAAGGTTTGTATTGCCCTGGCGAGAAATGGCTCAGATAGCTGTATAGGTGACATATTACCATCCCTGTTGAAGTTAATTTGCTGTCAAATTTGCAACTTAATTTAAGCTGCCAAAGGGAAGACGTGGGGAGTAGATTGTAACTCATAAGTATGCATTGGAAAGAGTGTTGATTAACATTGAGGGCTCAAGAGACAGACACACTCAGTGTGTATCATCTGGCCTCAGAGGCTGGCAGTGGAATTGAATGTGATATCTTGCATAACGTGTCCTTGCTTTAAGTCCTTGGTTCCAGGCTCAGAAAGAGAGACTGGACCATTGGCTTGCTTACTTTTTGCTTGGCTGTGTTTCAGTTTCCCGGGCTCCAGGCGAGCTCTGAGTGAAATCTGAAAGGACTTGTGAAACAGACAGTAGTCTACATTTCTGGCAGCATTCTCATGTCAAATTACAGAATGATATTTTGCACAGGACACTTGGTACGCCTGCCACGTCGCTGTATTCTGCAGTTAAAAGCAGGCACTTGTATGTTTTGTGCGCAGGCAAAGGAAAAAAAAATGCTCACATGGCTCTATAGTGATGTGAGAACCTTTCAGACTGTAAACAATGGTTCATTAAACAAACTATTGGTTGGCTCATCTGTTGACACAGGTCAAGTAAATGATGAATGAACGGATGATTGTGCATTTTACACAACTGTTCTACATTTTCATGTGATTATTGAACAATGCCTCTCGCTCATATTTCCCCGCAGAATGTCTGTGGCAGTAGTATTTATTTGGCACATTCTCAGCATGCTCCCACTCTTGCGGTTGAAGTGTTGCATAGCAACTGAGAAAAACAGCTTTAAATATTTTGGTTAAAAAGGTTTTAAGAAAATAAAGAACAGCCTGCAATTACTGTTCATTTTTCCTGAGTTCATAAGTTTAAGGAGGTGTAGTATTGTGCCAAGTAATAAAT
Organism: Sandelia bainsii; assembly: GCA_032362345.1. NCBI lineage: Eukaryota > Metazoa > Chordata > Actinopteri > Anabantiformes > Anabantidae > Sandelia > Sandelia bainsii. Next base: position 11,918,364 of record JAUMHL010000012.1, read on the forward strand.
GAAATACCAAATTAGGCTTTGTGTTTGCTTGGAAAAACGGCGAAATGGTATGCCTATAATATTGTGTCTCCTTGTGTCATTTCAGTTATTCATCTATAGCTATTTTGTTTATCGAATAAATGCTGGCAGCTGTCTGCACCTCCACTAATTCACAACTGTTTTGAAACAAAGCTCACAGTAGTTTTCAGAGTGCAGCTTGGCTCAGTTTTCAAGAGTATATCTGTGACAGGATGGAAAATGTGTAGGTGAGTGCAAATTTGAAGTGATGTGCCTCAGGAAAACGGATGGGGATAGAGCGACGGGGATGGGGGCGCATGTGGAGAGAGAGAAGGCTGGATGACGCACAGCAGGTGACAGACAGACACTAATAGTAATGGCTCTTATCAGTGCTTCGCTCGCTCCCTCTTTTCACATGGGTTCTGACATCCTCCTCCTACTCCACCCCCTCCATCTAGCAGGGGGTGCTGGGAGCTCGCTGGGTTGTGCAGCCCGCTCAGACGGAAAGAGCCTGCCAAACACCGGTCCCCTCACATATAAATTGCATCATTAACATCGCCTAGATTATTCCAAGCTCTCCCACCGGGTTTATGGCAGCACTGGCTCAACTTAACTATTTGACTCACTGAAGACATTCAGGTTTCCTGAGTAAGATACGTTCAGATCTGTGGTGAAATGCGCAAGTTCTATTCTCTCTCAAGGTTTTAAACAAATCCAGAGGATTTTTTCAACCAAACAGGCTTATTATATAGTCTAATGCGCTTAATTTTCTGACTTTGGTTGTAAAAACTTGAGTTGTGTGGTGTTATGCACGCAAAAGAGTTCTGGTTACTATTACGATTTGCTGCATGACTGAATTTTTTTTTAAATTGTTTTCTACTGGAATTTTTAAAATTATTAATGAAACATACATAACTGTTGTACATGGTGTCAAACTGTTCTTTTCACGTCTGTAGTACAAAAACTTTTAGTTTATAATGACATGTATTAAAGTAAAGTGTAAAATAAAATAACACAATATGCTCTTTTAATTTGGATATGCTTCAAATGAAACTGTAAATTTTATCATAAAATTGTTGCTCAGCTCCAGTTAATCATCTTCATAATATAAATAAGAATATTTTACTTTGACATTTATATATATTCATTACAATGAATGAGTGTTCCAATCTTGTACATTACACCAGACAAAATTCTTCATGGGTATTAAACTAAGACTTAACTAATGATCTGATTTTGTTCATTTGGATAGCTGCATTTTGTAAAACAATAACACAGTGTGATACCATTGTAATACAATTTAGTGCTGCAGTGATTAGTGGAATAATTTATTAGTCAGTGAGAAGAAAATTAAACTAATACATCAGGCAAAATGTCAACAACCTCCAGTTCCAGACACTCAAATGTGAGAGTTACATGTGATAGACAAAATAACTAATTGATTACTTCAAAAAAACAACAGATTGATAGAGAAAATAATTCATTACAGTCTTAAAAGTCTGTATGTGATAATGATGAATTCAAGGCAAGTGCTAGATACTGTAAGCTTTTGCACCAAACTGTACTTGTACTACTGTACTACCTTAATACTGCTAACTATCCTTTCTTCAAATTTTGTAAGACGAGTCTTGACCTGTTGCACCTCAGACAGAGGCTTTTAAGCCCATTTGACATCTGCAGCATAACTGGATGGGGTTTTCTTGTCAGATCAGTTGGCAATTACCTCTGTAATTACTATCTGAGGTCAGGGTTAAGCTCTGAGTTAAAGGTTGGAGCAGCAAACATTTTTATATGATCCTCTTACTCTATTATCCTTTCTGCTGGCTACAAGGTTTTACCTCATGGGGAGAATACATTACATAAAGTCCCTTGGCAATTACTTCTCAATGAATATCCTCATGCTGTATAGTCTAGATGATTAATCTGGAATCCCCTCTGCCCCTGTCCAACCACAGCCCTGGCTCTGCTTATCATGCAAGTTTCATTTTCACCTGAACAAATGGCTCCTTTAGACAAAAAGTGCCAACCTTTTACTTTTACTGGCTGCTTGCAAGAAAAAAAATAAGGGGGGGGGAGAGTACAACCTCCTGCAGTAATAACGGATATCCCAACAAGGAGAAAATGGAGGGGTGGGGACAGAGTGGTTGGTGGTGGTGACTTTTTTGGAGGGGGTATGCTTAATTGTGTTGAATAAAGAAACATTTATTTTTGTGCTTTGGCCTGTAACAGCCTCAGGAAATGGCTCAGTCTCTTGTTCGGGAGCAAATCCTATTAACTTACAGTGCTCTCACTCAGGGTAATGGGCTCCACCTTGAGACTTTTCCCTCTGACACATCGATACCGGTATCTGGGGGGCTTGGCGTTGGGTATTCTAACACTTGGGTAGAGACTAATCAAGTCAAACAATCTTCTGGGCTGGAGCAACACGGAGGGAGGATGTTGATATCTTGCAAGCCCATTCAACAGGCCCCTTCACACGTTCCTAACCCAATACCAAAGGATCAGTGCTCAGGATCAGTTCAAGATCAGGTTATTCGAGCCCCTGAGAATTGTAAAGTGATCCCTGAGCAGCTTTTGCTTTCTCAGGAGTGATCAGAGCTGTCGGCTCTGTTATGGAGTCCTAGGGCCAGGACCAAAGGGAGCTCCTGGGATCTCCATTTATTTCAGTCCAGCAAAGGAAGGTCTGTGTGTCACTGAGTGTTTGCACCGTACTGTATGTGTGTGTTTTGTGGGAGAAAGTGAGAAAGAGAAACTCAATTTACAGTATGTGGGTAACCACCGTCCCAAAGCCAGTTGGTAGAATAACTCCAATATCCTTTAGTGAAAACATGGAGTAAATCTTGTTTATTATTTTCTGTCAGGAATAAGATGTTTCAAAAATGGCTGCAGTTAGTTTATAGCTGCCACATACTGTAATTAGCTACTGTGAGAACCTCTGGAGGAATGGGAGCTCGCTATCAAAAGCATGACTGCTTCAATTAAGAGACTGCACTGGATTGAAAATTGCCTTTGTGGGTGGCAACAGACTTCTTCTTTGGTTAAAAGCGACAAATTGCCCCACATGTTTTTGAGTGTTGGCACCTTTTGAAACCCCCTAAGGCCTCATCTGAACGTGTCCTAAACATGACTCCGCTGATGGATCGCCTCAGCCTGAGCCTGCTCATAAATCCATGTTCAATGGCATGTTCTTCTCTTGTCACCATTACCCCTTGTGCCTGCTGTCATCTGGCTGTCTTATGTCTGCAGAGTTACAGTGTGCACCTGTCAGATACAATTTATGGCAAACAATTTGTTGTGTACCATGGGAGATGCAGTTTCTTGAGAACTTTTCCTGTTTCCTACACATTTGTTATTCTTGCTGAATTTCTAGCCAAGTGTGAAACTTGAGGATCTCCAGGTTTCACGATGTTATGTCCACATAAGGTGAAGGATTACCCTGTTTTCAGTCTTATAATATCTAAAAAAAAATGTCACTAAGCCTAAGACAAGGCTGTTTTCTTAGTTCCTGAAGCGTTGATGTTTTGGAGGTACATGATTTTCTCCAGACAGCAGCATTAGTTGGCTTGCGACGAGCTGTCACTGGCTTTGTTTGATACAATAAAAGGAAATGAATGCAGAGCAATTAGATGTTTGTTCTGTGTTATTGTTGCACGACTGCACCGCTGGTGCTTGTGCTCTCAGCTAGGATGGATTATCGCCCCTAAGAGGGGGAAGCATTACAAAATGACAGCCTCTCATGTCGAACAAGTCAAGCTGATTCAGTGAATATTGAAGAGGTACCCACCACATGTTCTCCTGCATGTTAAGGGAGCAGCGTTAACCTTGTTTTGATTTGCATCTCCTTAGCAATTAAGATAATATGTCGTAATTAGAATTTTAATGTACCGCTGTGAGATTTTTGATAATTATACTGAATTCTCCATGGTGATTTTCTCTTTGCCTGCTTGTCTTCACAGATGAATTCATGTCTGATTTGATCACTGCTCTAATCAGATTTGAGCTACATTGTGAGATATCATCCCACATGTCTCTGTCAAGCTGAGTTACTCAGTGTAACTGTGAAACAGTTGAAGTGACAACACATATGTTCGATAGGAAGTTTACAAATTGTACTTTTACAAGCAGCAGGTTGCACCATAACAGCAGATAAAAAGCTAGAGGGGAACTGTCTGTCACTTCCATATAATTAAGGATACAGGCTGGTTAGTTGAGTACAGTGTTGTCTGAAATCACTCCCTCCTTTAGTGATACACTTTACATAATAAAGAATAATGTACTCTTGTTGTTGTTGTTCTTGTTGATCACTAAAGTGTAATATTGTAACACATGTAGCAAGGCCTCTGCTGCATAATGGAATTTTTGGTTACAATTAGTGAAAATTTTTTAAATTTTCATTCTGTACCAATCTACTGTATATTGCATAACTTTTCCTCTTAAATCAAACAGTAGTAGCGAAAAGCCAGTGGTTTGAAAGCATCATTGATCTGTTTGTCTCAAATCCACCTGTTCCACACGTGTCTTGGTTTCAGTCATGTTTCAGACACAGTAGCTGCATAGATAGGATAGTATTATAATTGTAATTCAGTTTTGAATGGACTGAATTTAAAGGATGAGAATGTGAGTCTTGTTTTCATTTAGCACCAATAGCTGGTCAGATTTAATTTTTTTTTAGTTCGTTTCAAAATACCAACATTAGTGCCACCTACCTGTATGCATAATAAAATGCTAATATTACAGTCCTAGCTTGCGTTAATGTTAGCATATGATATATCATGCTAACATTAGCATGTAAAATTCTATGCTAATGTCTTTAAATTAGCATGATAAAATGCTAAGTGTACAGTAGGCAGCCTTAATGCTACACATTTTTATGGTTTATCAAGTAAAGACATTCAGCACTCATTTTCAGCAGCTTCAAGTACATTTTACGTGAATTTTTCAGGGTTTCAGATGTAAGCCATAAATTGTTTAGCAGGAATATGTTGAACTTGAGTTGGTGTCATTTAAACAGACGTCTGTCATCTAATCGGAAATAAGTGTTTTTGTAAACGTGACATAATATAAAGTTTACTAAGATATCAATAGATGGCACCATCAACATGAAACGAAAGAAACAAAATCTATTTATTTTGTATAGTCTTTCATCATACTGAAGTGGATGTAGTGAAGGTATATCAATTTGAAGTTGCTGGCTTTTGCAAATTGCTGTAATGGTTTTCCTTGCACAGATTAGTGTATACACCCCACAGTGCAACACTAGGATCATTCCATAAAATGCATATTTCATTAGTATACCTAGCCTCAATACATTAACTATGGTTGTTTGTTGTGTGTCTGTCTGTTTTTTCACACTGCTGTCTCCTAGCTGCTTGTTTTCATTCAGCACAAGACAGCAGCCAATATTCCCCTTGGCCTTTTCACTACAACAGTACAAACCAGTCAATATTGGCAGGAGAATATTTTCCTGCCCCAAGTTGCCACAGTATCAATACTTGAGGACGATAACAGGGACCAGGGTAAATGAACAGAGCTCTGCAAAGAAAAACCAAACCTGAGACCTCTTTGTGGTGCGAAATTGGCCACCACAAAGGAATTAATGACTGATCCTTCCAGCATAATTGTCTAATTATGCCGGGCAGATGGGGCACTGCTTTAACTAGGACACATTGTGCTACCTCTCCACAACAAAAGGCAAACCAGTGTGACAGCCTCTTCAGCAGTGAGTGGGAGGGAGAGTGAAAGAGAAAATGGAGAGAAGAGGAGGGGAAAAAAAACTGGGTCTGTCACAGAGCCATTCCTCCACTCGACATGTTACCACAGAAACAAATGTATGGTGTAAACACTGCGTGGATCACGGCTCCTGGGAGGTGAATCACTGCAGTGTAATGAGGTTGGTTTACATGCTGCTTCTCAGCTTCCCACCCAGGCTAACTCAATACTTAAACCCTCTAATTAAAGAGAATCGGCCATTTGATAATTGATCACATCGGTTGCCTCGGCATACGCCATCACTGTAAGGCTTCATGCCACTGTTTATTAGAGCTGTCTGCCTGTGCTGTCTCCTGGGAAGGAAGATGGAAGAGAAATGTTACAGGGGAGGGGTACGCAGGGATGAAGTAAAGGTAAACATGTGAAGAAATTAAATCTCCAAGCTGCTGTTAAAGTAGCACTGGGACGAGGAATAGAATATCACATATCAGATTTAGTCTCGTGGGTCTTTTAGGAACTTCAGCTGTACATTTCACTTAATGGCAATACTCCTAATCCTTGTAAGCATTACTTCCTGTATCAGGAACTTATTAAAGATTAATAGAGTGATCTGCTGTATGACTTCTATTGACCTCTATCTGTAACCAATGGGAATTACAACAACACTGAATAGAGCCTGTGTGCCACTTCCATACTGCTTACTTTTGCTTTATTTCTGAGCATGTTGTTGATGGATTTTATTGTTTTATGAATCAGCACACAAAGAAAACAAAGAAGCTCCTTGCAGCTTTAAAAATTGCAGAAGGTTTTAAGACAGTTACAGGAACAACTCGAACAAAAACTAAGTATTAAATCTTTGGAAAAACAGTTTGTGATGCTTAATTGACAGTGGTATTCCAAAGTTGAAGTTTGATGTCTACTGATGCAAAATGGAAATTAGTTTATTGTGCAAACTGTGCCACATTAGTGTGTAGTTTGAAATTGGTATAACATGCCTGGTGCAACGTATGGTAGACTGTAGCAAATTACAGTTGTAATTTGCATGTTTAAAGTTTATTTAATTGTCAGAGATATTGTTGAAAAGCAGATGTATACATTCTACAGTACAATACAGTAAGTTAAAAGATGCTTATATCATTAACAACAATACAGGTGTATGCATCATTTATTTATTTTTTGTTCTTTGTTTTGTTTTTCCATCCCAGCTTCTCTTTTACACTTATCTCATCAGATGACCTTTACTGCTGAGGTCTTTCACTGTGTTTTGAAGCAGGCTGACAGGAAGTGACAGGACTGACTACTGAGTATCTTCAGAACCTCTGACTTATAGATTTCCTCTGTTTTTCTGTGGTGTGGGTTAATTGCTGAGTTTCAAAAATTGATTGGTGGAAGTAAATGTATCATCAAGGCTAGGATTGAGACTGGGAGAGCAGTGGATAGATGGTGTTAGGTGAGAAGACAGGAGAAGAAACAGAGTTGCTGGAGGAACGTAACACACAGTAGCATGTATTTGTGGTAAATGGGTCTGGAGTAAATACCCAGAGTACACCTGCAGAGTAGACAGCAGGTTATTACAGATGGACCTGAGCAGGTGTGGTGGAATCGAGGAAGATGTACGACTACAGTCAGTCTGTTGAGCTAGTTTCTTGTGAAGTGTTTTCGCTCCTTTTGTTTGCTTGACTTTGAAACACTACAGTCATCACAGTCACAGCAGTGCAGTATCATGCTGCTAAACTGTACCGAATCAAGTTGTTAGTCACTTAAAATAACATAAAATTACTCCTGTTAAGAATTATTCAATTAAAACATTAAATATTTTTCCATTACTGGGTGCATGCCACCATTACCTTGTCAGAAAGGCTTCTGCTTAGAGAAGTGTGTAAAATAGGTAAAGGCAAGAAGCTATAATTAAGGCTTATTCATCAAAATGACTTTTTGAGTGGAGTTACCATTATTAAATTTGTTCTATAAGTTGCATCTCATTTGTACTTACGAGCTTTACAGCAACCTGACCTTGACCTGAGAAATAATTATAGTTTTCCTTGGCTTGATGTTTTTGTACAAAGTGATCTGAATAGTCTGTCATGTCTGCATTGGCAGCGACCCATTTGGCACCTCACCAAAGAAAAACATATTATTACAAAGTGGGTGTAACTTCCTTGTGCCAATCACAAAATGCTGGTTTGGCATTTCTGAATTCCTGTGGCTGGCAGTTGTTAGTGGTTTTTGTCGCCTTTTAAAGAAGCTTGCCGGGGATTTCCCATCATTAACGATTATAAAAATGTCTCCTTCCCCACACTTAACAATCAAAGAAATCAAAACCCCTGTACAAGGTGATGTGATAGATATAATAGTCTTTTGTGAACTTACACTTTTGTAATTGTAATTTTTCTATGTCTCACATAAAATATTACACTGCTTCAACACCAAAGTCTGCAGTCTGAAAACACACCATAGAGTTGAATTAACACCACTCTGAAATATTGTTAACAATTAAAAACTAGAACAGTCAGATCATGCACTGCTCTGACAAGGCTGCATAATCCTCTAATCCCTTATCATATTATCATAATTATACTATTAAATATAATTTAAATACATTTTTATAAATGTGTTACAATAATAGAAATTCTATCTGCATCTGGATTAACATCAAATTAGAACATGCTCTGTCTTGAATTATTAAAGGTTAAGGTTAATCCCATGAAAAGAACAAAACACACAATGAATCGATCAGGTACTGCTGTTCAGAAGCATAACTAATCCAGTCCTATCTGTCACAGAGCTCTGATGTTGTCCAAAAACTACTAAAAACACATACAGTATATGAGCAGTGGGTGACATGTTCCTCCGTTACTGTGAACACCCAGGCACTGTAGTTTATTTTCAATCACTCTACCACCCTGCTTCAGTAAATGTGTGTTCAATCACTACTGAAAATAGTCACCAAAAATGAGTTATTTACTCCTGTTTGAGCAACTCCAGTGCTACTATACAGTGCCCAATTGCTTTAGGAAATTACTAATCTTATAATACAAACCACATACTTACACATACTCTGTTTTCACAGATTTATATCTTCATTAGGACCCAATGGACCTGAAACTGGGATCTGTTGACAGTATGACTAACACAGAGCAACTCCAGCTTTATCCGTCCGTTCCTGTATATGCACGAAACAGTCATTACTTCCCTGGCTCGTTGCCTAGTTTTTTGGGGTTTTTTTTTGTTGTTGTTTTCTTTGGCCAAAATTCATTGAAATTTGTAAACAAGGCTTTGACATATCCTGCTCACACATCATCATATCCCGCACACTAAAAAAAAGAGAGAATAACCTCCCTAGCAGAAGTGCAGAAGTGATTACAAGTTTAGCAAAATGACATCATTTATCATCTGACTGTTGTTGTATTTGAGTGAATTACAACATATAGTACATTGCCTTCTGTTTCTATGGTTATTAAGTGTATGGTGCTCTTAAGATCAACTTGCTTGTCTGCTCTCCAAATATGTTTTCTTATCTGAAAGCAGCTGCTCATACATGATGGTGGTGATGATACATTTCCCCTGAAAGAGGATGTCTGACATTAGCTTGTGACATTACTACACAAACACTATAGTAGTACTAGAAGTCACAACCATTGAGACTTGATGATTCACTTTGTTATACACACACTTGGTTTATACTTACATGTATAATACTATAAGAACAAGAACAGCTTGTTAGTCTTCTGCTTATTTATTCTTTTTGCAGAGTTACAAAGTGAAGTTAAGTTTGTTTAACTTGCTATCCTCCTGCACTCATTGGTTTTTATTTCAAGGGTGTGAGAGAGACACAGCACTTCCTCTGGCTCTGGGAAGATCCTATGCACCGTGTTATTGCACTGGTGACCTTGGTTCTTCTGTGAAAGCCTTCTGTCAGTCCAGATTCTTAGAGGCACATAGCCCTGTAGTGTTGGCTGAAAACTCATTGAGTCTGCTTTGCCAAAGCCAACAGGGCAGAAGGTGCAGGTGCTGCACTGAAATTGGTTTGCTTTTTGCTTAAAAAGTAAAGTATGCGTCACCCAGAAAGGCTCTTTCTAAACAGTCTTTGTAACCAGAATCGGCTCCCTGTGCTCCACTTTAGGGTTATGGTTTTAAGGAGTCTGTTTACACTGTGCGAAACAAATATGTGAATTGGATTCTGATACAACACTGTATATATTTGGGTTATGAAAACTGCTCAGACTGTGATATATGGCCATTCCAGTAAATATTCACTGTGGTTTGGGAGTTAGGTGAATCAGTCTTGGCCCATGTTCATTTTTTTAAAGATTATTATGAGACTGTGATTTCAGGGAGAAAATAGACTGAATGAGATCGAATTGTGTTTTTGGGCAGAGGGAAAGGCTTGTTGGCACACAGAACAATATCTAAATAGAAATCACATTTTTCACTCAAGTTAGATTTAACTGGAGTGCATTGTCCTCCTTTTTGGCTCAGAAACGTTGCTGTCTAGAAATGTGAAAGTCGCAGCCGCAGAGTTTCGGTATATTAACATTATTGGCACACAGGGTGTTATATCTGGCAAGGAGAATTCATTTTGAGAGACTTTGGAAATACTGTATATGTAAAGAGCATCTGCCACAGACCTTAGTTTCTTCTTGTAACCTGCAAAGTGTTAAATAGGTCAGTAATATTTCCCTTCTTCTGCAGGGTTTGTGAAATGTACAGGATACAGAACCAAATCATTAGCATGGATGGAATCCAGAACGTTAATGGTAACCAGGCAGAGTCAAATGACATTGTTATTGCAGCCGTTCCCAGAAAAGTGAGCGGAGCTGAAAATTTATATTTGATTTATAGCAGGGTTTGAATTTACGTTCCAGCTCTCAATAGGAAAGTAAGTGATCTTCGCCCGGTTTCTCACAAGACAGGGCCCCACAGCATCTGGTGCTGGAAACATCTCCGTATCAAAAGGAGTTCCTTCTAGTTTCTCTTTGCACTGTTAAACCACCAAGAATTTACACCTGTAGGGGATATAGGATTACTATGTTTATTGGACTGGATTCAAGTCTGAGCCTTGAGAAATTATCAAATGAGCGAAATGAGCTGCTCTTTGTGGGAAACATCAAGCACCGGGCTATGAGACACATTTTATTTTTGTTGTGCTATGATTACCTGCTGTTTGCTACTCATGCAATTCTTGATTGCAGAGATGAGATGTTATTTACCTTGGTTTATGATGCACTCAATGGTATTTGATCGCTTAAGTGTCCAGTCAGTGTTGCAAGCAGTATGGCGTGGATATGGTGAGATCTTTGATTTGCTCTGCTCAAGTGCTGTTATTTATTGGGAGTTCTTTTCCAGCAGCACATTGATGAGAGCAGAAATATACTGCTCACTGTCACAATGAGTGTGCTTTTGAATCCTTGAAACATCATATCTTCACATTATTATCTGCTTGAAGTGATGATACGAATACCATTCTTTATGGTTTGGTAATAACTGTGTTATTTTTCATAGGGACGCAGAGCATTATTTATCATTGGCAGTCTTCATGTGGATTAATGATGCATAACTCTGTTGGAGTTGTCTGGCACACAGCACCAGCCGAAGGAATCTGGAAGGTTATCAGAGCAATAAATCCCAAGTTTTTTGCCGTTGTTTGTCACGATGCACTGCAGCAGCCAGTAGTTATGATGGTTCCCGCTTGTTCTGCCCTTCTCCCTCTCTCTCTGTAAGCCATCAGAAAAATAACAAAACTTGTTTAAGCTGCCAGTTGATAAGGTGGAATTTGATCGCAAAACCTCAAAGTTCAAAGCGGGCAACTGTTCTTAAATCTTTTGCTTATTACGTTGACTCTGTCTGCTTCTAGCTGGATGATGGGGTATAGATTAGGAGCATGCTGCACACTCTCTCCACCTCTGATGTTCGTTCTTGGCAAGGAGAACACAAGCACAGTCTGTTCAGTCTTGCATTTTAACTGTTTTGTCAATTGGCATCATCCAACTCTGTTATGTCCATAAACTGGAAATTAAATTAGGTGTGCAGACTGTTACCCAGATTCAATCTATTTCCTCCCAACAGCAGCAGCAGTATTTCTTTCATCATGGCTTATTTTTTCTGTTTAATTTATTGAATAAATTGCGTCTTTAACTTGCCAAGCAGGAGGAAGCCATCCATGCAATGTCCATGATCCAGACACAGAGGAAGATTCAGTCTATTAGTGCAATGATAGGGCCTTTACTGCGGCAAGCTCACTGATTGAATGACATCCTCCTCAAGGTCAGGCCAGAGCTAAGAGCTATTTTCTGCTTACCTGTGCAGCCAGCCGGCCACAGAATCTGCACACAAACTGCCTTTACACCAGCAAGCTTAGTAAGCGGAGAAGCTCATCACTGATATTTCCAGCTGGTAACATGAAGAGAAACCTCTTTGCCTGCAGAAAAGGACACAAAGGCATGAGTAATATGATAAGTGGGATCTTGCTACAGTGCGTAAAGACATTAGGAATGTTGTTTTTCGATCTGAGCCAAGGGCCGAATCATATCCTCCCATTGTGTCCCTGTCAAAGTAAACCAATGTGTTAAATGTGAATCATTTTATAGTGAACGTGCAGACAGAGTCAGAGGTCAAGCTGGGAGCTCTGCAGTTTTGTCTGCTTGTTTCTGATGAATGTGAAGTGTTTGGTTTCCTTGAAAACACAAGTATCTAGCTGAAATAATGCAGCATGACCACCATTAAGTGAATCTGTGACAGTCACATTTTAAGGTGCTTATGTTCAGGCAGTACTTTATATATGCCTAAATTACTGTCAGGCAGTGTGTGTGTGATCCAACGCAGTATATAATTGGATATTGGGGTTAATAAGAAGACATGGATTGTTGAATGATCTTGACCACCTTATTCTGATTGTAAATGATGTCACTTCCCAGGAGCAAATGCTTTGCAAATGTTTTGGAGAGAATTTTCCGCAGTGCCACATTGAATTTACACACCAGCTTGACCTGCACTAAGCCCTCAACCGGGACTGTTATTTGACGTATATATTTTTTTAAAATAAAAAAATCACACATCGCCTGTGCTGTCACCATATCCGGGGGGGTGGCGGGCTCTGCCACCTCTTCAAGATCAAAGCACCGTGGAAATCCACCATACTGTGCACAGGGGAGCTGTGGGAAGGGGAGGGCAGAACTGATTCACCTGTACAACGGCCGAGCACAGCTGCACTCCCACCAGCTGGAGCCCATGGACCACAGATAGGATTAGAGGCTTTAGCTGCAAAGGTCCCTCATCATCTCTCTGTCTGAACCTTGTATGGCAATAACCCCCGCAAACACAAATGACACTTTATGATCACTTAAAATCACCCCCACCCTAAACCTCATGCACAGACACCCTCAGTAAATCAGCTCATGTGCTTTTATAGCCACCATTGTCTCTGGGAGTCCCAGTCCATGAATCTGGTTTGAAGTCGTTTTCTATCCTAAGCCCCCCATCCCAGATAGGTATCGCTGTACAGCCCACCATTGTGATGAGAAGCTCAGCCCCTCATGCCTGCCAGGTAAACCTGTCTGCCTCTTTGCTGCTGCAATAGGGGAGTTTGGCTCTGACTGACTGAAACAACATCACCTTGTTTATCCTGTAAATAATTCACCCCTCCCGGGCAACAGAAACAAAATCAAGGTTGTGTGTTTAACAAGGGAAGTGAGGAATGAAGAGGAGCCAAAAAAAAAAAAAAAAATCAGGTGTTTCCTTTTTAGATAAACTTGGTGCCTGGAGACAGCGACACATGCCTGATTTCTATGCAGCGCGAAGATGCTGCAGTGAGATATGTTAGAAGGTATGTGTGTGTGTGTGTTGGGGAGGGGTGTGGAGGGTTTTATTTTGTGCTCACCGAACTTGCCCTTTGATAACTCTCTGAAGAGGGTGCAGAGATACTGTCAGGGACATTCTCGTTGTGTTTAACATCAGAATCTACAGAGTGTGTCATCGAGTTTGATGCTTATCATCAGGGGCTGTTCCCAGGAGCTGTCACCTCTCCACACACCACCCCTATTTGTGACACACACATGTGTACGTGGACACAAGCTACCTTCGTTTTGGTGTTTTGTGTTGTTTAACGTCACTCCCCTGGGGGTAGTGTATCAGTGTGTAGGGGAGACAGACTTTCCCCACCCTCAGCTGTAGCATTCTTTCTGATCTGTGTTTTTTGTTTTTTGTGTGTCAAGTTTTAAGCATGGCTAATATCAAGTACTGTCCATTAGTATTTGGTTAGCAACACATTTGTTATATTTGTGTTTCTTTTCCAGCACACAATCTGAAATGAAACAATGGGTTGTTATCAAGCCACCTGTTTTTATGCACATTTTCAATTTGTAGAAAAAGTAAAAATTTGAAAAAACAAATCTGAAAAGGTTTTTACACTTGGCTAAATTTGGTAGAGGACAAACAAAATGTGAGAAACACAGATGGAAAAAGAACAAAGTACACAATAATTTGCAGGACCTTCTTCTGCTTTTTCTATTATAAACATCATCTTCCTTCCTGTTACATAACTCCACCAAGAAAAGAAAGATAAAAATGAACAGATGCAATGTCTGACCATGATGTTTATAAATTACATTTTAAGTTATTATTTATATCGCTCCTCCCACCCCTCAGCCCTCATGCCCAGTGGTTGATTTAAAAAAGAAAAACAGTATACAGTATGTACATGGATCACAAGCACAGTACAAATGTCATCTCAAGTGGGAATCTGCTGTGAAAAGCTTTAATCAAAGTTACTGGTACTTGATTAATTACAGTATGTAATAATTATGCGTAACAATAGGTGATGGGAGCATGTGTGCAATATTTTAATGCAAAGTAACTAATCTAATGAGGAAAGGATGGGAACAAATCCATCAATATGGATGTAAAACATAGTAAACAACAAACATAATGGTCCCATGAAACTGTATCTTTACAATATCTTAATATTATTAATGTGCATAGGTCAGTGGTTCAATTCCCCTTTATACTGAAGACTTATTGAGCAAGACACTGAATCCCAAGTTGCTTACTGAGTGTCTAAGTGTAAGTACACCTTACACCTAACTGTTTGGATTTAGTCACACCTACGAGTGCACCATGTGGTGTGCGGTGATATTTCTAACATTTTTCCAAGATTTTTCCAAGCACCTATTTATTGGGATCTTTAAAACTAACTGGTAATCCACATTAAAGGTGATTCAATCCATGCAGTCCATACAGACTTGATTTGTGTCATGTAAACACCTGCTTTTTGACATTACACATCACTAAATGCACCAGTGGAGGACAAAAAAGACATGTAAAAAACATGGGGAATTCCTAGGTGACATAACTCTAATGTGTATCCCAGAGTCGGTGTGAATTGATACATTTTATTTGTTCAATGAGACAGGCGAGTGACTGATGTCAAAAACATGTCCAAAAATACTTTCTATGTGAATTGGCCTTGAGCCTCAGCGCTTCAACCGCAGTTGTTAAATTTTAAACGTAATGCTGTAGTCGAGTCAAAACAAAAGGAAATTAGTCACTGTCCAAATACTTACAGATTTCACAGTACATTTGATCATCTGTAGCGCATCAGTCAGCTTTATATTGTCTTGCAGCCAGAGCCTGAAGCTGCAAGACAACTGTGAAATAACCATTACAAAAGTAGACTTGAGTAGTGATACACAAGCCTCCCCATCATGCTGGTGTGTCAGCAAGGGACAAGCCAGGCACAGATCAGAAGACAACAAGGATCTGGTTATGGGCCGGACTCCCATCAGGCTAAATGCTATGCCTCCCCTTTGAGTGTTGATTGCAGAGAGGAGAATGTGGTTGACTGATCTGAAAGGAAATTACTGGAGAGAGAGCTTATCCATGCCTTTGACTGATAATCAGCTCATTATCGTGTTGATCATTTACAGCTCTCCCTCTCGCCTGCTCTCTATTCTTTTAACTGTGTCACTGATGCAGAGCACAGAGACTTTTAATGGCTTGGCAGGAAGCCCGCTGTGGTGAAGCAGAGTTAAAACAACCATGCTAGCCCTGGCTAGTCTCCACTTTTTACACAGTGAAGGTCTCCACCCCACTTATCAACCCTCTCAGGGAAGATGAAAAATTAAAGAAAACTAACATCAGCGACAACAACATATGCAACCCTATCGCAAGCAGTGCCCTAGCACCCAAACATGACTAACTGTGCATGAAATAGAACTGATTGGAGTTATTGACCAGAAGGCTTCAGCCCCTGAGAGAACAGGGAGGAGGGTGGGGTGAATAGCTTGTGTGTTACCTGATTGAGTGAAAAATCGTCGGCCGGTTGCTTTGATGCCCTGTACTTTACAGGAAAGAGTGATTTAATGAAAGCTGCCAGACCTCATCAATGTCAGCGCTCATGGTGAGGGCCCTCTGCTCAGCTGTGCTTTATATAAAAGCTCCTGCCATGACAGGTCTTGATGGACAGATGTTTGCTAGTTGTTTTAACTGTACAGTAAAAAGAAACATGGATACACCTCTGGTACTAAAAGCTTTGGAGTGAGGAAAGGCTGCTACAGGCCAACCCAGCTTGCAGCACCCCTGCCCTCTGCTGTTTTAGGCTTCTGTAAACATTGAAATTGTGGTGGGGTTGATAAGCCTATAACTAATGTGACATATTCTTCTCAGGAGTACCCCCGCTGGTGAGGTGAAGTGAGGAGAACAGAGACTCCCGATCCCGAGTAGTGTGAGTGACGGCCAACCAGCTTCCTGGTGATGTGCAGAAGGCGCCACTTTGTTATCAAGCTGCAGAATAACACACACATCTTTCAACTCCCCGCAAAAGCTCACTGTGCAGCGTCTTCAGTAGATCTGAATTGCATCGGAATTGCATCATTAATAGAGCAGAAATAATTCCCAGCAACTCTGGGAGAATACATTGACCCCTGAGGGGGACTAGAATCAAGACAATGTTTTTACAGGAGGAATATCTAACTAGAGGTCCCATTACCACTTCATCAATATACAGCAGCAAGTGAGTGAGGAGATGGAAGGAGGGAAGGGGGAGCCAAAAAAAGAGGAAGAGGGAATGTAATAGCTTATAGTGCTAATGGTAGTCTGAGCGCTCAAGTCCCAAACATTCAGCCGCCTCATCTCATCTGGGCTGTGTAATTGCCCTCCTGGAAGCTGCCACGCGAAGCGGCTGCCTCCATAGTGAAAGGTGGCAGCTGCTAGGAGTAGTCCTGGGTCAGCTCCCCAAGTGGGGCTCCTTGCAACCATGAGATGTCATAATTAATAGCCATGTGGGGGCCCCGGGGCTAGTGTCGGGTGGGTGGGGGTCGAGATTATTTGGGTAAATGGAATCCAAACAGAAAGAGACGCCAGGCTTATTCTCCACTTAACATAATGTATACTTATCATCACTTTGCCTTTAGCGAGTACGCCTGTGCAGCATCTTACCCCCTGCTTTTCAGGGATATTTTTCTTGCTTGTTTGTATTAGGTTTGCCTTCCATATCTAAATGTACCCAGAGATATGTCGCTGTTGTGTATCATGGGAACTTATTAATCTTTGGGGACCAGCATTCTCCCTAGTTAAGTAAATATACATGAGCTGCTGTGCAAGATACAGGCTCCCAGCACCTTCAGAAAAATCTGTTACTTCAGCTTTCTTTTTTCTTCCCATCCTCCTCTCTCTCGCTCTCTCTAACATGTCGCCTGGGGGGCAAATCTCACTCTGTCTCATCTGCTGCTTAATTTCACTGGAGCGGCCCTCAGTAATGAAGCGCCTTGATGTACATTTGCCAATTTCTGCCTCTGCCACTTCGGTATAATTGGGATGTGACTAAGCATGAATACCCTGCGCAGGGTTGGTTGACCTCTTGGTGACCCCGCGAATAGCGCTTTTGTCATTACGGAGGTATTATCTCACATAATCTGGGAATGGAGAGGGATTGTCTGCAGGGTGCCAGGGATGGAAATGAATGGATATAACTCCGTGCTCCTGTGCACCACAGAGCAGAAGGAAAAATTGTCGAGATACATTTTTTTACATGCTCACAATGAAGACATTTTCTTCTTATCTATTGCTGCTTTGTGTTTATTGGAGTAGGAGAGCAGCTTCTGGCAAAAGCAGGGGTGGATTTTTTTAGGAAGGGAGGGAATTTTGATGCTGTGGCACTAGAGAGGATTTCTCTGTATGTGTGTGTGTATGTCATCCTTTTTCCTGCGTGGGTGCACTGTGTACTGATGCACATGTTAGTGTGTATGTGTGTCTGTTAATGACCCTGTAAAATGACAAGCTGAGCTGGCAGTGAGAGTACAGCCGACGGTCAGAGAGTGAGAGAGAGAGAGGAGGTGGAGGAGGCAGGATGGTTCAGATGAAGGGGTTTGGGTGGGGGGAGGTGGTTGCGATGTTGGTGGTTGCACTGTGATTCACCATGCTGTCATCAGAGGGACAGGGGCCCCTGAGTGGCCCTCTCTATTCCCACCTGAGAGGCCTGAAAATGGAGGGGCCACGCTGTCATTATTTACAGCCCGCAGCTCCTAACCTTGGATTCTGAGCTCATCACTGCAAAGGGAAAATCAGATTGGAGTTGACGTGTACCCGAGTCAGTGACCTTGATAAGTGTGAGGTGCCTGCAGCAAGAGGTTAGGGAAGAAGAGCTTGCTTCTGTTGGCTTTTGCAGTGGGTTTTTTCCATGTGTGTGCTTGTATGTTTGTGTGTTTGTGCGTTTCATTTCGGGGAGGGCTCAGCTGAATGACTGACTGAACCGTGACTCAAGATGACATGTGGTTGGCCTGCTCATGGGCCAAGATGTAGCTTGCATTACCATAAAATATTAAAATTGAGTTATTTTAATAATCTCTTTAATGTTTGTCATTTATGAAGCAAAAATACCAAACATACCACTGAATATAAGAATATGTCACTTCACTTCACTTCTCTGTTTTATATCACAACATGGTTTTGGATTGTTGGTCATACAAAACAAGGAATTTGAACACATCACTTTCTGCTATGGGAATTACAATAGGGAATCAGAAACATGGGGATTCATGGAAAGTAAAAATTGTTTTGAGCCTGATGCAATGCGGCCTGATTGGCAGTCCACACACACCAGAGCCTTGCTTAAAGTAATGAATTTCTTCCTGGGTAATTTTATTTCTCTGTTTGATTATTTATTTTCTCCATCTGAACTAGTTACCTGGAGACTAGAGGGGGAAGCACAGAACAACAGGGGAGAACATCTCAGGATGGATGATGAAAATGCATTTTTCTTCCCCCCACCAAGATGCTATTTGGTCATGTGAAATGATTAATTTCACACATATACAGGTCATCCCCGAAAGCAGCAACATCTCATTCACAAGGGGCCCCCGTCAGCAACAAAACAGGAGGCTGCAATAAAATGCAAAAACAGCAGCACATACTGTACGTCAGTAAATCTTTGGAGGTTAAACCTGAGTGCTATAGAGTCTGAGCTGCCCCTCTCTCATCAGATAAAATTCACTGGGTACATCAGGAGTGTCAAGATCAAGAAAATGGCAGACGAGTAGTTTGGGGAGTTTCCTGTGGTAGCAGGTACACTCTCTTTCTCGTTCTCTCTCTCTCTCTCTCACTCTCACACACACACACACAGAGCTTGTGTTTGCATAAGTAAGATGGAGCCTTGAATTATGGGCTTTGTGTAAATAAGGAGATGAGACTGTTTTTAGCACACAGGGAGGAAAGAGTGCTTGGATGAGAATAGTGCCTCTGTGTGGAATGGAATTGGTCTTGGGTTGTTTACCACAGCTCGCAGCCCTCATATATCACAAGCAGTATGTTTGCTGTGAAGCTACAGTTTGTGTGCCATCTGCCTTAGCTGAACTTGACCCTTCAAACAGACTTATATTTTGTAAACTGAGCTTACTGTAACTGCTGTTAAGTAAGTTGTTTATTTTCGCTTTCTTAGTGGATGATCCAGAAACCCCACAAGGTGGCTACGTTCTTCGGGTGCATCGGTACTGACCACTTCGGGGAGATTCTGAAGAAGAAGGCCGAAGAAGCCCATGTTGACGCCCATTACTATGAACAAAACGAGGAGCCGACCGGTACCTGTGCAGCCTGTATCACTGGAGACAATAGGTTAGCCAACTTTCAGTCACCTTTGACCAAGAAATAACCCACTCACTTTGATCCAAGTCATTTTTGTTCATTTTTACATCCTCAGGCAGGCAGTTGACTTCTCGGGGCTGGAAGTCATAACAGGGAATCATAGCTCAGTTCACACATCAAAAGGAAAAAGAACAGCTTGACTGTGTTTTTCCAGGCCTCCACTCAGTCTCTGCCGCCTCAGTGGGTTGTCATCCATCTATAGGCTGACAGTAGCAATGTGTTAAAGTTGGCTTGGCTGTCCCAGCTCTCACCTGTCAGCCTTCTCAGTTGTAAAAGGGGCTTTAGCGTCTCTGGCGACTCTCACGCTAGCATCATCATCAGCGCATCTGAGACAGCAGAGGTCAAAACCTGCACACGTACACAAACACATACTAACAGTGAGGGTTCCAGTTCATGATACAGCAGGTATGGATCAATAACCTCCTTTTCTAAACACTCTCTTCCTCTGCAGCCCTTCATCTGCTGCCACTGGAGTTGTCAGTCAGTCAGTGGCTGGACCCTCACTGCTCCAGGAGCTGGCCCTGCTGAATGGTCTTAGTGGGCTTGTTTGATGTGAGCTCTGACACTTGAAAAGGTCAGGTGCTGTGCTCAGGGAGACGAGCTCTGTAATATTTCTTACAGGTGTTTAACAGACAGCTCAAGAGGCCAGAGGAAAGGTCGCCAGCAGGGCCAGTTTGGAAGGGTGATGGCTTTGAAGGACTGGGAGCCAGCATGTCACAGCCCCCAGGCTTTGATTAGTGCACATTTTCAAAGAAAAAATGTGCACTGCTCTGACAATTTGAGTTCCAGTGGGTGAAGACGCCGTATGTTGAAAAATCACATTTTAGGAATTGGGAAATAAGGTTAATCACGTCTTTATTGTGTAATCAAAAGTTCAATCGATCCCTTAAAATTCTCAGCCATTTGTTTTGTGATAATCAAAGCCCAGAATAATTCTTTTTGCACAGAATCGCACTATAATTTCATGTTATAAAATTATGCCAATATTTAAAATATTATTATTATAATATTTAACATATTATTTTTACGGTCTTAATGTGTATAAGCGTGTTTATTTGTGCCACTCTGGAGTGTAAGCAGGCTGACGTGTTTGTGGTGCCAGTGTCTTAAGTTACCGTCAGAATAAAAGTTTTCACCAGCTTATGATTTAGCTTTACATGACGCTGAATGGTGTTCTGTAACTTGTTTGTTTTGCGTCAAAAAGCTAATCTTAGTGCTTACTGCCATACCTTTGAGCACTGCTAACAAGCTCCATAAACTGTATAGTTAGTTTACTGTTTGATGAGACATAATCTAGTTTTGTTAAACTTAATTTATTAGCCAACGTGCAAATCTAGGTTGGAGGATAGAGAACTTGAGAAGACAAGTTGCAGTGATACAAAAGCGTTTCATCAAGTGTCATTATAGACGCTTGCTTGAATTATTATTCTTTTGTTTAATTGATTAAAAGTGGTCATGAATTTCATTATTATGTAGAAAAAATAATTTTGTGAACTAAATTGCAAGATCTTGCTAATATTACAGTTCCCCGCTTTGCCTTTGTAGTTTTAAATCTCATTTCAGTGTGCTGTTCTCTTTAACAACACTTATTTTGTCTCTTATGCTTGTTCTAACCTTGATGTCCATTAGTGCAGCTTAGGTGAAATGCACTCCCAATCCTGCTGTTGTATCATAGCCTTCATCTGATCAGCTGAGCCCACTGTTACGTTGAGGCTAACCATGGTGAGCACATTTTTCTCACCATGTTAGAGTGGACCTCTTCCTGTGGCAACACCCTCCTGTCATATGGTGGCCTAATCGTTTTTCCCCTAAGTAGCAATGATGGTTGCATTCATTTTGATGGCCGCTCATAAAGAGATAGCACGTGAGGACTGGCTAATGAGCTATGTTAAGATAATACCACCTGCTTCACTTTCTGGCTCTCACCACTCACCACTCACTGCTCGACTCAAGTGTTCATTTTGTAATGCATTTCTGTTGTTTTCCCTCTTTTAACAATAGACCACTCTCCAGGTGATGTGATTATATGAATCATTTGAAGGTGGCCTATTGTTGGCCTTAAAAATCTCTCAACTTATGTTAATCTCTTCTTTTTGGTGTTTGAGATAATCCATTTTTTTAAAAAGAAAGAAAACTTAAGACATCCAGATGACTTTATTTCACCTTGGTTCAGACATTTTAAGAAACTATTATCATTCTTTTATATCGTGAAAGAACAAAGGAAAGTCTGGGGCCTGAGTGTTTTTAGGGATGTTTTTGAGACAAAATTAAGATGGATGATAAGCGAGGCGGAAGATTTATGGGGTCTGTCTCGGCAGGTCCCTTGTTGCTAACCTGGCAGCGGCAAACTGCTACAAAAAGGAAAAACACCTGGACTTGGACAGCAACTGGGAGCTGGTGAAGAAAGCCAAGGTCTATTATATTGCGGTAAGTGAGACCTTCTACATTCAAAATGACTGTTCCCCAACTCTATTGCCAGAAGAGGACAAAATGTTAAGAGGCTTTATTCAGGAAACGCCTCAGCTTGCCTTTTGCATTGTCAATATATCCATTCATCCTTTGTTGAGTGAAATGAGCTATGTTACCTATTGAGACAATACAGCTCCATTCTCCCTATTTTCCCCTGGTCTTTGTGCACGTAGCTGCAGCACAGTGTGAAATTGTTCTACATGTAATGCATTCATTCATTTCTTTTAACGTGAAGACAAGCCAACAGGTGCTGTGAAAGTGTGAAAATCGATTATGCAAGTTCATTCGGCTTTACCCTCTCCAATACAATCTTCCCTTTACAGACAAAACATGCGCGCGCGCACACACACACACACACACACACAGACTGAGGAGGACAGATGTTTTCTTAGATATTCACACACGCTCTCAAGCTACACCACTGAGGTAATGTCTTCACTTACAGCTTCTGGATTAGGATGGCCTGCAATGCTCATATTTCACTCTTTAGGATTATGTTTAATTCCTGCAGATCCTCATTTTCTCTGATCTGAAGTCAAGATGATAGCCCTGAAATTGCACTGCATTCCACGTCTTTAAGCAGTTCATTATCGGCATAAATCAGCATTACTGCCTAGCCATCAACATACAGCTTGACATATTGTCCCAAGTGAAATAAACAGCTCTCCCCCTGTTGCCCACAAGCGTGAGCGTACTGTACTGCCCAGTCACAGAAACAAACGCCAAATAAAAAGCCATCAATGTTTGTGCCAGAAAGCAGATCAGTCGGTCCATCCTCCAGAGTTTGTGTGGTCTCATTTTTAGCCTCTGTTTCGCATTAGCAAACACGGCACATCCTCTGCAAATTGGCAGTTGGGTTTTGCCCACATCCGACAGTCTTGCGCACAGGGAAAAGCTTCCATGGGATTTTAGAGGGAATAAAAAGGCCACAAATGGGTGTTTGTCAGTGCCTGGAATCTCAAACGTGGTGTTCAGCATCCCTCCTGGGCCTCTTTGTCAAAACAGGGGGATCATTTGCTTTATTAGAGTCCTATTCGCACTTCTAAAGTACTTAGCCAGAAACACTGCCACAGCTATTCCCACTTAATACTGTGTGGCATGTCTAAACCGGTGTTCACTAAGGCCTCCTCTCTCCATTAACCTTGTCGAGAGTACTCAGATGTATTTACCCAATTTACAGCCAGATTGTACATTTTCTCTCTCTCTCTCCCTTGCTGTACCAACTCTGCTGCGTATTAATGCACTTTGTTGATTTTCATTAAACAACTGTTAGGTATATGCGGTCATGTACACTCTAATCTGTAAATTTAATTACTGAAACGCGCATGTGTGCATGTTGCCATGTTATTTGCTTGCACGTGTGCCTGTATTTGTCGGAGCATGTGTGTTAAAGAGGTGATTGATGATTCCTGGCAGAGGCTCTCAAGGTGCCTGCTACTATGTGGTGTGATTGGATGAAAACAGAATTATTAGAGGGCTCTTGCAGCCAGTCTGGCTCATCCAGCAGTAGCAGCGGCGGCAGCAGCAGCAGCAGCAGCAGCAGGGCTGGTGGCAGACGTAGAGCCATTTCTCACAAAGAGAGAGAATGTTGAACTCCTGCCAAATGTTTGGTGGCAGGCTGTTGCTAGGAAATCTGGGTCCTTAGGCAAATCATTGCAGAAAGACCAATAACAAAGGCGTGAGGGGGAAGAAGGAATGGCTAAACGCATTTCAAGCAGAGGATTTTTTTTTTTGGTTGAATGCCATTGCTGCTGCAGTGATATGTACAGTTATTTCTTTCTCTGACGATTGTAAACATCAGACCTGGTAGGTGATGTATTGTGTGAAGGGGAGATGACTGACTAATTGGTGGAGGTGATGTGTACATGCTGGCCCAGTTAGCCTGCTCTCCCCACTCACTTTTCTTCCATCCCCATCCCCCCCCTTTGGCCCCCTATGGACACCCTCCTCCTCCTCCTATCCTTTTGCTGTCTCCTTTGCCCCCCCCTCCCCTCTTTCTCCAGTGTCTCAGACACACATAAACTTGCTGCTAAACACACACAGCGTGCATGCACACATTCTGCAGCATACCACTGGCTTGTTTTTCTTACCACTGAGCGCTTTGCCCTGTAATTTGATCTCCACTGCTTGATGCATCCTCCATGATGCCACTTTGAATTAACCTATGGCTCCAAAGCTCTCCTTAGCCCCTGATAATAAAACGTCCTCTCCTTACTTATGCCGTCTACATTTAGTTAAAAAAAGAAGCACTTGGTTCATCTCATGGTCATGTGTGGTGCAAGTAAGAGAAATGAAGAAGAAGGGAGACAAGCAAGACAATTGACTGTGAAAAGGTCTGTTAATGACTGGGCACAGATGGTCAGAAAAAACCCAAGGATAGACTGAGGAGACACTTGCCTCTGCCAAATGGCCTGGTACACAAAACTCACTCAATGAGACACAAGGTGCAGCGCTGTTAGGTTACAAACATGGTCACAGCCGTTCGTTTTACACCCTAAGCCAACAACGCACTCCCTGTTAGCCTGCAAGAGGTTAGCCACGCCCAAGCCCATGTTTTTCCAATAGTGCAGTAGTTGAAGAAGAATGCCTAGCACTGTTAACACTGGCAAACTGCATATAGCATTAATTGGCAGTTGTATTCTTGCCCTCACTGCAGGGGAAAGCTGAGTTCAGTTTCAGTCACTGTAGCATAATATGCAAGAAAAATTAGGCGAAGGGGAGGGCAAAAGCAGAAAAAAGCGCAATACTGGCACCACAAGCAACACGTCAGCCTGCTTACACTCCAGAGTGGCGCACACACACACACACACACACACACACACACATTGTTACTCTGCCACACCAGCCCCTGCAATTTGCAGCCAAAAAAGTGAAGGGAGAGGTTTTCCACACACACACACACACTGACACTTCATCAGCCAGCCGAAGGGCTGATTAGCACAGAGGTGACTGCGGCTGTGTCTCTGTCCAACTCAGAGGACCACACTGTCCTCACCCTGACCTTGAGCTCCTCTCATCTCTTCCTCTGCCCTTCTTCTTTATCCTCCTTTTTCCTTGTACTCTCTCTCGCCACTGCTCTTGAGCTCCAGTATTCTTCCTTTCCTCTGTCCCCTTCTCCTCCCTCCTTTTCCTCTCTCTCTTTCTGTCTTTTCTCTCTTTCCTCTCTGCACCACTCTGCACTGCCCCTGTCCTTCCACATAGCCAGGGAGGGATCACGAGGCAGGCAGGCAGTGGTGAGAAAGAGGGAGGGAAGAGAAGTTAAGGGGGGAGGAAAAAACTGGCAGACTCCCCCTTTGTCTGCAGGCGATCAGTTACAGTCTTGGTTGCCGATGAAATTTAATCCCCACCGCATTTACATGCCAAGTTTGACTTCTGGCAAGCCTTATTAAATAGATTTGTAAATCATTTCATCTTGATTAGAATCTGTTCTCAAGGGATCAACATTTTTTCGCCTTGCTTGTGTTTTGTTATGTGCGCAGTCTGTGCCCACTGGTGTTAAAATTTGGAAGTCAACCCTTGATGGTGCTATTTTTCTGTGTGAGTGAGAGTGAGCAGTAGGTTTAAGGGACAAAGAGTGATTGGTGCCAAGTCCCGTCCTGTCCATCACTGGCCTAGCCACTGTGTCAGCATGTCTCCTATCTCTGGAGGTCATGTTGCTGGGTGAGCAACTGCTATGATGTGTCTTCTCTTTATTAGGCTGACACCACAGTGTCTTTAGCATGGAACAATGTCATTTCAAATTGCGCCTAATCAGATGGCATTTTGTAATTGCCAGCAAGCATCTTATGAATATGAATTCATAATTGTTCAATTACAAGCTGACTGCATCATATTTATTGGCTTATTTATTTTTTTCTCCCGCTGGCCTGGGCCAATTATAGGATTTCAATCTTGAGGCAATCAAGTGATAAGGGTGAGGCGTTTAGTGTTTGCTGTCACTATATAATTCTCTCGAATGTTAAACATGCATCTGGGAGGGCTGTATTTGTCAGAAGGCTGTGCGTGGAGGTGCACCTGCCTAATTGAGTGGTAATGAGCTGTCAGGAGTGCGGGCTTGGTGATTGGCTCTCGACGGGGCGTCCCGTGCCAGTGGGACGTATGGGCTGGCCCGCCCTGTTGGAGGATCAGCCAGCTCCACAGCCCTGCAGGCCTGAGTGGGTGGAGCATGGTAAATTAGGGTGGAGAGGCCAAACAATGCTGGCTGTGGAGATATCCTGTGGCTTTCATTCAACTGTGGGATTTATTTAGTTTTACTGCTTCATGTCAGAGCAAGATTTCGGATGTTTTGCTTAAGTAAAATAAGTAATATTGTACTGTAAAAATACTCCAGTAAAAGTAAAGATCTTGTATTATTTAATTTTTGCTTAAGGCCACCATGTGTTGTATTATTTATTCAACTTTGCAACTGATAATTTTTAATATGACAAGTCCTTGATGTGTAGTCTTAGTAGTAATCTGTAGTAATAACTGTCTGATAAATGTAATACAGTATTTTCTCTTTTGAAATGCATTTGCAAAAATTTGCATAAAATGAAAATACTCAAGTAAAGTATCTCACTTGAGTAAATGTACTTAATTATTTTCTTCCACTGTTGATTGTTTAAATCATTTCTTCGATTAACTACGAAACAGTATAAACACTAAGCTTTAGAAAAGCAAACAAGTTTGAAATTGTTGTGGAGAATGTTTACAGGATGTCAGAGTTTACCTCGTTTTTTTATTACAGACGAGGAGAGGTTTTCATCATACTCAATGGCCTATTTTGGTTTAGATTTGTGTATTTGCAAAATTTATTTTTATTTATTATTTCAGTTAGAATAGTGTGGGGAAATATTTAAAAGTTGGCAGAGCGGTGCTGGTTCTATTTTGGGAGTCTTTATTTCCAGCATCCTAATTTGAACAACAGAGAAAAAGCTTTAAATCCTCTGTATCTTGAGTAAATGTCTTTGGGAGGGCGGGGGGCGTTTTTGGACTCTGGCAGACTTCCAGACTGTATTCCATATTACTCCACCAGCAGGCAGTGACTTTCTCCTTGTACACCCACATTACCTGGTAAAAACAGTTTTTCTTCTTCAGCAGAGAAAACACCATGTCCTTTCACCCCGGATTACTGTGTGCATCTGCTCCACTGGCAACAAGTCTGTTTTCTTCCCCCTCACTGTAAAGGGGATGAAATAGTTCAGACTTAATGATATTTCTACTTTCCATCACCTTGTCCTCTTGATCCCTCTGCATCAAAGCACCGTGAGTGTTTATGTGTGTGCCTTTTTTTATTCATGAGACCAAGTTGTAAAATGCAGGATAATATTTCAGTCCTACACTGGGATGTTGTGGCCATTTGTGTGAGTTCCACAGCTTAATTGAATAGACTGAGTAATTATTTGTCAAGTAATGCTGAGCAGAAAATAAATAGCCACTTTGCGGCCGTGAATTGTGCCTGATGGCCATGTGTTGATACTCTCACCAGGGAGAGTAAAAACCTGCTCTACTGGCTAAGTATCTGATTAAGATTCACATGATGGAACCGCAGACGCTTTAGGATAGTGTGTCTCCTGGGCAAAGATAGTGAGTAGATTTAAGTGTCAGACGCTGTTATATTATCACACTGGAGCATAAAGGGGCGACTGAACAAATATTGCTGGGATATTCTCCTCACCACAAACCATCTGCAGCAATCGGGTCAGCTTGACAGTTTATGAAAGCGGCCTACAAAGAATCACCACAGATGTGCATCTCTGTGCGGCAGATGCTGGTCACTGTTCTTTGAGAATTGTTTCCTTCTGCAAGGTTTCATTTTTCCCTTTTATGTTGCTGTAATTTGTTTATGGTCTGTAATAAGCCTGTGCATATCTTCCTTCTGCCAGTTTGGCCCAGATCCATTGTAAACTGCCAGTAATTTTTTCCTCTCCTCTTTTTAAAGGAGACTAATGACTTTTGAGGATAAAATATTTTGTAATGATTTGATAATATGTCAGTTTAAGATTTTCACTATATCACACCTCAGCTTTATTATAATTTTTTTCAGTAGTAGACTGGTGTATATTTCATGATAAAAATTGATCAGTAAGAATTTGTAAGCTTAGTGTTACTATTTTGGCTGTCTGTGTTGTGTAATGATGAAGACTAACAGTTAGTCATCTCACTTAATGGCTTGGTGAGCTGAGCTGTTACGTGTTTCTCCTGTGTCTTTTTAGTGAAAACCTAAGTGTAAAATGAAAAGTTGTGGTTTTATGGGTTATAGGCGGGACTGTTTCTTGGGTAAGAGCAGTGATGTCTCTGGCGGTTGCCTGGCAACTGCACGTTGATGAGAATGCATCTGTCAAAGAAATAGTCACAACAACTGCAACTTGTTGTTTTGACACTTTTTATACAGATAAAAAGGACAACATATAGGCGTGGTGATGCTAAGCTAAGCTAGCACATTTGCGAAAATGTTACATGTTTATAACTTCAAAAGAACTTTGACAAGTGTGTCTACAAGTGTATCAGTTAAAGTAAGTGAAGCCACTTGATTAGTTTTACTTTCAATTAATGCTTCAGTTGTGTTTATATTCATTTCTTTTAGTGTTGTTAAAAATAGCCATCACTGCATCCTCAAACAGGTGCAGCCTGCAGCCCAAAGGCAACAGTGGAAAGCATCAAAACCTCGCATTTGAAAAGCTATAATATATAGCTATATAATAAATAATTTTTGTTCGATGAATGAAAGATTTTGTTAATTTATTATTTTTGTGTGAGTAATGAATCGGTTAACAGTTACAGCAGTGAAAATCTGCAGCTGAAACTAGCTGTTTGCCTTGGATTTAGTTAGCATGTAGCACATGCATTGAGAAAATGTTTGTTTTTCATACATGGTCCCACTCAGACATAGGCTACTACTCTGACCTTATCTATTGTTTCTCAAGTGTATATTGTAAGCAGCTTTGGAAGCTTTATAAAGACTTAGCCGGCAGGGCTGCCGTTGCTCTGGCGGAACATTTGGACCTCTGGCAAGTGTCAGATTTTCAGCAGCACATTAAATCTCTTAACCCAGTTCTTTTTTTCCCCTCCCCTTCTTCTCTCTGTCTCCATCTCTTCCTCTTTTCCTCTCTTCCTGCCATGCTAACAAGCTGGCTGTGATTTATTTTTCATGTGTGCCGTTGTTAGCCCTTCGCCATGTTTTTTTTTTTTTTTTCCCCTCCGGCATCTAAACTCTTGTGCCAGTGGTTAGCCTGGTGCCCAGGCCCTGAGGGGTAGAGTGGAAATGCAGCCAGAGCAGCTGCACATCCACCCGACTGGGCAAAGTCCTCCAGTCGCACTGTGATGGGGAGGCCAGAGCCACTTTGATTACCATGTCCATTGTTATTGGCCAGCTTGAATGTCATCCACCGTGAGCCCAGTTGTCTAATGCTTCAGCTGGCCAATGGGGCCACTCCCTGCAATTACTGATAGGGCTGGTTGTTCCAGTGTGGAGGGGAGGCCAGGGAAAGTGCCAGAGTGCCAAGTGATTGTCCTCAGTAAATAAAAAGCAGACATCTTCCTTTTTGATGTTCTATATGTGCGTGCCTTATTTTCAAATGCTGTGGCGCAACCAGATTTGAAAGCATTTTGCGCTTCCAACCTAACAAGGGGGGACCAATCAAAACAATAACTGTGGTTCCTTTTGACAAAGCCCTTGGCTCACAATTGTCAGAAGATGTAAGCTGACTCATCCACACAAGAAGGGCATGTATCCCTGGGAGCGAGGGGCACAAAGCTATGATGAATCTTCCCCTCTTTGTGCTCCTCTCTCCACTGAGCCTGCATGGATTAATTACATGACTAGTAGCTAGTTTAGTCCCATTATTTATTTTTTCTAATGAATAATTTTGCTCTCCCTCTCCGCCTAGATTTTATTCTGCTCAGGACTTCAGCTTCACCCTGTGGAAATAAGAATGCATTGATTATTTTCCATCTAGCAAATATCCCACCAACTGAGGAATAACATGCCTTCCCCCTAATTGGTTTGTTTATCTTGAGCAACAGACTCTGGGTTTGTTTGGACTCTGGCTGGCATCCACACACTGCAGCGCTCCTCAGTATGATTACTCACCTTGGGAGGAGGCTGCTGGAGCAAGGTTGATGTTCCCCGCATAGACATCAGGCCGTCATTCTCCCCGCTTATGTGACATCATTTGCCAAGACAGATTTGTTACAGGAAAAATAAATTCAGGCCTAAAAAGGGATTGATTTAAGGACAGGCTGTGAGTGGAAAAAGGCGACAGGAGGGATGGGGGCTCCCAGACACATTTCACCACTCAGAGGGCTCGGGCCAGATCCAAACAAGCTGCCAACAGAAGATGGATTCTGGCTTCATGTATAATTGATAAACTGTATGTTCTAGGTGTCAGCTTTAAAGAGGGAGCTAGGACTATATCAGGAAGCTATTTTTCCTCTATAAGGCGAGCATCATTTTTATTTTGTCCTCCCCCGTTCTATGACTTATCTTCTCAGTTCAGAAAGCCCCGTTGAAAATTATAGTTTTCTTTGAAGACGATGTTTGGGAAGTGCAGCTTTTAAAGCACATCCTGTTCCTGCGCCTATTACGAGTGCTAGTCCAGGGCAGATAGCCATCTGCAAAGTTGACTGTACATCCTGAGTTATCAGGATTAGCAATCTCACTCTTGACACCTAGTGCATTAATATTAGCTATGGGAGACTATCTTGCTGAAAGCAGCATAAAAGGATTAATGCGACGCTCATCCTTTCGGAAATAATGCCCTTTATTGAGCAGATTTGACACTGTAAAGGCTAACGATGACATTGAATGGAGCCAGAATAAATAATGGTGCATCATCCCGTGTCATGCAGCTAAAATGGTCGGAATTTGCATTCTGATGGCTCAAACTATATTGATTCTGCTGAAGGTGTTCGGTTGTTTTTTCCTCCAGAGAAGTAAGAAAGTCTTACTTAATCATCAGCGTTCTGTAGCTAATAACAGTCCTCTCGCTGTAGGCCTAATGACACGCTTCATTCATTGTGATACTGTATGCCGCGATTTCCCCTCTGAGAACTTTGTGCTATACATGAAACACAATATGCCAGCAAGTCACCCTCCCTGTCTGTCACACAGAGACTGTTGGATTAATGCAGCTTTGCCAGCTCACTTTAATACAGATAGATCTGTATCCTGGTAATCTGATTTATGAGTGTTAGCAGGGCAGTTTGGTTGGAAGGCTTCACTATTTCTGTGAAGCAGAGGAGGGTGGAATATCAACTTTGTACCCTATTATTTTGTTTTTAAATAATAGCTTAAAAAAAAGCTGTTTTGTAATGTGTGTTTTTTACACAGGACCTGAAGTGCAACAAGTGGCCTGATTCATATTATTTTTTTATTATCCCCATGTACACTTGACTTTGAATGATACTGGATTTAAACAGGAAATGTGTCTGCATGGGGTAACCAGATCCTGCCACACATTGAGAATTTAAATCATGAAAAAATGATTGTAATTCAGTGGGAGAGAGTCTCCTTGAACCCCTAACACGATTTGATTATAACAAGGTTAAACAACTGTAATAATAAATCTGTCATATTTTTAATAAGATGTGCCATTTTGTATCGGGAATTATAACACTGAGGGGCGGACAAGTGGCCATTAGGGCCACCTGAGAACATTCGCTCTGTTCTTTATGCTAAATTGCTGCTTCCCCTAGGTGTTTTTTTAGCTGACACGATAGTAACCTTATCAATCACAGCTGCTTCCTTCTTTGTCCCAAGGACTTGTGTTGATATGTTCTAAGTGCTCTCTCTTTTGGCGGATTTAATGGGAATATTGCATGCTCATTTCAGTGATGCCTCCCTGTTTCTTAATGAGCTGATAAAGCCCCAATTATGGAGGCAAATCTTGATTTCTGATTTGCATTACCGACTCTTGTTTCACCACACACGGCGGAAATGTACATGATTGAAGTGCTAAGATGTTGGCCTGTATTTCAGTGTGTGTGTGTGTGGGTGTTGTTGTTGTGCACGTGTAGGGACACGGGAGATGTACAGATTAGATTAGATTCAGTAGATGCTGCACACCCCGGCAGTTTGTGCATAGAATGTGATTTAGTTGTGAGGTTTGAGACGGTCTGTGAGGCTGCTCTGGGTTCTGTGATGGGTGAAGGGACATACTGACAGTGACAGTGGGGTGGTAATGGTGCTGAATGAGGAGGAATGGTCCCTGTAAGGCCCCCCTCCCAGTGGTGTAGAGCAGTGCAGCTTTGTCCAAACACTGCAAAATGAATTCTTCTCTACACCTATGTGGGTTTCTTTTCCGCAGAACTAGAAATCTATGCTATTTATAGCTTTACCAATCTCAGGAGAAATTGTGAAAGAAATTGAAAATGCTACCCTTAAAATTTCCAGCCTTCACTTTTATTAAGTATCAGTAGCTGCAGCAATGCCACAGCCCATCAGATGTTGAGACATCACTGGAAGTAGGAAGATCAGAGGATGTTGTATCACATTTGCAGCTTTTTTAACAGGACCCTGATCCAATAGCCAAGAGTGAAATGCAAGGTTGACCAAGTTGACCTGTGGATGTGTTGTCAGAGATGTGGACACATCACTATGAGTGCAATTGCATATGAAATCCCAGGTTTGTTTTCATACAGCCACATATTTGCCTGTCTTGCCCTGTGTGCCCCCTTTTAGTCTCTGAAACTGAAATATCATGTCTAGAACTTTGGCTGGGGAGCTCTACAGTTCATGAAAAATGCATTCACTCAGCTTTTTTTTCTATCTCTTCGCCTCTGATACTCTTGTCATATATCCATGTCATGTCAGTGTGTGTATTAATTATATAGCAGGCACAGCTGAGGAGACAATATTGATGCATCTCATCTAGATATCCTATGCATATTACTCACCAATCATTGGGAAGTATATACAAGACTTAATTAAGGATGGGAAGACGCTTTAATGTTTAGTCTTAATGTTTATTGTGAGTAAATAACTCTTAGTCTGTGTTTACAGGAAGCATGTTTTTTTCCTTTATGTCTACTTCTCCCTCGGGCTCCATTTTATTCTCACAGGCTTACTCTATTCAGCTATTGTGGTGACTTTTTTCTGGTTCAGCTGAGATGTTCGACCTGGTCATTCAGCGTGGGTTTAGCCTCTCTTTTAGTCTGTTGAGTTCACAATTGCATAATCTGTTGTCGACAAACGGCACCCAGTTGTACCTTTTGGAGGTGTCCCAAATTGCAAAGGAAATGTATTTTTTTGCAAGCAGACTTATGCATGAGAATTAGGTCATATTGTAATATGAAATTGCTCAGCAGTTGCACACATGCCATATCCTGTTCAGGGTTTGTGTTTTTGTTTATGAGTCCTCACTGTGCTGTAATCTTATGGAACCATGATAGCACTTGAATATATTTTCTCACCAAATGAATATCAAGAGGGAACATAGCTCTGGATGGTTCCTCTTGAAATACAGCTGTATCCCCCCCGGTCCTCTTCCTCCTCCTGCAGCGAATGGTCTCTTAGGATTAAAACCACTACAAACACTTCAGAGATATTAATCTTCTTCCAGGACCTCATTCAAAAGTTGTGTTTAAAAGGAATAAAATGACTCACACACTTGTTACAGTATGGTTAATGCCAAGACAGATACAATATGTGTTCCTTGCAGATATAGATTAACTATACTATGAAAGCATACTTTAGCTCGGTAATCCTGTCCCTGCCAACAACTGAGTCAACATTGATCTTGCATGTTTTGTAATGCTAGAATGATTGTTTTACAATGTGGCGATTGCAGCGGTTTGGCAGGAATAATTGGAAGTTCAAAGCATTGATCCGTGAGTGTAGCCTGGGGATAGGTTTCTGGAGAAGCTGACACTTCAGACGTATTATGAAGCCATCACGGCTAATTTGCACAGGCCTCTTTTGTAATTTACCCCCAATTCAGGGGAACAGTCTCCTGCTCTGCAGCACAATGCACACTCTGCTTGTATTGTTCACGCTCATTGGAAGAGACACTGAGTGAATGACTCTTGGAGCTCAAATAATGTGCAGCACTGTTCCTGTCATATTTGTTGCTGTGTAATGGCTCCTGATTTGTAGTTTCCTGCAGCGCCTTTTCGGTTTGGTGCAGAGCAGACAGTGCTGCACGATATACTGTACAGCAGCTGTTTTCTGTGCATCCAGTCCAAGCAACTTGTTTACAACTCTCTGTTGAAGCAACTGCTTGACAGATAAAGGACCTCATAACTTAGTACAGTCTTTGAGAGGGGGAGGAAACCTCTTCAGAGGAAGGACTGGGGTTTTCCACATGCCGCCCAGACATTCTCACACATATTGAGTTTGTCTGTGTGCATCTTTGAAGATGCAAATGTGTCAACCACATGTATCCAACCACCCAGCGAGAAGCTGAGATGCTCAACTGCCTTTCTCACGACTCTTAAATAGGTGCCAGTGATCTTCTTCAGCTCTGTGTGTCTGTGAAGCCCACAGTTCGTGTTTTTTTTTGGTTTTTTTTGAATGGACAGATTGGTTTTTGTGGGATATTTGAATAATTTGTGCACATTAATCACTGAGTGAATACATCAGTTTAACCACATTAAGAGATGGAAGAGAGTTTGGCTGTGAAATATTAAGACCTCTCATAAAGCAAACTGTCACAGTAGATGGTACGTGTAAACTTTCGTGCTACAGAAGTATTAATTGAACACTAACGTAAACCAGAAACCAAGCACAAGTCATTAAATTGATTTATTAGTTAAACATTGAAAACCTGTTTTATACGGCAGAACAGATAGAATACCTTTTATTTTATACATGCAGTCAAGCCTTAATCAAGAGAATATTTAAACCTCAAACTTGTCAGCCAGCTTTGACGTCTTGTGTAAGGGAAAAAAAAGACACATCACATCATAGCTTGGCATATCCTGACAGAGGAGACGTTCGTAAATTATTAATGTTTTCCCTTGCACTGTCACCTATCATCACACTATCCTTCTACTCCTGCGTTTTGAAATGCAACAGTAGTAGTCCTGCAGCGTGGCAAGTCATGTTTCTGGCTCTCATTTCAATATCTGAAGTGAAAGGTCGGCATGATATATTCTGTCCTGCCGCGGCGACAGTGACTCGCATGCTACCAGTTCAAGATGGTACATTTTTACGAGGCCCACCCAGCCTGTTGAGCAAAATGATAATGAATCAATCTGTGTGAAACATTTATGGGTGCACCCCCTCCCTCCTTCTTCCTTGCGTGAGGCCAATTAGAGCATCCTCAGTGGCCCCTGCTGTCTGAGTCAGGGAAGCCCCTTGCATTGTCATATCAATATTCCTCTGTTGATCTCCAGCTGAGGCGAGTCCGGCTGCTCTTTCCACACATGCTAATTTGCATTCGCCAGCATGTGTGGGAGATGGCATGCTGGCTGCCTCTCCTCCTTGTTCCCAAACCTACTGTTGCCTCCCTCCCTCTTCCTTTTTCTACTTTTTTATTTCAAGAGGGAAAGGTTTCTTGATTCCTGGCATGCCAGAGAAGGGTCCTCTGAGGATTACATTGGCTAAGCCCTTATCACTCCAGGAAATTCACTGCCTGCTTAAAAAAGTGGTAGGAGTAGAAAATCAAGGGGAAATGTTATTCTTTTTAAGTTTCTCACTATTCCCAAGGAAAGTTATTACAGGTTTGAAGAAAAGTCCTTTTTTGGCACTCAGGTTTTTTTGTAACTGCATTTCATATTTCTTTTTTCTTTTCTTTTTTTTCCAGGCGGCTGGTGGAATTTTAGAAGTGGAAAATGTGAAGGCAGGTGCTTGAGAGAGAGGGAGAGTGGGGAGGTTTAGGGAGGGCTGTGCTCACTGGGAAGCAATGTTAAACATCCAGGGGAAATGTTTGTTATTCTAATGGGATACCACCATGGTAACAGCTTTTAGAGACTCCCAAGGCTTTGTGTGGAGTATATGCACGCTTTCATCAATCTCGCCTAATTTCTTTGGGGATTAGCAAATATAATCAGTCCTTTCTCCAAGTCGTCACCTGCTTATCGACATGAATATTATGGTGAAATTTAGCAGAACACAGCCCTGTTGGATGTGGAGAAAGCAATACACGAGCCATTAATATAAATCACAAATTGAAGTGAGTCACTAAATGGATTCAAAAGTCATTAGTATTCCTTTTGTGCTGAATGACATCCCAGACAGAATAGCTTACATTTTGCACATACCTACTTGCTTGTTTTTAATCCTTGCAATTGAGACCAAAGCACTTTTGCTCATATTACATCTTCAAGTTAAACATGTTTCAAACGGAGGTAATGAATTATGTTATTTTCAGATTTAATACCTTTTACAGGGATTTTAAAGGCAATGGAGTGAACTCAGTTACAAAACTTAAGAAAGAGGAAACCCTGTCTGTTGAGGAGCCTCCATGTTTTAAAGACTCCAATAACTCATAAGCCCCTCACAGTGTTATACCTTTTTCTCTCCCTCTGCAGATTTCCTAAAGTGGCTTATTTGCACTTTGCAATTGCTACATTGAAGGCAGGAGTATACAGAATTCATTTCTTCCCGGCCGTGACCAGCTAACAGTGCGCTAAACGTGTGCGTGCGGTGGTGGAGAGGTTTCACACGCAGCACTGAAGCGCCATGGGAATATGGCCTGACCTAAAGCTAAGCCCATAGCTGCAACAGCCCTCCATCAAACTCACAACACTGCTCTCTTATCTACTGGCATTTCTGTCTGATAAAAATAGCCAAGACGTGATATAGTTGGCTACATGTCATATCTGGCATTGTACTACGCTCTATCTGGTCCCCCCTCAGTGAAATATAATGCTTTTAACTCACCAGCTTTTTGCCTTGGCTATTTTTTCCATCTGTAGCAGAGACAGAGACTAGTGTGTTTGCTCGTCTTGGCCAAAGGCCAAAGGCTCTTTCTGATATAATCCCCACCATCGATCAGACTTTGTTTACTCTAACATGGTTTCTCTCCCCTCCAGCAATTAGAAGGCAACCTTCCACCTCCTGCTCTTCAGACCAGCTTTATACGTTTATTTTTCCCTTAAGTGGTAATTTTTCATGTTGCGGCTCAGCTCTAAGAAGTGTGGGTGTATATTAAGTAATGGATACTCTTCAACCAGACTGACATGTTGTATACCAAATTTTTGTTAATGTTTCTTTGTCTTTGAAGAAAGAGTTCTCCAGTCACCAAACATTGGCGCATAATGTACTGCACAGTCAGTATATTATTGAGAGGTGATTCACACCTTTCCTTTGTAGCACTCTGCATCCTGTGTGTTTCATTTCCACTGCTCCACTTAGAAATCTGAAGCACTTTAAAATTTTAGAAAAATGGATTTGGCTGTAGGGGCCGAGGATGACTCTTGTCTGTCTAAGAGGCTCTCGTCATAATAAATCAGGTGAGATAGTAACTGGTCTTCTCTGTGGCTTTGGCTGAAGTCTACACTGGCTTGCATTTTGCTTTATTTGTAATGATGTGAGCACAAACAGAGTTATGACCAATCAAAGTTCTTGGTTTAGTGCCCAGTGACTGAACCAGTCAGTTGAAATAAATGCTGATTTGGCACCGGTTTGATAAAGTGATATATGTAATTGGATATAGATCATATGGGAGAGTTCATCAGTTGCACAAAGCTTTCTTTGCTACATTAGATTGGGATGATTTGTTATGAGGTCTGGGTGTACTTAGATGTAACAGGTTTTTTTCTTTTTCTTTTAAAGAACCTGAAGAGTCTGAAATCATCACTTATTTGTTACCCAGTGCACTCTTTCATATTTACTTATTGGCATAGTTTTTTCATTGTTTAAATTCTAAGTGTACTATTCATGCACCATATGTACAGTAAAACCCTCAAAATTTACACAGAATGAAAAATCAATTGCATATATTTGCGTCTTTCACTTTGATGTGGAACTGCAGCGATCAGTGATTGTCTAAACTCTCAATTTACTGTCCACAGTTTACTGTGCAGGAAAAAGTAAATGAGCTGATGAGGAACAGATTTTGCATAAGTGTAAAGGTACATTTCCATCAACCTGTTTTATGCGCATTTACAAATTATGCATCCTGACTGGTGGTTAGCATCACAAACTCATAATATTCACATAACATTAGTGGACAGAAACATGCTTTAATTAGAATTTTCTTTGCTGATGAATTTTGCTGAATTTTTAGTTGCAAAACAAAACAAAAGTAAACATTTACAAGTGCACCTTACTGCAAACATTTTTGCAATAAGCCTTGTAATACCAACGGAAAAAAAAAAGCAAACAGTATTTATGTTTCAGTTGATGGATGTGACAAAAACATTCATAAAAATCTGAAAACTGGAAGAGAATACTATATTAGTGGCAAAACACATTATGAGCCATGTTATGTTTTTTATCTAATTGGTGTCGCTGGTCAACAAATGTCATTGATTGTTACCATGGGAACACAGCATCTCTTTGCTCTGAGTCAGTCTGGAGGTAGATCGGCTACCTTGTTAGGCTCAAATTAGCCAGTCTTATTCTTTGTTAAACTGTTGGCCTTGCATTAGACTAGTCCAAGAGTAAAATAATTTAACCTTGTAGATAAATATAGCACAGATTCATGAAACAAGTCCCTAATGTGTATTAGTCATCTTGTCCTGCAGAGAGGTAATATCGAACACATTGCAGTTAATAAGCCTTGCAGTCAGAATTATCAAAGGCAAGCAGCATGCTAATGCCTCTGAACAATTTTAATTTAACATCTAACACATTTCCTCACCCTGTTACTTGTGCTTTTGGCAGACAACCCCGACGCCTACCAGCAGCATTTGAATTTTGTGATTTTTAGGTTTTGTTTGAAGCTTAAGAAAGACTCATATTTTCTGGCAGTGATTATATCCATCTCAGTCTGAGATGCTATTCTCAAGTGGGAGAAGCTCTTAGCTCACTACGCTACTAATATTTGAGTGCTTTGAGGGAGGAAAATGTCTGTTTAGCCCAGTGGAGAGCAATAGCTTTCACAATAACTCTCAGACAGAAAATAAGTACAGGAATGGTGGCCAACTTTTAATGGTATTGTCATGCACTCACTTTAAAAAGTTGAAAGCTCCTTCAATGTCTTTCAGTCGCTGCTGTTTTGTTCTTTTGATCACTAAGAATTTGAAGTCCTGCTGAGGTATTTCCATCAGTTGTGATTAACCGTGCACAGGTAGGAAAGTACTCTTACTTCGGCAGTGAATTGTAAAGTCAATTTCAAGTTTTAGTAGAAACGGACCCCTTTCGCTTAAAAAATAAAATACATACAGTATAGCACAGCAACAAAAGAGCCTTTAATAACTCATTCTTGCATTGACAAGACTAGTAAATATTCTCTTCAGTGCACTTTTTATGGTCTTCCCCTTTGAATGTTTACATCATCTGTGTGCATTCAATATTTCTCCCTTTTGGTCTGAATAAAGACGAAGACAATCAGAGTTGACACACAGCATCATCACAGCACTGGGAGGATAAAAACATGTGGAATGAATAAACAAGCTCTAAAGTTTCCTATCCTTGGCAGTCTTTCTTATCAGTTGTCATTTTATATAGCTGTGTCATTTTTTGCATAATTCCATGGTGCATTGGCTTGACTTGATTTGATTTAGGACCTTCACTTTCAAGGAAATTGGGCTTAAGGTATGAAAGTTCACACTTCTTGCCTCCAGGCAATGGATTTTTTTCTGAGCTTGATTTTCGTAAGCACAGTGTTGTAACTGAAGTCCAAAGATACAGAAACCTCAGTGCCATTTTATAATTTTTAGAAGTTGGTACGTTTGAAGTTAAGGGCGAAGTGTGTTGATTTAGTGGTAAAGAAAATTAATCAACTTAATTTCAGGTAATTTAAATTTTATAGGCTAAACACTTGACAGTTGTAGAAATAATCTAGAATGAAAATAATCATTTGCAGCAGTAATTTGATTATATTTCAGTTCGATTGTAGATCATAGAAAATAGAAAAGAATATAACTCTTTTGACACGTTCAGTAAGTATTTATGGGAGATTGAAAATCATATGTATTAACCAGTAGGGGTCTAACAAACCGAAACAGAGATTAAAACATTCACAATCTTGCATCACGGTTCTGAAAGACGGAGCCATGATACAGTTAGGCTACTTTGATTAGCTAAAGATAGTTAATAACCCTGAGATTGCAGATCTAATAACATTTAAATCACAGTGATACTGCATTATGAAAGATGTGGCATCTAGGATCTTTTGAGCTCGAATCTTGCCAATAAATATCAGGTTATTTCTGTCTTTACTGCAACTCTTCTAACTTAATCTGCCTCTTTAAAGTCTCCTCAACTTTATGGAAGTGCAATACTAAATGGCAGAAGTACCTCTTTTGAAGATAAAATGTGTAATCAAAAGACAACAGCAAGTATGTATGCATTGTTGGCAAAAAATATATGTTTTTCTGTAAATAAACCTGCTTCAACTTTTTACCCTCCACTCATTTGGAATTTGGAAAAAGCTGTTCATACTTGCTTTTGGTGTTTTCATTCGGGGGGGACATCATATTACAGCTTTAATTATTTTTATCATTAAACACGCTTAAATAATCGCAAGTTCTTTTTCTTCCATGTGTTCTCGCACTTTGCTGGTGCAGAGCACACGCAATCTGAAGTTATTATTAGACTGAATTTAAGCAGCCCCTTGTCCTCAGCTCTGAGCAGTGGGCACCGAGCTCCTGCATTGAGTTTGACAGCCTTCACACAATATTGTGCAAGGGCGCTCCCTTAGCTTCTCATGCTGGTTAAATGTAATATGGCAGATGGATAGTATTTGCAGGGAGAGCGGGGGTCTCACCCTCCCTCTCACTCTTTTTTTTTTCTTTTTTCGCCGTCTCTTGCCAGTACCTCAGACATTTGAAGGGGAAGAAATATGTATCAAATTAACTCTTAGCAACAGGGCCTCCAAGCTCCCTGCCCTTGTCTTTTCAGCAATCAGAGCTTTGTTATTTTAGTCTTTCAACCAAAACCAAACTGGATTCAATGGCTTCAGCAATTACCTGTAATTTTCCAAACTGGTGCGCTAGCTTTCACTGCAGCGACTGTGAACAGTGAAAGATTGTCTCCTTGGTTCCTCATTTTAGTGTTCAAGTTAAGTGCACTAATTCATTTAACTCCACAGAGTGGCACATTTGGAAATGTTCACTTCCCAGCAGCAGGAATGTCTGCAGAGATTTGGTTTCTGTCTGTGCACAACCTTCAAGTCACTGAAACTAGAAACCCCTCTGTATTGTCGGCACTCCGACACTGAACCTCTGCTTTATTCATCTGACCCATATATGAATATGTCTTTTCAAGACAGTTCAGAAGAGACAACTCTGAAGCCCCAACATCTGTTTTCACATTGCACATTTTTATGCCATGTTTCCATT
Source organism: Sandelia bainsii (assembly GCA_032362345.1). Classification (NCBI taxonomy): domain Eukaryota; kingdom Metazoa; phylum Chordata; class Actinopteri; order Anabantiformes; family Anabantidae; genus Sandelia; species Sandelia bainsii. The sequence goes on from JAUMHL010000012.1 coordinate 11,960,040, forward strand.
GACCCCTACAAACTTCCCTTTCCATTCCCCATCCTGTTCTCAAATCGTGTAAGTAACTACAGGAGCTTAAGTTGACTCCAAAAGTGTACAGTATGCGTGTGTGTGTTTGTTCAAGTCAGACTGATGTTTCCCCTTCAGAGGTACCGAAGGAGAGAGAACTGCTCGTACTAAAATGCTAATTAAGTGCAGTGTGGCAGGCAAGGACACTTGAGAGTGTATGCATTAGCAAATTTTAACTCCCTGTAAACCAAACAGTTTATTCTGGGCTAATCTCCCAATGATGGAGGTAAGAAGAACAGAGGAACCAGAGATAGTAGAAACACAGACTTGTTTTGCAACATGAAGAGAGACCAAGAAGCATAATTTTTATTTTTTGTTACCAAGATAACCATTTTAGAAGAAAGCATCTAATCTGGCATTGTTTTTCTTTTTCATCTCTTCACAGAGGTAACATATGGTATCTGTAAGGGAGAGTCGGTTTGTGCTATGTGGTGAATTATTTTGTAGATTAGTATTGGCATTTAAGTGCTCTTGGCTTTAAATTTAGTCTGTTTTAGATCTTAAGTACATTCCTTGGCATCCTGCTCTCCTGCTCAGGCTGGCCTATTCCCCTGGCCAACACATTTTTGAAACTGTAGAGCTTAACAGGAGAGCAAAAGGCAGCCATTTGAAAAGACCTGAAGCTGATCTCAGATAAATTTTAGTGAGATACCTCTCAAACCAATTGTTCCAATGTTGTGATGTCAACTAAACCTTAACCTCAAGCCGGGGTTAAAAACCTTTTTACTTTTTTTTTACATGCTAGTAGTTTCCTCCATTACTTTATAGAGTGGAGGCGTCTTTTGATGGTTGTACATATTGCAGGTTGGTAGAGTGACACATGCTCCCCTCAAGTATTCTGTGGTTGGCTTTAATCTCTTGTTTTATCCATGCTCTTTAAGACAGTCTTAGCCAGTTATGTTTGGTCATCGCCATGATCCCCATGCTGCTATATTTCAGGTACACTACAAGAGCACCTTCACTGCACGAGGAAAAAATCCACTAGCTCAAAACTGGGTAATATTTAAACCGGAGAACTTTTTTTAAAAAATAAATACAGCAGCAGTTAGTAAGGGATGTCTGTGCCCAGATGTTAAATCCACCGTTTGTGGCACATTTATGTTGCCCTGGAGATCCTGGCTGACATGATAGCCCCCTCATCTCCAAGCAGCCTTTAAAAGCACAACCCACCCTTCTGTTTCCTGTACAGTTGGCCTCCCTCCAGCTCCCTCAGAAGAAGTGGATGAATTCCTAGATGTCTGATAAGCTTCACCAGAACATGATTCTTAATGGAAGAGAGAACAAGGAGAAGAGGCAGATGCTATCAGCGCGGTTGAATTGCCTTGCAGTCAGATCAAACATCCTAAAAGTGCAGGGAATGCTGAATCATGTTGTGAGGTTGTTACACATTTATCTTCTCTGTTGGTTTAACTGGCCGTTTCGATGCAAACAAAACATCATTAGTGTTGTGAAAATCCCAGTTGCTTTGTGGCTTTTTTTCCTCCTTTTTATTTTGCCTTAAAAATGAAAAACCTTAAAAGAGCTCTTTTCATCCTTGTTATTTTTTTACTCCACTTAAGGCACTTTGTGACACCATTAATCACTTACCTCTGTTTGTTTGTCCTCTTCCTGTCTCCTGTTTATTAAGCCAGAGAATGACACTGATTCCCCCACCCCCCATCATGTGTGAAGATCTTGTTTGTCCCTACATGCTTGTGTGTAAAACAGCGGGACCTGCAGGATGGTGGAGTAAAATATATCTTGCTAGTGTGCCAGGGGTGTCTTGATGGAGATGGAGTCATACTGAGCTAATGAAGCTCCAAACCTCAGCTATCGATCCACTTCACAACAGTGCTTTACAGAGATAACTGAGGAGGAGAGCGGTGTGTGGCATCACACACGCTCTGATCTGTGTGACATCTAATTCTGTGTAATGAACCCTGTGTACCAAAGAGCATGATGGGGGGCTGTCTGTCGTAATGACAAGGGATCGCATGGCCTGGGTGGCTTTTGAAAAGCTTTGAAACACTGCTGGTTAGCTCACAGGGATTTCCTTGTAAAAAGCAATTTCTCACAGAACAAACACCTCTGAAAAATACTTAACTTGATTTTTTTTGCAAAATGCTATATTATACTGTAGTGAATAGATCAAGTCTTATCTCTTCCATTTGTAGCATTGCTATTTTGGTCGTGAATTGCGTTTCTCTGCATTTTAACTTTACTGTCGCTGTTCTTGTGTGGTCTCTACCAGCTGGAGAAATAGCATGCTTGTCCTAAGAAACCCCTTCTTTCCCTGAGATTCCTCCTAGTTTTCCTGATAGTCATTTTTCCCTACCTGAGCAAATGTTCACCCACATTAGTGCTTCCTCCAGTGAAGCTGCTCTGTACTCATCCCCAAAAAGTCAATTATATAAATGGTTCCAGTTGGAATAAGAACAATACTGAGCAGAGTGATCACAACCAGTGTGTATGTCAGAACAACTATTTTGTTTGTAAGTCTGATAGTTTACCTTTGTACTAAAGAGGGTGAGGACACAAAGCTAGAATAAGGACTTTTATTTTTAAAACACTGTACATAAGTGTTTCTGTTGCCCAGTAGTCTGAATTTACAGGTAAGGGTGGAACAAACCCTCAAGCCATGAGTCCAAAACAAGGAACATGTCCTTGAATATGTCAACCACAGAGGCTTCAAATGAAGTAAATGGGAGCAAATATTCACAGAGATTGGTGCTTGTGTGTCTGCAACTTTATTCTGTTATTCACACTGAAAATAGTACTGTATCAAAGAAAGGGGCTGTGGTGATGTTGCAATGAGATGATGAAACACAATAGGGGACCAGTCATGCCTTTGAAAGCTTATCAGACACAAACCAGTAGAAAGTTTCTATGTTGACCATCATTTTTCATCTATCTGAACAAGTAAATGTTCAGACTGACTGTGCAGTGGGTTATTGGATGAAGCGTTGCCTTACAACAAAAGTTGAGGAAAGTTTAATGTCACCAAACAACAGCATTTTCTTAGTCAAAACCATCAGCATCAGCACCCTCGCTCTACCATCATAATGGTTTTGACTGCAGTTAATCAGGACATACAAACATATTGGTAAACAATTGCCTATTTATTTTATTTATACTCTTATTTAGCTCTGACTTTGGTCTCCACCAACTCCTATACATCTTAATATGCATCTTTAGCTGCCACATGCTCCATTTTGTTCACCAGCTAGTGGCTAGTTTTACCTGTCTGCCTTTTGTTGTTGGACAGGTACCCTATGGTCAGTTTATCAAAACGGATGCCTACTGGCTTAATCTAAACTGAGAAGTTGCGGGCATAGCAATGAAACTGTGAAATCAAAGACAACAAAATATTCCATAGAGCTGAGGGGAACTCTGAAATTGATATTATCTTTTGTTTGTCAAAAAGAGACACTTTTCACATGATACTGTACATAATATAAAAATATTGTTTTAAGGATATAGGGTCTGTTAAACCCTTCAAAAGAAACTTAAGACTTGTGGTTGTATAAATAAACTCTACAAAGATCTAGAGATTAGATGAAATTTTATGCAATTGCAGTGTCATAATTATTATTTTTACAGAGGTGGTGATGGAGGAATTAAAATAGACCTGGAGAAAAAAAAGCTTTTACTTTCCCATTTGCTGGTGGTGCAAATGACAGTGCCCTTCCTAAAATAGATCATTTTTACCCTTCAGATGTCCACTTTTATTTTAAGCTCTGTGACACCATGCCATCCATCACACCCAGCTTTTCAGATGTGAGCAGCCCTAGAGAAAACACTGGTACAATGCAGGCAAAGTGTGATAGCGTGCTGCTGCTGTGCAGTTAAGACCTCTATGGCTAGATTACCACTAATTTCATCTCAAAGTAGCATTTAGACATTTTCTTTGTGCGAGTAAAGTGGAAGTCATTCCTCTTTTTAGGGTAAACATTGAAAATGGATGCCCTGCTTTTCCAGCTCTTCCCTCAAATTACCACTTGACATGGCCAAACATAACTCTGCTTCATTGTCTGCCAGGAAAATGCATTTCTGAATGCTTTATTGAATGTTTTGGCTGGATGGAAATTGTACGAAGTGTACCCAATGCTTTGATCATTTTGACCTGGAAATGTGATAGTCACCCCACTTTACTGGGCTCTCTGACACCTGGGAAACTGGATCTGGTATTCTTGATACATGATCTGCACTGCAGCACTAAAGACTTAACTTCTCCTGTTTCGTAGTCGGCAGAGGCTGCTGATGGGAACTGGAATTTCACATGGCTCAGACTGAGGCTTTTTTCCCACAAGCCACTGAAGTCAGCATTTGGAGCCCGGTGGAAAAAATGAGCTATATGATTTTTATGAACGGGTTTCATGTAGCAGAACTTTGACACAGACAAAAAGTTTTTTAAAGTGGATTGATTTTAATTTCAGTTTTCTCCATGAAAGCTGCTTATTTTGAATACACATGAATGTGTAAACTGAATGAGAGGTATAGACTTAAGGCTCTTTCAATTATCGTGTAGATGTTTTTCACAGCTTTTTTTAGCATTTTGATTCATATTGGGTTTAACTTAAACTCTTTGCTGTTGGTTTTTTATAGCACTTAGATGTAACATCAAGGTTAATATACTTTTATGAAATGAATAATGCTTCTGTATAAATTTTACAAACTGGTAATGTGGGGGGCATTATTGTCCCTCTATTATGCTGCAGTAGTAAAACTGCAGCCTCTATGTGTAAAAAGAGAGAGGCAGTCT
>JAUMHL010000012.1:11973673-12030456 GCA_032362345.1 Sandelia bainsii
AGTCCCTCCAGAGCAGATCTTTGTTTCTCATTAGGAGGTAAATAGAGCAGGCCAAATGCTCATATGTTTATTATACACAGGAGGGCATGGTCACTGTTCTCGGCAGTTCAGTGTAGAAAAATGCTGTTTTCTCTTTTTGACCTTTGTTTGCAGCACCAGCAACCAAACGTCTGTTGAATTTACTGGCTAATAAGTTGCAGGAAACCGATGCACTTCAAGGAATTTTTCAAAAATGAGTAAACTGAATAGGATATATAAATAACTGTATAATCGTCATCACTATTCACTGGTCCTTTTTAAAACAAAGTTTGCACAGAATAAAACAGCTGCAAAACTGAAGAAAAGAAGAATAATCATACTGATTATACACACGACAGCCAAATTGCAAAATATAATATGTGTGACTAAATGTCAATTAAAGTTTTAAGAGAAAATATTAATAGATGTTCAAAGGTTCAGGATTGTGTGGGTGTGTAGATTTGATCCACTTGCAACATAAGCAAACAGCTCAAAGTGTTAACAGGTTCTTATTTTGTTACATTTTGTTTGGTACATAGGAAAAACAGACATTACCTTCCCACAGAGAGAAATAGGAAAAGGAATGGAAATAGAATAGGAAATAACCAGTATTGTTATAAGTCTGGCAAATAATAGCGTGTTCATCTGGGATTCCATCACTGATTAAGAGAATAGGTTTTCAAGGCCTTCATTTATAACTAGAGGGTGTTCAGAGCACTTCAACTCCACAACAAGCTATTCCCTAACTTAATGTTGCACCCATGCACATTATTTCTATCACTTAAAGTTTTAAGATAAATTGATGTATTGACCCTGAAAATGTGCCCCAAAGAGCTGGAATCAAGATTACAATTCATTTTCTTCTGTATGCTTGACTAAGAAAAAACTAATCTTCTAACTATGGAAGTCCTGGATCTTGAAAAATTCAATCAGGTGGACCTTGACCAAACAAACTTCCAGACAATCAATAAAACTTACAGGACCAAAAGTAAAACTTCACTTGAGAACAAAATGAGTTCTCAGTCTCCTTAAGTAGATGATTCAGGTAAGTTAAGGGCCCTAATTGCATTTTTTGTTCACTTTTTTATTCCCGTGCAGTCTATAAAGAGACATTTATCTTTTGGCTCGGGATTATTTTATCCATGATATAACCTGCAGGTAAAACTTCTTATCCTTACATTTCCAGCTGATCTTTGAATTTAAGTGGAGCGTTATAAGAACCAGTTAAAGCGTCTGCATTAACTCTGCTTGTGCAGCACACCAGTTCATCCACCATCTTTCCTTCATCTGGTGTTACTCCTTGACAGATTGCTAGTCTCTGGTAGTTTGACGTTGTGCAGTGACCCCTTGTTTGAGCCCAGAGGTGAGATGTGTGATAGAGGCCCTTAGTGCTGATAAAGCCATCAGTCTGATAACTAACTTCCCCCAGCACAAAGCTGCTACTGCCCGCTGCTATGGCTTCCATTAGTCCCACCATGTCCAGCTGAATGTCTGCCTGTTCCCTCCTGCTCTATCTGAGGTTACATCCTCTGTTCCCTTATGCAAACCCTGCTTTCCCATGCAGAGATTGCTATCAGCTGAGATATTTATGTACTGCACATGTTTCTGATTGTTTAACCTTTGGACCTGTGCTGTAGGTGCTGCTGCCGTCCCTGCCGACTTACTAAGAGACTTCTCTCCTGCCCTTGTAGGCAGACTGAGATAGATGGGAGCAGAGACTGTTGCTAGAGGTGTGTAATGGACTGGAAGGCAAGGGCACTGTAGAAATTGGTTACATGAAAGCTTAGGTCAACCCTGCACTTGCTTTCAAGTTTGGACCAATCTCACCAAAACAGATTTAAAGGGAAATGTTCATCCAAATAGTTTTGGGTATTTCCTCGATTCTGGTTCTGTTTTACGTTTTCCACTTAACCATAGTCCATTTTTTATTAGTAGGTACAATCACACAGTAATGAAATGGCATAATTTAACACTACTAATACTGAGGAGTTTGCATATCCTGTTTTGCTATTACTATAAATTGTTTTGTATCATACACATATTTACATAGAGATTTATTGGTGATTTTTCAGTGTCAATTTTAAATTTGGATTTAAAAGTTTAGTTCTTTGGCCCCTCCCTAATGTGATGACCATATTTACGGTCATCAGGGAAAATAACACACTTTTGGTAGTGAGTTGATTTGAAAAATATCATTAATGACTAATTTCTCTAGATCATCTTGTCAAATTAAAGAAAACTAACAAAAGCTTTCTACTATTCCCTGACGTCTCCTATTCTTTCCCGTTGTCTGACTGTCAACAACACAGGCGACAAGAAGCCTTGTGTGTGGATATTTAATAGTTAATTAGTTTTTAATAAATTACCAACTTTATGCCACAAATGCCAGAATGAACAAGAAATAAATTCTCTAAGTATGTTTGTCCTGAATCAGTCCACCGAATCTGAATCAATGCTTATCCCAGCTGTATAAAGCCTGATCCGTTTCCATCTGTTCTGAATGCCAGCTTTTAAAAACACTCAAAAGCTTGACAATTTAAGTGTGGAATACAAAAAATAAAGCAGAAAGCTGTCAGTTATTTTATATTTTCAGTCTTTTTAAGTGGCATTTTACAGGTGAACTTAACCTCTGTTGCTGTGAGTTGAAAACTGCACATGAGCTTAACAATGATGTGTTCATGCTGAAGACAAAGACAGGCTGTTCAAATCCTGTCCAAACCCTACCACAACAGATTCACACTGGCGTGCCTCTTGCTACAGAGAAGCTTTCAATGCAAGACACAATAAAACACTACACAAAATATTACAAGAAAACACTATGCAAACTATGTTTTCTTAATGCAGATCCAACATATTGAATTTCAATCTAGGCTTGATGTAAGCGTGCTTTGTGTAGGAAACAATATACAAACATTACAGTATAAATGTAAAATTTAAATAAATCAGATATTTCAGATTAACACATACTCAATTTTAATGGATTTGGATTTTTGACAAAAAAGTCATCAGGACTCCTATATTTAAGCAGATGTGACACTGCAGTTTACATTGGTGCATTATATAATGAACAGAGCCCGAGACGAGCAGAGAGATTTGAAAGAAGTTGAAAATTAATGCTTATGTACTGCAGAAGGCATTACAAATGTAAATGCTGTATCTTGCAATAATACACCATCAGGGGAACGATGAACAGAGTTGTATAAAATAGAGAGGGAAATAAGTGTTGTTTTGTAAGTGCTTTTTCACAACTTGGCTTCAAGACAGTGGGGAAACGCTGATAGAAAAACACAACTGAGGTAATGCATTTGGGAGCCAGAGAAAGCCCTAATTTGGAATCCAGCTAAACTGTCTGTGCATGACAGATGTCAATCTGCCAGTGACACAAAAAGCGACAGATTAAACTATGTAGAGATGCCACTTAATGGCTTGGTAAAAACTAAAGCGAAATGCCATCAGTTGCTGTTTAGCAAATTCCCAGAGGCAATAAAAGCGACTCCTGCCTCTCTGGAGTGTGTTGCTCCTGCGTGTTATGTTTACCCTCAAGTTTCTGGGATGTCATGCTTCAGCAGGATTGCTGCATTCTCCTGGGAGCTTCAGGAGGGCTCAGAACAGGTGATTTATTCCTCCTAATCTGTCCTGCACAGTAGCAGGCGGCCGCCTTCCTTGCACCCAGCATGAGTGAGGTGCTATCAGCTTTCATGATCATATTAATAATCACCTGCGGTTGTTATCGGCACACATATCTTTGAGGTGGCAGCCTCTTCTTCAGCAGCATCTGTACTTGTGCTATGTGCAGGCCTCCTGGCATCCAGGATCCATCATTTTTGTGACCCTGAGGCCAACTCAAGGACATTGATGCCATTGCCTCAATTAGTTATTCAATTCAATTCATCCACCACCCTGTAATGTATGCTGTAGTAATCTGGCTGGAAACGCTTGAGATGAATGCCAGATGTTGTTTTTACTGGGCATTTATGAAAAGCTGTCTGACTTGCGTCCGTAATCTTACAGCAGTCTTACACTTACATGCAGGGAATGAAGAAAATATGTTGTATGCTATTGTTATATATATCTGTAAGTATGATAATTGGCAGAATTTTTTTGAGATGTCATGACCTAGTCAGGCTCGGTTTAGTTGAAACCTTTTCTACATTAAGTGATTTGTCATTTCCAGCTGATCTGCCCAGACCTTAGACTTTGTTCTCCTCTAGTTTGCTCAGTTTGAAGACTAAGCTGTGTTTTCTACAGCAGCGGACGTCGGTTTTTTCCAAAAGTGGTTCTATGCTGAAAATATCAGTGTCTTTGAAATTAGCTCTTATTGAAATTCCCAGAAAGGAAGAGGCAAAACGGGGGTGTTGTTGTAAATAACTTGTCAGGGCTATACCCTCCTCTGTATCATGCCCCCTCCAGCACATAATGTCAAATACAATTCAGTTTCTGCCTCAGCATCAGCTTGGGCTAACACGGTCAAGCAAATGCTGTTTTCTGAATGGCCTGGGGGAGTTACGCTTTTCAGCTTATCAACTTTTATTAACCTTAGCACTGAGGTTTGCTCTTTGATTTAGATTCTTTGGGAAACAAGGAAATTGGATTTTTTTCCATCTCTCACTCGTGCTGTGACGAATGCTCAACATCTTGTTACACAGAGTAGAAAAACTAAATGCTTCCTTTGGTTTGTTACTAGGATTATTTTATTATGCGAGAGTCAATAACTTCCCTAGTTTAATTTCTTATCTTTCGGGTGTCCTAATCTAAAATGCAAACATGCATTAATTGTTTTGACCAAAAGGAAATGTCTATTAGGAATTGTAGTGCAGTGAAGAGGAAGTTTGAAAGTAATTTTGGCTGCTGTAACTTTGGATTTTTACCTTGTTATATTGTTTTACATTGCACACAGGTATTATCACCGTCTAAGATGAGCCAGATATATTTTTTCTCAGGAGTTGGAGATTGTAAAACAAAGCTAGAAGGAGAGTGGATATTGGACTTTAATTAACTTGTGTCCAGAAAGTCTAAGGTGTAATGTTGCCCTGTAATTATTGGATGTGTAAATAAGCAACTATTTGCTAACACATTCACCACATCAACTTTAAAGGTGATGACTTGTCAGTGTTTGTTCAACAATAGTTTGTGCTAATTATTCAACTAGAAGAGTTATGTGTCTGTTCAAGCCTAGAAGTGCCTAAGGAGTGCCCCAAGCCTGAGTCACCTATTGTTACCCATGAGAAAATGAAAAGGCTCTTTACTTCCGTAGCCCTGAATGTCCACGTTTCTCCTCTATGCAGTATGCTGTGTTAGAGAAAGTCTGAATGATTCAGATTCAGCAGTTTTGGCTCTTTAAAACAAAGAACATTGCGCTCATATGGCAGGGATAACTTTACAGAAACCACCACATACTGTGACTGCACAGACTGTTTCAGGCTTGCTAGGCTCCTGTCACTTACAGTGTCAAAGAAAACACAGTGTGAAAACTGCCCCTTGCATGAAGTGTGTATTTTCTCTTTCATTTTGCTTGGCAAGAAATTGTAGACTCCCACCCCCCTGACTGGGCTGTGGATTATTAGCTTAAGCTCTCTAAAAATATCCCTTTGACTGTTTAAGCCTCTGACAGCAGCAACATCTCACACATTCTGATAGCTTTATACTAACTATGGCTGCAGAGGGCTCATGCGCTCAGCCTGCCTTGTTATCTTTTACCTTGTTTGCCCGAGGAGGAGAAGGAGGCGAACTTACGGGCCCCAAAATCTGAAACAGTCCTCTCTCATTTGGAATCAGACCTAAAGCGGATCATCAAAGGGAAGCATGCAATCACAGCAATCGTCGAACAAACGAGATGCTTTTTTGGACACGAGAGGATTTTGCCCAGATGTCATCTGAAGCACTTGTCATTGTTGGCGACAGCTGTAGAAGCACATGGACCGTCATCTGAAAACCACAACATACCAAAAAAGCACACGTCAAATGTGAAACATACACAGGCTGAAAGACAAGGTTTTTGAATATTAATGCTGTAAGCCCCTTAAGGAATAGTGAGTTTTATTGCCTTTCATTGCAGTTTTATTGACTTGCCTGTGTAGTCTCAGTAATAGCATATTTACCACTATACAGTATTTATCATATCAATATATTAGGTTTAGCTGAGCCTGTAGAATGAAATATTTTTGATGTTGGCATTCATAACAGCTCATAGAAATTAATAAATTCCTAAAAGGGATTACACTGTACACATGTGGCTCAAAGACATTGCTTCAATTATCTTTTCTTCCAACACCCACACAGTCTCAAAAGGCTTTTCTCACAAATATTATAGCTGCTAACTAGAGAGAGATGGAGGGTGAGATAGAGGCATGTGCTGCTCAACAGCACCATCGTTATTCTAGCCTTCATGTGTCTCTGTTAAATGCTTTGAGATGAAATATCACTGTTTCGACAAGACATTTTGCAAGCTGCTCGTGTCCCTGTGAGATGCCTCATGCTTGTCGGTGATGGAACGTTCCTGAGTAGAAAAGTCAATATGTGGTTGTAAATAAATGAAAACAAATGTGAGACCTAAGCCCTTGATAGATTGAAGAGGCGAGGGGGGGAGAAAAGAAAAGACTATTCACCTTTACTCATTATAAAATTGTTTCTTGACTACAGTGGCTAATTGACTAGCCTCTCTGCCTCTGTGAGTGTAAACAGAGGGGGGTTAAATTGACATATTGCTGGCACTGTGATGTTGATCCAAGGCAGAGAGCCATGAGGCTTTCCTCTAGGGACCAGTAACCTTATTGTTCCATGTCATCTCCTCCCCTTCTGTTTGAGGACCAGGTTGTCAACCTCTCCCCAAGGTCACGCAAACACCAGCCCCCCTTCTGCAGATAATTGGATTATTTAGAATCATAGCATCAATTTATTGCCCCGTCTGGGGTCAAAAGTGAATTTAGTGCACAAGGTTGTCTGTCATGATTTGTGGCATCGTTTTGAACTGACAAGCAACAGCTTCTGTCATCATCAAGGATGCATGTTTTAGTCTGTTTACTACAAATCATGGAGTGAACATCACTGCAAACCATAATAGAGCATTTTGGATATACTGTAATCTCCATTACTATTATAAGTATCTGTTGACCTCATTACATATTGCGTCAATTTTTGAACAATATGAAAAATCAATTTGCAACTTGTTGTAATATGCTGGTGTAATATAGGTTTTTGTGTGTGTGTTTGTTTTTATTTCTGTATATGAAAGTCAATGAGGATACTCATTTACTGTATAACTTAAAGCTGCAGTGTGCAAGTGTTTAGATTTTTTTATCTATTTCTTATTTGTAGAAATACGCTCCAGAATTTATCTTATTGTGAAAAGGTGCTGTTGACACCTCCCATGATGTCATACTCGCAGAACAGCCTGGCAGCAGTGCAGGAATATTCTCTTTTAAAAGTTCTTGAGCGAGACTTGCCCTTATAACTAATCAGAGAATTTCAATGATTTCTGCTTGATTTGTATTTTTTGTAGCATTCTGCAAAGCATAGCAGACGGTGGAAGAACATAGCATAGCATTTTCAAATGCATTACTTCAAATGCATTTTTATATTTTCATATTAGTTTTTTGTACCATTGAAGCTGTCTTAAATGGTACAAAAAATATCACAACTTCTACGACTACGTCATATATTTGAAATAAATCCACACTGAAGTACGTGGATTTTAGTGAAATAGTAGATGCTGGCATAAACACTGGTATGTACCTTTAAAGTGCACCTGTTAGTAGGCTAAAGCAACATATATTAGGGGCTGACTGCCTGCAGTGTTGGGGATTCCCACTTACCACCACATATTCATGGTTTCAGTGGTAGTTTCATGGCTTGAGGCTGATGTGGTGTTATCTCATGCTGCTCTGCTGTGGTAAGATGAGATGAAGTGGGGCAATAGATTAAATGGGTGGGCTGCATGCCTATTAAATCAGGAGTTGGCAGAGCAACACTAACTCAGGTTACATATTCTCAAGTGACAGTGAGGAGCGGAGGGAAGCGAGATGTCTTTACTTCACGTCTGGAGTGTGACATTATGCTCTGTTTGTGACTCTGTAATTAACTGCTCATTTATGTCTGTGTGTGTGTTTGTTTGTTTTTCTAGGAAGCGGCCACATTTGCCAATGTGCTGGGCTTTGAGGTGAGTTGACCAGCAATTGCACACTAAACAGATCCTAAAGGTTTATTTTTGCTGATAATGAAGTTCTTTGGACAGTGATTGATGTGCTATTATACTCTCCAGGCCTTGCAGCAGTTGCTATGGAAACCTGGCAGTCGTCATGGTTTCTTTGTTCAGCCAGCTCTCTGTTATGACGCACTCTGCTAGGTCTGCACCCAGCATCGCCTACAGATGTTATTTATTGAATTTTGAAAAGCCTCTTGGGAAGCCGAGAAGTTGGGCATGGTTTCAAGCCTTTCTCTGCAGGCTCGGGGCTCATCAGGTTGCCTGGTTAAAAAGCTTCCTCATTATCTTCATTGCACTCAGGGATGATACTGTATGTCTCCCTTCACTGCTATAGCATTACACCGCACTGAAACACACTGTAGTCTTTTAACAAACAAATTACTGCCACCTGTGGTTTTAGATTATTGAAATGAAAATTACAGTGCTTGTTACCCCATAGAACATACACTGTTTTTAAGTGGAGTTACCTCTTAACTGTAAATGAATCTTCTTTTAGCCTATTTTTGAATGTATTTTGCATATTCTTTGCACTGCTTTTAAAATGTGAAATCAAAAACACAAATAGCCTGTGTGTGTGTGAGTGTGAGAATGAGAGAGGGAGAGAGCGAGTTTTTGAAAATGGGCTCAGGTATTTTAAGTGCCTTCTTTTTCAAAGGTAGAGCTGCCTTGAATATGGCTCTGCTCTGTGTGAATAATTGTCATCCAGAATCACTAACGGCGTGATCAACGTGACTGGAATAGAAATGCAATCCTGATGGCAGTGACAGGTTTAAGAGAAGGGATGAAGACAGGAAAAAAGTGGTGGTGGTGTTGGGGGGTGGTTGGTGGTGATGGAGGGGCCCTCAGTTGAATAAAAAAAACACAAAGGGCATGTAGACTTTGCTAGTAGTTACAGTTCTTTGACATTTTCCATGTCAACCTGATTTGCCAGAACACTACAAAATTGCATTGGATGAATGTGATTTCTCAGATAACATCAGTGGTGTGTACTGTACTTAGTGCATTTCTAGATGGTTGCAGTTCAAAGAGGTTTTCTTCACAGCTGTCTTTTCTTTCCTCTTGCCACTTTCAGATGACAATTTTACTTGCATCTGATGAGCTGGCACCACATGTTTTAGTTCGCAACTAGCAAGTCAAACATATCTATACATGCTATATGCACACATGCAATAATCAAAATCAGAAGCTTCATGATACATTCTTGGAAACAACGTTTTCTTAGCACGAGATCCACTTACTGGGGATTTTCTAGCACTTTCAGCCACATGTTATGTTTTTTTATCAGCAGAAGTAATTGCTCAGTTGTCAGAGAGATTGTTGCAGGAACTCCAACAACCTGTTATCATGTGACTGAATTTACATGAAAACAACTGAACCATAAACATGACACCTGAGCAAACTCTTTGTGGCTGAAAGCTCCTGAAAATATCCAGTAAGTGGACTTTTCTTGTCAGACCAAATTGATGTAAATGTTACTAAATATAGTGCATCTTTTTAAAGTCATTCATAATCACAATAAACTTTCAAATCATGTGTGAAATAAGTCTAAGTGAATAAACACAGAATTATAATCCAGCTGTAGTGCAGTAAAGACAATTTTATTACATTCGAAAAACACCGAAAGAAAATGATTGGTGCCAGAAATCCAATGAACAGAAGTGTGTCACTATATGCAGTTTGACTCTTTTAAGGCCAGTGAGGTTAATTTAAATTCAGTAATAGCCCACTTAATTGGTCAGTATTGCCCTTTTGAGTTATAATTGGATGTTGTTGTAGTTGCTGCCCACATGTCAATATCTGACCACAAGAACACTGCATGATGCTCTTTCAATGTATTCAGAAACGCTGCTATCATCACATTATGATGACTAACAAAAATGACAACAGCTCTTCTTCACTATAAATACAAGATAAAAAGCCTGCCCTCTCCAAATCGGCAATCAGCAGATCTGAACACAGTTGCCTGATTGTGATCTGTTTCCCTTAAATGCTCAAAGAACTATCTGCATCACAGCTTTAATTGAATCTTTTCCTGGCTGTGTTTCTCAAGCAGCCTGCAGTGGAGACGATCAGTTTCTCACTGGCTTCAACACAGAAACACAATTTAACACCCTTGTAAAGCTTTCATATTTCACGGTTTGTTGATTTATGTCTGATCAATTGCCTCACAATCGTAAATATTGCCATTTGTCAGCAGTAAACCAAATTGACCGTGTCATTTGTCAATTTATTTGTATTGCACTCACACTGAACATTATTTTTCTGCATTGTTTTGCCATAGGAAGTTGTCAGGTAAGTGTTTATGCCAGGCAAAAGAGAGGAAGGTTGTCAATGTGTGAGACTGTGTGTGTATTGTTCTGCTCAACAGCCATGATGCTTACCCTGCCACCTCTGGCCCTTTAGCTCCTAAACCTGAGTAGAGCGCCTTTTTTATGTCCGCGAACATAAAACCAAACGGTGACAATGTGTCTAAGCCCTGTGCAGTTATGCATTCAGTGTCTGGAGGAGTGCTTGTGGTTACATCCAGTCACAGTGACAAATTGCCTTTTTTTTCCACCATCGCCTGCTAACAGCCTCTGTATTAACCTCACCATTAGCACTTACTTAGAGTGTTACACCCATTTTTCCTTAGTCCAGGCTCTCCCTGGACCTCTCAGGGCTGATTAAAGGACGTTTGGGAAGCATTTAGAGGTGTAAAAGCTCATTGGTTTGAGTGAGCCAGTGTGGCTGGCAGTATTGGACTAGGGCCTATCTATCTGATTACTCCCATAACCACAGTATTTGCTCACCCTAAAGGTGCTTGAGTGTTAGCTTTGATACAGATGCTAGAGGTGTCTACAACCCTTAATGCTAGCTCCTCAGTGTGCTGTATTACAGAAAAGCAGAGTCCATCCCACTGCGAGTCGGCGATAAAGACATTCCACCTGCTCATAGTACATCATGATGAGTTAATAATAAAGTAGCACTGACAGGTGTGGGTTTTTTTATCCTTCTCATGATCAAAGGCAAGCACTCCGGAGAGTTTTGTCGTCTCCAGGCGAGAATATCTATTCTGTGCAGATGCTTAGGAGAGATGGCCTGTTTCAGGAAGAGAATGATACAGTACACGCACCACCTATCCCTTCAGCTCGGAGAAGTAGCTTTATCTGACAATAGTATATCTTCACACGCTTATTTTCCTTTCACTTAGGGAATATGACATTCTAATATTTTGCAGTTCTTGTGTAACTGCATGGAAACATTATTGAGTGCTCATATTGATCTTTTCTCAAAACGGTTTCATAGCCTCATCTGCTTTCATTATCAGTTGATCTGTCTTGACAGGATTGGAAAAACCTGACCTCTCTGTCACACTTTTATTAAAAGTGCTCTTCACGATGCATTCATTCAACTTAACATGTTCATCCAGGGGTCTTGTGTTTTCACAGACAGATGACATTGCGGAGATTGCAAAGAAGACCCAAAACCTCCCCAAGGAGAACATGGACAGGCAGCGAGTGGTGGTCTTCACCCAGGGCAAGGACGACACAGTTGCAACTGTTGGTAGGCCATTTCTGTTTTCCATTTTTGTCCAGTTATCTACACATATTTTTTCTGAAGTACCACTTGAAACCATCCCGACTTTGGCCCCTTTTGGACATCTTTACCCTTTACTTAAACCTCATATCTCAAAAGTGCAGAACACAGCCTTAAATAGATGCTAGAGCGCTGACTGAAAAGAACCGAATGCTATCAGTAATTTCTTTGAAGTTAACCTCCAATATTGACACCAGATGTTTAAAAAAAGAATGCTTGCACTACATTCTGTCATTTCAGAGCATAAAAGAAGTGTGGGGGATGCAGAAAGCAGGGATTGATTTGTGAAGTACTTCTAACTTAGTCTTGGACAGACTCCAGGCCAGTCCTCAGCAATTTTTAATGCTTCATCTCTTACACCCTGCCCTTTTTTTCTGCAAAATGTTGACCTTGGGGAGAGGTTGACAACACTGATCTTCAAATCAATCCAATTTTCTTTCATACTGGGTATATTTGTTGTTAGTGGAACATTAAAAGGCAGTGTCATAACTGAGCAGGAGTTGGAGGTTTAAGTATTGTGGGGAGAGAGAATAGTTTCCGATTACTACTGGGGAGCCTTTCCCTTTGTTTAGAGCCACAGGGTGTCTCTCCTTGTTGCCCTTGCAGTTCAGACTGGTTGTGCATGGGGAGAGATGGCCTCCGGTACAGACTCCAACATATCACTCATCACCTGGGACTGCAGAGAAGCACAGGTACAGCTACAGCAGGACTGTTAGCACTGCAGGACACTGTTTTCACATGTGTCCAGTGTCCTTAATGGGGTACTGCTGACAAGGGTATTTATTAGCTGAAGCTTTGTACAGTATGTCATTGAGAGCGATCAATAATTAATTGGTTATTTTATGCATTTTCTGTTGTGCTTATGTTCTGTAAACTGTACTGTACCATCTTGGCCAGGATCCTCAAGACTATCTTGGTATAATGAAAGTGAAAGTGGCTGTAATCAATATTTTTATATAAATAATGGATACAATAACTTTACAGACTTTTGGTTCATTATGGTTTGCAACTACAGGAGGCAGTTGTTTTCAGCAATAAAACTGAGAAAAACTCACACTATACTACCTCAGTTTCCTCAGGAGGAGTAAAGAGGACCAAAACAGGGCTAAAACATTAGACTTTGCAACAGATGGACACAAACACAAAAATAATTTATTGCTGATGTTACTCTGTAATTGCTGGATGTGTAGTTAATTGAATGTTAGTGAAATTAGGCATCGCAACTGTATAAAGTAATAATATTATGTCAATTCTTTGTTTACCATACACTTCCATTGCCTTTAAGAGGCCAAAAAAGGTTACTGCAGGTTTAATAAAATAAAAAGGGATTATAATTTATGGGATAACTATATAATGCACCTACTCTGATATATTTTTTGTAATGGGTTGTAAAGATGCATTATATGGTTTAAATTAATATCACACTATAATAAAAAAATTGTACTGATATGTTCAGTGCAGTCATCTCCACTCCTAAGGGGAACACAAACCATGCATACTGTTTAGCGTTGCATCCTCTGACATTCATAGCACTGACTAGATACTCCATACACACATAAATAATCATAATATTGTAGCAAGGCTATGTAAATCATGGGAAAAGATTTGATAAAATTGCAAATTTCCAGGAGCATATCTGCAAGAAAAATGGCATATTTCATGCAGCAGCAGTGGTGTGATCGCTTACAATGGAAACGAAAGGTGTGAGTTTTCTAATGCAAATTACATATTCTTAATGCATCAGAAAAAAAACCTGTACTTCAAATTCACTTGGTATTATTAATTCACATAACAGAAATTTGTAAATTAATGCGATATCATCCCAATATGATTCAGCTTCAAATCAATAAATGAACATTCTAAGTTACTACTAAGTCTCAATTAAGAGAGTCTATTTTAATCGAACAAGCTAATTTGAATTTTCTTTTATGAAAGTACTATTCCTGGAAGTGATTTTCCTTTGATGAGATTTTGAAAAGAAATCTTTAGGTACAACTCCAACAGGAATCCATCCATTGTGCTGGAGGTGATAGATAATTCCTGCCTCCTTCTCTCATTGCTCCTGCATGAAGACAGAGCTGCGCGCCTCTGTGAACTTTATATAAAATACATGATGAATGCAGGTGGGATGAAAGACAATGTGTTTCAGATGTCATCTACAAAGGCAAACATGATAAATGTCATTGACTGTGCTATCATTGCAGTGGAGCAGTTACAGTACTAGGTGCAGCAGTACTGGTGTGTGTATGTCAGTGTGGGAACATCGCTATTCATGCCAGCCAAATAAATGTCAATGTAAAAAGAGAATTAAAGATTTTCATTTCCCAGAGGCGGCGCTCTAATAAACTTGATCTCTCATTTTGTTTGCAATTTGTCCTCCTGTCAGGATTTGATCATTTGCCAGCCTCTGCATGTCATGTTAAACCATTTTATAGTGATTAAGGATGGGAAAATGCCTTCCCCCATGGTATAATTCTCCAAAAAGAGATGTCAATTTGTTATTGTTCTTTTTTTCCCTGTCCCTCATTTGGAGCCTTTCATCACGCCACTGCTTCAAACGTGCCTTTTAAGAGCTGGGAGCAGGGGAAATGGCCCTTTATTTAGCTGCCACTGACACTACTGAACTACACTAGGCCTTTGCTTATACACCCATTAAAGCAGTAATTAAGATCATTGTGCCCTGAACCTCAACGGTGAGGAGATCTAATAAATGATCATTCAGCAGGGGTTGCTGCTTTAATCGCTGATAAGGACCTGATAAAGCCAGACTTGGTTTCTCAGTGAGTTCAGGCTCTCGAGGGAACAAAGCAGGCAAATTTCAACTTTGAAAAAAAAAAAAGAGACCTAATCTATACATCTAAATTGCAGAAAGAGAAGCAAATACTTTCGCTACAAGGAAAAAGGCTCTTTTGTTTTAGTTTTTTTTTTTTTAGATGGGTCATTTGTCATTCTCACCAAAGTTAGATTAAATGTTGCAGAATTATTTTAATCACTACTTGAATAAATTTTAACAATCTGTTTAAAAAGCAGCATGCTTATGTTTCATACTACATAATAGACTAAGTCAATTAACAGCCTGCACTCTGAGAAAGACCTTTTTTTCCCTTGGCATCTCACACTGAAGTGTTTTCTTTCATGTCTCTCTAAGGATATTGGTGGGTGCTGATCTTTTGCCCACAGTTATAGTAATTATAGGCATATGCATTTTTTTCTAACTGAATTATGAGAAAAGATATTGGTCATGATAAGGAAACAGATTGAATATCAACTTGCTCCTAACCAGTCGCATTTGCCAAAAAAGTGGTAACGTTTTCCCCTCCAAGGCTCAGAGTTTGGCTGAAATGCAACAGGAAATGTTCCAGGAGAAGTATTCATGGAAGTTTCTCTCATGAAGATGTTGTATTTAAACTCTGACTACTTATCTTTTAGCAAAAAAGTTGGATGGAATCAAGTAACTTGGCAGCTCTGGATTTAAAGTGATGTATTAATTGTTTTTGTGTAGGTGAAGTATATGGTGAAGTATAACAAGGTCAATTTTAATGACCTGCAAAAGATTTGGTCACCTGTTTTCTGTCGAAGCAACAATAGTGAGCACTGGAACATCACAAGGAGAAGCATGTGCTAATTTCAGAGTCTACGTGCTCATTTTCCAATAAAGCTGAGGCCGTCCTATTTGCATGTACAGCCGCTTTTTGTGCATGAGAGCATTGTCTTAGTCGGTGCTGAGCTGTGAATTGACATTGTGAAATAGAATAGCCAATAATAAATGACTTAATTGATACTAATTTCAAAGAGACGCCTGTTGAAAGAATTTCTTAAGTTTAATCACTACCATTCAAGAGTAGTAATGAGGCAATTATGAAGAATGAATTAACAACACCACACAATTATAGCTTCCTGAAAGCAAGTATTTTGAAATCCTTTAAATTTATTCTTATTTTTTCTCTGTTAATAGTTGGGACACCTGAAAACTAGTTAAGTCTTTCAAAGACCAGGCAGTTTACACTTAAAGGTTTTTCCCACCACAGATTACAGATTTCTAGTCTTTGACAGTCTGGAAGTAGCACAGACCTGATAACTGAGAGGAGTGTGGGCAACACACATAATGACTGGTCAGTAACCATTGTAAGTTCTGACAGTAGACAATGACAAAAATCCTGGGAGAATGGAAAGATAAAGATATTGATTGGTGCTGATCTTTTGCCCACAGTTGTAATAATTATAGGCACACAACAACTGTATAGCCAGTTATGAAAGTGATTTGGTTGTGATCAAATCTAATTGGTCAGGATCTGTTCCAGTCTCTCAGTCGGTGCTCACCGTCAGCAGAGGACATCCATTAAGTGTGTGCTGTGATTCCAGTCTTTACTCTTAAGATCCAGTTGCTGCCAGTCATTAGCAATTTTTTTTTAAAGCGGTTTAATATGTACAACTGCCGATGACGTCCAAACTGAGACCTGCTCACCGTCTGTTTGTTTTGACACCAAAAACAGGAGAATTTCTGTCCCTGTGGGATTGTGTAGCTCCAGAACTTGGACTCATTACTGTCTAGTCATTCAGTGTCCGGCCTACTCTATTCAGTTGTCTGGTGTGTTCTGCTTCCAGACTGTCAAAGGCTAGAAATCTGTGACAGTTGGTGGAAAAAGTCTTTAAGTATGAACTTTCTAGTCTTTGGAAGTCTTAGCTAGTGTTCAGTGTTTACAGGTTAACTTATGCAGGATTGCAGCTTGCGTATGCCTAGTGTTAATTTCTGATGACATGCACAAACAACACACAGCGCTTGCTAGGTATGGGCACCATGTTGACTGCATGACTACGTAGTTAACGGCAGGTATACCCCCAGCCTACCTATCAAAGCACAGCCATACTACACTCCCATGAATTCACCCCCAGTCTGCTTCTTCACTCATTTTGTCAAACCAAATTAGGACCAAGAATATGTTTCTGTTTTTAACAAAACAAAGTACAGCAGAGGTTTATTGATTGAAATTATTGTTGCTGATCTCATTATACTGAAATGTGAAATGAGTTCAGCAAAGTGATGTTTTTGGTCATTCTACAAGCCAGTATCAACAAAGTCAGAGTATTTTGGCAGGAGGCTTTTTTTTTATTGCCATTTCCACAGACAAAGTTTGCCAAGGAGATCTTTGTTACAGATGGCTAGGGAATTGTTTGACTGTAACTTGAGTTAACATGTCAGTCAGATTTAATAATTTGTATCCATGAGGTTATGTGAACTTTCCCCCAGCAGCACAGTACAAACTTTGAATTTGAATTTAATGATAGAAGAGCAATATGAGATGTCTGTTGCGCCATGTTTCTAGAAACAGAGCAGAAAGGTAACTGTAAATACCATCAACTGCTTGATGTAGCTCACAGTGAGCTGACAGATGAGGAATTCACATGACAATATTTGAATTCACATGTTCACATCTACATGTCATACTAACAGCTTAGGATTTTAAATAAAGATCTCTCTATTGTTATATTCAGACCTAAATATAAGGCACAAGCCCAGACCCCCCAAAAAGTTTAGGAAAAGTGGCTCCTGATAAAGGCTAAAGGATAAATATATAGAGGCCTCCTATAAAGCCTCTATATATTGCACCACCACTGCCCCCTCAAAAAAGTAGTATAAGACTAGTATTGTCTTATTTTCAAAGGAATTGCAGTGATCAAGGTCCAAGAGAAGAGGTTGCTTATGTTTTGCAGATTGTAAAGCTCAAATTTGTGTTTACCATCTCAGTTTATGTGTGTTAGCATGTGAATATGAATATGGTTCATTTGTTTATAAACCGTAGTGTTAGTTTAGTAGTAGTACTAGTATTAGGACTAGTTGATATTTCAATCTAGACCCAAGTAATGGATCAATAAACATGGTAATCAATACTGTAAGTGATAAGTTCCAGTCAAAGTAAAAGTTGATTTGGAAAGCAAAGCTATTGCTGCCTATTCTTTATTTTATTTTATAAAACTCACTAATTAGATTACATGCTTTTTAGTGGAATATTTGTTTGGAAAAGAACAGTAATTTAGCAAACATTGTGAGATGTGCATTAGTTCTTAGTGAATTACAAGACAACCGATAAGAACTACATTAAATAAAACAGTGACCAAGCTAATAAGGCACAGTAAAGCAAAAGGAGAACAGCCCAGTGTATACAGCCTAATAAGTGTCATCCAATTCTCATTTCTATTATCGGTCTCGTTTTAAATTATTTTAGTAAGAATCCAAAAACAGAACTGTTAATTTCTACAACATAGCAATGGGGCTCACAGATTCTGATATGTTTGTTTAATGAACTCTGACACCTTTTGGTGTAGTGTTATCACAAAGATGATCGTCACCTCATGTGAGAGTTTACCTGGCTCCTCATAAGAACTGACTCCTCCTATTATCATCCACAGTTGAGAGAGTAACCATGCGTTTTTGCTGCCATAAGAATATGGCAATTACTTCTATTTAATTGTTTGACTAAATTGAACAGAGGGTCTGTGCTGAACAAGTGCAGCAGCTTCAAATTTTAAAGCATCCGGTTTTATAGCTGCAAAGTGCATCCCATAAG
Organism: Sandelia bainsii; assembly: GCA_032362345.1. NCBI lineage: Eukaryota > Metazoa > Chordata > Actinopteri > Anabantiformes > Anabantidae > Sandelia > Sandelia bainsii. The sequence goes on from JAUMHL010000012.1 coordinate 11,992,034, forward strand.
CACGACCACATCTTAACTTGACTTTCTTAACTGTGAGTTAACTGACAAACTGTAATTTATTATTAGCACATTTTCCATGTGCGATTAATCATTTTAGGAGGGAGGAGGTTTCTGAAGCGTCATCTGTGGCATTAATTAAACAAAGTCGTTATGCTACTAATTAGATGATCCTAAAAGGATTCATGTCATATTGTGATTTATTGTCAAAGTGACAGTCAGCTGCTTTCCTTTAAAGAGAAAATATGAAAACACAATCTGACTCTTTATCTGATGCATCTTCAGTACCTGACCTATGATGTCATTTTCAGCCACGACTCAGTGGAGTTTCTTTCACAGTTGGTGTATTACAGTAATTTCCTTGACATCAGCTGCAGGTTGTGTATCTTTTGCCCTGTAGAACAATGACAGAAATGTATTTAAAAATTGATAAGGTGGTGTGTCTGCAGCTCACATATTCTGTGAGTCATTGTTATATTAGCAGGGAGCCTCATTAGACAACTTTTTTGTAGTTTTTTTCCTCATGTTCTCCTTAAACTACCAAGCTTTTTGCTCAATAAGGGGTCTGTCAGCCTTCTCGTGTTCCTTTTATCCACATGTCAGTCTTTTGTCACTTGCACCTTTTTGAAGGTTCATGTCGGCACCAGAGCCTTGGATTGTTTGAAGATTTTGTGTGTGGTTTAGATTGTTCTGACATAAGTTGCTGATTTAATGTCACTCTACACCTCAAGACTTTGTCATCTGGTTGATTTTTGTTTCTTTCCTACCCCCCCCCCCCTTAAACTGGAAGTCTCTTTGAAGTGCATATGCTACTGATAATTGAAGCAGTATAATCCGCTGAAGATAATAGAGAGGCCCTCATTTAATGGATTCCGTTTTGAACTGAAATGACTCACAGTAACTGTTTTTGCATTGTTTTTAATTTATCACAGCACTCACCTGAAGCTTTATAGACACTGAGAATTTTTGCATTTGTTCATTTGTTGGTTTTGGCACATTTATGTAAGGCCACAACAGGACACCGTAGTATATTATTTATGTATATGCATATTAGTTTATTATCTAATTTACGTAATCATTTGTGCTGAAACTGTGGTTGAATAATTCATTTTTGTGTTGACAGGAAGGAGCAATTATCACAGTCAATTGTTTGTTGTTTATCAAGCAAAAATGCCACTGAATGAAGTTTTGAAATACTATGATTTGCTGTTTTTCTCTGTTCTTTGTAAACTGGATATTTTGGGATTTTGGACTGTTTGTCAAGCAAAATAAACTGTTAATGAAGTCACCTTGGGTTCTGGGACATTTGGTAGACAGAAAGATTTATTGAAAAAATAAGTCTTTGAGTCTACAGATATTCTTGCAGTTCTGTAAGGCTGTACTTAGGCAAATCGGCTTAAATAAATATAAACAGAAGGATGCTAATACACTCACAATGACACTATATCACTTTAGTGTGTTAGTAATATTTGCAAGTACAGCTGAGGCAGATGCCATTAATATTGCATTGCATTTTAAACTGATAATTTAGTTTAATAAGTTTAAGAACCACCAAAGTGTTTATTGATCCTGTGGGGATTCTTCATTGCAACTTATTTAAGAGGTGTTAAGTCATTATACTGAAAATCATAAATGTTAAGAGACACTAGAGGAAATGTCAGGGGATCAGCATACTCTTTAGGCTTCAGCCTTTTGGGGGTTGTGAGTGCCTGAATAAACTTCCATGGCAATCTATTCAGTAGTTATTGAGATAATCCATAGATTATCCACAGCAGTACATTGCTTGCAAACGTTCGGCTTAAATTGACTATAGTAATGCCGTTTTGTGTCCTGTATGGCTAAATCTTTAACTTTGACATCATTGATGACTATCTTTGAATTCCTAATTACAGGAACACTAATTACAAAGTTCATATGTACTCTAAGTCATAATCTTCTATGTTATTACTCAGGCTTTTGCACGCTGAAGTGTAAAACTTAAATGACCAATTGCATCTAATTATAACAAAGCCTTGTGTGAAATTACTTGTGAATTCTCTCATCAAGTTACAATCAAAGAAATAACAAACCACAAACAGTATTGTTCAACTTTAAATAACAGCCTTCCTGTGTCCTGACCACAGGTGAGAAGGTGACCATGTTCCCTGTTTTGGACATCGACCAGAACAATATTGTGGACACTAACGGAGCAGGAGACGCCTTTGTGGGAGGTACGGCATGAAAATCATCCTCCACACAGCATGGCTTCTGTGTACTTTCCCAATTAACCTTTGATACTGGCCAACTATATAACGTAGGAGTGTCTCCAGATTTTATGAGCGTGACATTTAGCCTGCTGTTTTTACCCTGTATGAGCTGATCATAGCACCACATAAAACAGTCATCATTTGGGTCCTGTTGAGGATGAAACCATGTTGTCCCAATTCCCAGAAGCCATTAGGACCTGGCTCATGTTAATACTAAGTGCTCCCCAAAACATTTTTGAGGGGATGGATGGTTACACATTGACCTGTGCTCTTCTGTCTACCCAGGATTCCTCTCTGCGTTGATCCAAGAGCACTCGTTGGAGGAGTGTATCCGGGCTGGGCACTATTCCGCCAATGTCATCATCAGACGAGCTGGATGCACCTTCCCAGAGAAGCCAGATTATCACTGAAGCATCGTAGCATTGCACATCTGTCTTTTCCATAAAATGCTTGCATACGTATACTTCGGGATTTTATGGATCTTATTTTTTTCTATTTACAGTGACTGACTGACTTCATGGGACTAAGTGCTGCTGCTTGGATAATTTTTCCAAGCTCGAATAAGCAACTAAGATGTTTTAATACAATTCATATAATGTACTAGTATCAAATGTTTCAAAAGTATGGCTATGGTTAAAGGAGCATTCCACTGAAAATCTGTCTTTTGAATTTCAAAAACCGAACACCTATAGGCCTGAAAGGTGGAGAAAAGCAGCAAACATTACCACTTCAATAGACTGTATTCCTACAGCAGGGATTCCTAAACCTGGTCCTGAAGGCCCACTGACCTGTTTGTTTCCCAAATATCCCTGCCCTACCCTCTGCTGATTACCTGGATCAGGTTTATCCAGTCAGTTCATAGCCAGATACCAATTCACCTTGTCTTCCCTAACTCCACCTTCATCTGAACGAGTTGGTATCTTCCAACTTCAGATTGACTGGACACACCTGATCCAGGTAATCAGCAGCGAGTAGGACAGGTAACAAGCAGGGCAGTGGGCATTGAGAACCAGGTTTGGGAACCTCTGTCTTACAATATAATCCACTCCTCCATCCTTGATCTATATTTGTTTCATGTTCTGCATATTTCAGCTTCAGTTTCTCCACTGCTGAATCTAAACACTAGTTCTGTGTCCGAGCATCACCTACTTATTGTTCCAAAACTTAAGCAATTTTGTTTGCAAAGCTGATATTTTGGATCATGCTGCATGATGTGGTTGGATGTAAAAGCACATTATCCTGCAGGATATGTTTGAAAAGTACAGACATGTGGCTTTGGAAAGTTAGTGTCTCACTCCTTCCTGGAGGAGTTGCAATACAATATCAGTTCTAATAGTGACCCAGAGTCAAGGCTAGAAAACTTACTTAAATACCCATGCAAACTTGCAAACCTTTCCAGCAACACTGTTGATGATTAAACTCAGTATGTTCCAAACAATTATCGCTTTGCCAATCAATTATAATTACATTTCTAAGTAATGAGGGTGCAATAGCGTGACACAGAAGTGGTGTATTTAGTAGTGAAACCCATGAGTGCCATCATTTGTGAAGCAGCCAGCTACTTTTTACAAACTTTTTGGAGATTTCTTTCAAGCCCACAGGGCCTTAGTGTTACAATACTATATACTATAAAACAGAGTACATTTTCAATTGAGTATTCCTTTAATATTCAGTTTTCAAGCTGCAGAAATAATGGATTGGGTGCCATTATGGGTGGTTTTCAGTTTTCCAAAGTGGCAGTGTCAATGAGATTTTTCTTTTGTTATTACACAAATAAAACTATATCAAATGTATTCTACTTAGATGTACCTTAAAAAGTCAGTTTTGACATATTTTTTAGCAGCTGCTGACATTTCTTTAAATAAGCCCAAAAAACAAAATGAAAAATGTTGTCATAACACACAGTGTGTGTGTATTTCTCTATTATTTAGGGCAATAGGCATATTCATAGCCTGATGTCCCTGCTCCACTCACTCAGTCCCACTCATGCTGTTGGGTCCTAACTGGACTCTGGTAATGCACTGCAAGGCTACAGGAGATCATTTTTCTCAGTTAAGGGATTAGTGGCTGCTCTTCGTGGCCATCATTACAGGGACCCGAAAATTCGGCTGATCTTTCGTACCCAGCTGTGCTGTCGCTGGGGTTACAGACAAGGATCAGAGGGAGGGCCCCCCTCCCCTTCACTGATTGTGGGCTGGCAGAAGTGTTGGGCAGTGTCTCAAGTGTTTTGTGGAAAACAATTCAACACTGATCTGTTCTACAAAGAAGTGTGATTGAGAATAACATTTTTTGTTCCCCTAAAACAACCTGTTACATAATATTTTATTTTCTCTGAACACGTTTGGAGGAATGCAGTTTTTTACACTCCGTGCACAGTTTTCTGCAATGAGGCATAGATTGTGCATTTATGCTAATCAGGGGCGTCTAGGTGAAAACATTCTCCAGCCAAAATGTTATTAACAACTTTTTCGCACTTTTTTTTCATCAGCATTTTTAAGGTTTTGTGCAGATGCGCTTTGAAAAGGACCACATTTCTGATTGGGCAAGATCACACTCCATGGCAGCTGGTTCATTTGCTTCTCAAGATGACAGATGGCAAAACACAAACACAAAAAGAGGGAGCCATGATTAAGTAATGAGAATGCCTGCCACAATAAGGAAACTACTAAACATATTTTCTCACTTTTCCTGGTAAACTTTTGCGTTGCTCAATAAATGCAAGAGGCGTAGAAACAAACATAAAATCTGTGCATTTAATTTACATTTTACAACACTACACTATCTGTTTGTGAGCCCAAGGCATTTTGAAAATGTTTAATTACAGTTTTATTGTGTAGCAGCAGTCTACAAAATCTCTTCATTTGCTGTTTTGAGATAAATATGCTGTTAACAACTTTAAAGTAGGGAGAGAAAGAAAAATTGACTTTGTGATATTTGTCTGCAAAAGTGGGTTGTATTTTTTCTGAATGCGAGCAAAGGAGTAACTGGGGCCCTGGCCAGTGTTTTGCCCCGCAGATGGGCAGCAGTGTTTGTGAATACCAGTGTGGCAGTTGGCAGGGATTGAGGAGGGGGATGGGCAGATTGCAATGGCACATGCTCCAATTCAAATTATCCCTGGACCCATGTAGCAGTGAAGGACCTGCTGGGGCCCAGGGTGGCATTCATTATAACCAGACACAGACAGGTTTGGTCAGCGCCTCCATCATGACACCAGCTTTTAACGCATCAAATCTGAGCCATCTTTATTCATATTTTACCTGTTTTAACAACTTACACCTGTGCCTAAATGAAATAACTAATAATAAAGAGGCTAATAATGCATTTTATTTGCATTTATTAACCACAAATTATCAGTAAGTGGATTTAATGAAATATCAAGGACCGAATTGCAAGAAGATGCTGAGTATACTGGAACACTAAACGTGGCAAAGATATACAGGTAAATTGACAACGTCATCAAAGTGCATCTGAAGATACAGAACAGCACAATGCAAGACTATTAACCCGTGATTTAAACAAATGCAAATGAAATTACACATCAAATAAGTCTTTCTAAAAAGGTTAAATGTTTTTATTTGAGATTTTCTAAAGCTGCCTGTACAGTACAAGTATGTGTTTATAATCAGATGGGAAGTTACCAATTATCTCTTTAATTACATCTGTATTACTGCATGAAAAATGAGCTTTGTGGCATTTCTAATGCTGCTAAAGACTTGGCGAATGAGAGAAGGGGAGCACAAATCTAAAGACTGAAATTTTAATGATCTACATTATTGCTAACAACCACTGCTCTTCCTTGAGCATGGTGAAGTTAATTAGCAGATTAGGGTGTTAGTGTATAATATCCCCATACTGCTCTGGGTAATATTAGCTAGTGCATGAAATAGCTCATTTTAAAATTAAAGTCTGGATGTGTGTTTTATGTCACATGTGAGCTTGTATCAACTGCACATCAATTGAAGTTTTTTTTTTGTTTTCTTTTTAAACCCGTGGGGATTAATGTTAATAGTGTTACAAGCCTGTCTAGATCAATACACCAAAAAAATGAAGTGTATAAATGTTCCTCTTGGCTCATCAGTGTACATGTTGATGGAAGGGGGAAAGTGAAATTGACAATATCATTGTAGGAGCGCACTAAAGGGGCGACGGTCCGCTCCACTACACTGAAGTAGGGATGTCTACAGTGGAAGAAGAAGGGGGAGGGTACCACTTTGTCACAGGCTGCTATGTAGATTAACCTTTCAATTAGTTGTTATCAGGTCCTCTCCATGTCTCGGCGCAAGCTTTTCAGCCTTCGTTGTAACAGATCAAATCCCACGAAATCGCTCGGATATGTCGCTGCTCATTTATCCTTCGACGTTTCCCCGCTAATGAAGAGGAGTATCCGAAGGGGGGAAAAACTTGAAGAGCAAATATTGACGGTAGCGTATGCTCTTCTTTTTTATTTCTCGCACACTACTTGTACATGTTCATCCTCGCATGAAACTTGGCGTTAATTTTGTTGTGCATTGTCGCCCGCGGCGGCGGCAGGTTAAGATATAGCTGGGGTCGGTTTGTTTAACATGTAACAAAACGGTGTGAAAATCCAAGGAGGCTGCGTATCATTTCCTAATATAATATATGGGGAAAAAAGAGAGAGTGGAGCTGTAGCGGGGAAATTAGCGGTACATAATTGAGAAGCAGTGATGAAGGAGCCATTCTCCCAGCAGTCGTGTTAACTTGTATTCCCCTCTGAACATCTTTTTTTCCCCCTGCAGGGCTCACTATTTTTCCCTCATTGGAGATATTTGATAGTTAATGGTGATAAAGGGGTCATGCCATCATAGCACAGCGCAGGACTTTAATAATTTCGCAGGCAGACGTGGAGCGAACAGAAAACCTACTTTTTTTTTTTTTTTTGCTTAACTCAACATTTATTTATCGCCTTCAGTTCAACGTTACGTAGTTTTAATGTTAAACATCGGTAGAATTGCGGCTGTTGTCGGGGAAATAATGAAAAGGGAGGAAGATAAAGACGGGGAAAGGCGATAGCTTGGACACATTTAGCCTGCAGGAGTCTTGAATGTGCTACCTGGAATTTATTCATTAAAAAAAAGATTATATGTGTTCCACTTTAAATATGCGCTAGAGCCTTTGCAGGTTTTATGCAAACAAATGATAGATTTAACAAACAGCCAATTAAAGTCTAAAATGATCCAAATCACTTTCAAGTGTAACCAACTGTTTCAAGGAGGAACCTAAGTAAAGGTGGGCCGGTGTTAAGCGCGTTGCAAATGAGGTTAACTATTAATGTCGTTTAATTACTACTCAGCCAGTTTATTCCTGTTATAGCATATTTAAGACCTGTTAGTTTCTGTCGCCGAGGTTCCAGCTGTAAGTTGAGATATTACAAGTGTTGGAGGTAAATGATATCGATTCATCACTGGAGGCACCTTAAGAGGCGGGTCAGTTGAGTGAAGTGACAGATCATACAGCCAGTGCCGTGCATCTTAGAGTGAGCTCATACATAAAGATTGACATGTGCTTTATCTAACCAGAAATCGGATCTTGTCTTTACAGCCAATATTGAAGTTGCAAGGGAGGGCACATTAGTGTAGGTAAGATTTAATGAGACTCCATTGGATTGTAATCAGCGTCATGTCGGATTCATGTAAACTACAACATTGTAACAAAATGGCGACTGTTTAGGTGACATCAGTAGTTAATGCTGGCAGCGCTGTCATTTATCAGCTCAACTCAGCGGAACACAACTCCAGATTTGTTACGTAGTTATTACCGGTTTCTTCCTCTGTTTAACGGCTCGGCGGCGGTTTGTGGACGTGACTCTAACGTCTAACGGCAGCTGTCAGGAAAGTAAACGTTGATTCTGTCATCAAACGCTCGCGCTGGAGCAGTTTGTCGTTGCGGACGTCGAGCTGTCAAAAGTCGCGTGCGGACAACGAACGGTTAAACTTTACGTACGATTACATTTATTTGTGTGTGTGTGTGTGTGTTTTTTTTTAATCAGTTTGTGTGTTTCTGATCATTTAATGTTATGTTAATGAAATGACGTGCCAAAGGTATCAATGCTAACTTTATGTCGAACAGGAATCTGAACCCGAAAATATGCGTCTGTCATCGAGACTGTTTATACTTTTCCAGAACTCAGTAGAAGTTTCTAGCTACCTGTCACAGTGTAAAAACTTATTACTTTTACAAAATACTCTGTTTTGGTATGGACATCTGGTGTAGTGTGTGGATTATACTGTCAGACTGTGGATTAAGTCTAATTTCTTTAGCAGCCATGACAGCTCCTGCATCTGCTTTTATCCATCTGTTTCTCATGTTTTAGCACATCTTAAAAGTCCTGCATTCCTGTGATTTTAGCCTATATATCCAATATGCTACAAGCTAGTTTATAGAATGTGAAGAAAATGAAACAACCAGTGTCTGCATGTCTTAACTGTTTTGCATTCCTCTTTTTCCTTTTAGATTTGATCTTGGATTAAATAACTAAAGCTCCTGGTCACCTGCTAACTACCATTGTGGAATTTACTAGTGCCAAGTTTTCCTCAAGTTCAACTTCAGATACCCAGGATTGAGAAGAAATATGTGGATGCTGGCGTGGAACCTAACTTTTTGACCCAATTGAAGGATGTGGATGTACCCATTTTTCAGCTGCAGAAAGGGGGAATCTGTATGGATCACATTTTTGTGAATCTAATTATTCAGCCATGGTAAAACTTGCAAACCCTCTGTACACGGAGTGGATTCTTGAAGCAATACAGAAAATCAAAAGGCAAAAGCAGAGGCCCTCAGAGGAGAGAATTTGTCATGCGGTGGCCACATCGCATGGACTGGACAAGAAGACTGTCCTTGAACAGTTGGAATTAAGTGTTCATGATGGCTCTGTTCTCAAGGTTACAAATAAGGGGAGTGCCTCCTACAAGGACCCAGGAATTCCTGGGAGAGTTGGATCAATCCCACCTGCAAATGTGTCTGTGCCATCAAAGGAATCTCTATGGAATTCAAGCGATCTTCGCCATATTGATTGGAATAAAATACTTAAGAGAGCCATTGAGGGCCTGGATGATACCCATGGCTCCTCACTAAAGAATATCGAGAGGTATCTGAGGAACCAGGATGACCTCTCAAATATTGTTGATAACACTGCTTTCCGACAGAGGTTACGGCTGGCGGCCAAGCGGTCGGTTAACAACGGCAGGTTGTTAAAAAATGGCCCACGGTATAAGCTCAGCCTTGGCAGTGCGGAGGGAAGGGGCTCCAGGTGTCCAAATGCTTCCCCCTTGGTCCTGTCATCAGTGACACTCCTTCCTCATGAGCGAGACCAGGTACACACACCTCGGCCTCTGCATTCACACGACTTCATGCTGTTTGCCACGTCACCCTGACCTTTGGTGGTTCTTATACTGCTGTTATACCAAAAGGAGGCATCCCAAACCCCATAATAGTTATTAATTTTAACCTTCTTATCCAGCACCAACATATACTAAAGCTTTATTTTGCAAGAGCTGAAGACTCTGCAACTTTAACAGTGGCATATGCATATCAACACCAAGGTGGAATGGTGTAAGTTTGGGCCACCACTGAGTGCTTTATAGAAATTTAATGATAGTAGTTTTATTCTTTGGGAATCTAGTTTGGCCAGTCAAAAGCAACGCCATCTAGAATATATTCCTTTGGGGTAGTGTTTCTGTTGGTCTCCATAATAAGAGAGCTTGGATAATCAGAAAGTCATGCTGACAGTGTGTGGTAGGCAGTATGCTGCAGGCTTCCCACAGGTTATGTAACTCTAGCCTAATGACCTTAAGGGATGTGGCTGGCTGTCCTGTGAGCTACAAAGCATTAGTTAACAGAATTGGGATATTTTATTGATAATTTGCAAGGGCATGAGCATAACCTAGTCTTCACAAATAGGGCTGAGATATGGGAGCTGAAGTATGTGTGGTAGGACAGAATGCTCTCAGACAACATGCAGTTATTATGACCTTGGTGTTAAGTGAGATACCACAGAGAGGAAATAAAACTTTATAAACACACTTCCAGGTTGCATTGTTTCTGCTGCTTTTGGCACGTCAGGGGTGGTTTATAGTTTGCAGAGATTGTGTCTACTAATGGTGCTTAGCTATAATGCATGCTGCAGACAAATATGTGTAAATGGACAGCATTTTTGTTCGTTCTTTGCAATTTTAAGTCACTGTCATACATAGGAAAGTGTGTCATGGAAAATAGTTTTCATTGTGTGGCCCTGAAGTGCTGCGTACAGTCATTTGGGTAGTTTGGTGTGAAGGCTTTTTGCACATATTGTGTTGAGGTTTATCAAGATAAAGTTCAGTCTAATACTTTATGCAGAAGTTATGCAGCTGAAGTGGTGAGCAGTAACAGGCTATAGAGATATCACCCTGCTCCCCACCAGTTTCATTGTGAATAATCAGGAAGTGACACCTTGATACTGCAGCCACAACTGTGACTGTGTCTGTGGTCAGGCCAAAAGTGAAACCGAGCGCTGTTTAGAGACAGACCTGCGATAGTTCTCATAGCAGAAGAAGGCATGCTGTTGTCCATTTGAAACATTTCAACCTATTGCTCCTAGCCCGATGACATCACCTAGCCCAGTCCAGGTTTACTTCAAAGGATGAGACATCTCTGCCTGTTCAGTTGTTGAAGCACAACAACACACAAGTGTGTGTGTGTGTGTGTGTGTGTGTTGAGAATAAGAGATACTTTAAGGAAAAAATGAGCAGTCTTGGTTTAGAGTTTATTAGATTCTGAAGAGACTCTGGCAGGAACAAAGGCATGGAATGAGAGTTTTTTTTCCTGCTGTGTTATGCAACCACTTGAGCTCTCTCTCTCTACCAGCAGTGTTGTAATAGGACCCCACTCCCTCACTCAGGACAGCCTTCTCTTTTGAAGCAGCATAATTTCCTGTAATGTACTTAATTTAGAATCCCCAAGTACATCATCAGCTTCTCTTCAGCTGTTTGTTCCTTATTTTCATATTTCTGTGCTGTGCAGATTGCAAAGTGTTATTGGTTTTAATCACCAGGCCTAAGAATATTTGTGATGGAAATTAATTATCTAGTTTCTGGAGTAAATTTCTTAGCTCAGTCAGTGGAGACTATGTTATGAAGTAAAGACTTTCCATTAAAAAACTTGCCTATCAGCTCTGAGCATTTCATCATTATGATGCACAGGCTGCACATTAGCACAGATGTCATATTCATTTCAAGCTCTTTACATTAATTTTCCTTCCTCCATCTCAAATTCTTGTGTAAAAATAATATTTATGATTTTTGTCAACAAAAGAGTTTTAAGGCTCTCAAGAGCATTGTTTATGCAGTGACTTTAGTTTGCCCCTCCAGGCTACATAATAAAATGACACACACATACTTTTTGTACATAAACAAGATGTAATAATTCTTAAGTAATAACAACACCAAGGCCTTGTTTTCACATGCCTTTGGCTACAACTTTTAGCAGTGACAACAGGGCTATTGCCAAAATTTCTCAGTGTGTCCTCTCAGAAAGAATATGATATGAGAATATGAACTTTGATGTACACTAAATTGACAGAGTTTGTGCAGCCCAGTTAACGAAACATCAGGGTTATGCACCTGGCTGCTTGTTACAGTTATATTCATTATTAATTTAGTGTTTTTGATCTGGCTAGAAAACATCAGAAAGTTTAAAGAATCCATGGTCTTGTCTTCGGATTGTTTGTTTTGTCAATCCAAGAATCCAAAATCCAAAGATAATCCATTTATAGTTACCTAATAGAGATGAGTTGTCACATTTGAGAAGCTGAAACCACAGAATGTTTGACATTATAGCTAGAAATCATCTAATTGTTTCTTTAGTGATTATTTGCATTTGGAAGTTGAATATGCTATAACCAGGACTATTTAACAAGATTGTTACTAATCACTGGTCACACAGAAGCATTTTGGTGTTTTTATGTCCATAATCACAGCTGTGTGAGCAGCAGTCTGCTCATAATACCAGTGCCTGCCTTCAAATATTGACCTGGCAGGTTGAAAAATAGAATAATCATTGATGTGGCCGTAAATTGCTTCCTTCCATCGTATCAGCTAATTGATACAATGGCCAAGACCATGACCAAATTCTCACTGCATTTTGCTGTATTTTCCACTGGGATTCATTTGGATGATGTGACAGGTTGGAAGGATGTGCCTGTTTTGTCTTTTGTTGACAGGTGTAAAAAAACAAGAGCTTCCCTAACTCAGCCATAGGTCAGGACCAATAGAGATTTGGAGGTTGCACATTTGGTTGAGGTCAAGATACTGATTTGCGTCATAGAAACCAGAAACTAATTATGAGCATCCCCAGAGTGCCCTTCAAAGCTCTAGTCAATTGGCAAGGCTTTAGTGTGTAAACCGATGATGAGGTGGGTTATTTATGGTCACACCCTGTGAGTGTTATTTTCCGTTAACTTCCTCTTAAGCAGGAAAGGAGGCAGCAGTTTGTTTGATGCTTCTCTAGAGGATTATGTATATGATGTCATATTTAAAGGGACACATTATGAAAGTCATATTGCAGTCTGAGTTTAGTCTGGTTTGTTGATTCCAGTGTAAGATTGGTTAGGTTTTGTCTGGCTGCTTGGTGAAGAGATGACACACTTTCCCAGTTTCCTCTGTGAAGTCATTCTCCCTTCATTCTGAGTGATCAGTGGGAAAATCCTCTTAAACCTTGAGCTCATATTTTATTTCCTCTGAACTTAACCATAAGCTCATAAATGAGTGTTTGTTCTGAGACTTGCAACATTTACAGTGGATCATGGCAGTAACAATGAAAGTATGTTTTCTTATTGAGGTAATTTGATTACATGCTGGTTAATCCTTTCAGACTGGAGTGCAAGCTTTAAGAATTGGATTAAGCCCTTAAACTATGATTACTAAGATCACTTACCCATTCAGATGTAATGGATAAAGGAGGTGGATCTCAAACGCAGCATATCTCTGAGGATGAGATTCATTTATTATTCATCTCTAGTCTGTGAGAACTCAACTCTTTTTTTTTTCATTCTCTATGCTCATGTTTCTAGTTCATCTTTCTCAGTTTCATTAAATCCACACACTGGTTTTATCTTCTTGCCTTAACCAGCAATATGTCTACAGTGATCTCAAAAATCCTGACAAGATAAAATGTCCAAAAACAAACAGACTTTCAAGGGCTACATACACAGCCTGTGCCCATTTCTGTTTTTTAAACAGTTTGTCTCTGTTTGTATTCCCACCCAGCTCCGGGTTGACCCCATCCCAATATGCAGTTTCTGTCTTGGAACGAAAGAGTCAAATCGGGACAAGCGGCCAGAAGAGCTGCTGTCCTGTGCAGACTGTGGGAGCAGTGGTAAGTCGCCTTGTGCGCCTTGTACGTTTCACTCATTGGATGATCTCACAAGTCGTAACATACTGTAGACTGGACGTCTGGTATGATAGCAAAGGCTCACAAGCAAAAGTGTGAATGTACATGAAGAATATAGGTGGGGTGTATGTTTTGACTCATTATTGCTATATTAAGAATAGTTTTTTATATCATTCTGTTTAAAGACATGGCACGTACAATGGCTTCAGAGAGTATTCAGACCCCTCACTTTGTGCTTTCTTTCCTTTTTTTTTTTATTTCAATGGATAAAATTGCATTTTCAATCTACACTCTATAACCAGCTCCACCTGTGGTAAATTGAATTGACTGAACATAGTTTAAAAAGGCATACACCTTTGTCTGTAAGGTCCTAAAATTCACGCAGCATATCACAGCAAATTGAAGCCACGTAGAAAAAACTAGCTCAGCCTCAATAAATGTGAAATAAAATAAGTTTGTTAGCAGCAGGACTTTTCTCAGAGTTGACAATTTGACCAAAATGAGCAATCGAACAAATAAAGTAGCAATAAATTCAAAATTTTCATTTTGGTATGCCATTGTGGGTTATCAATTGTAGACTGTTGGTCAAAAATAGAAATGTATCAGTTTAAAATTCAATCAACAACACATAGTGTGCAGAAAATAAAGGGTTGTCAGTACTTTCTGAGGCAGCAGTATATGTAGTACCCCATAAGATAATGCAAACCTTGTTCAGTGCATCGCTCCACACTGAATCAAATATGTAAATAAAATGTTATAAAGATATTCAACATTGTAATAGCTCAATGAAAATATAGGTTTACAATAAATGAAGCCATAGCTTGACAGTCTAACCACGTCACTCTTCTCCACATTCAAAAATCCACAGGACCACTCGTTGTAAGTTTTGTAGAAAGTGTGTAGGTCAAGCTCTTTACTCAATATTTTTATCATATCTCAGCTCAAAGCTACTGTGGCCAGACTTACTAGGTCCTGTTTCAGAGCCTCTCTACAGTCGGCCTCACTGACAAGTCTGCGAAGGCAACTGCCAGCAATCAATTTACTTAGACATGCACAAAAATTGGTACAGGACAGAGAAAGAGAGACAGAGAGGTCAAAAACTGTCTATGGCCCGACTTCCTGTCTTACAAGACTATAAAAATAATAGTACATAGATAGTACAAAGTAACAATCATAGTCACTTCCTGATATAAATGAAGTTCACGCACATTTTAAGTACAAGTTCAAACAATGAACTTACTGCAGTATTGTAAATATGTCAACATTTAAAAACTGTAAGTATTTCTTTCAATCATTAAGTCAGTGAATCATGAAAATTGCAGTTTTTATTTATGAATTTGAATCATGCTAATCAGTCAAACATCAATAAACTGCATTAGGCTCCTTCATAAATAGTAATGTAAGAACAGTAGCAGGTTAGGGAGTGTGACAAGTCTTTTCTCAAGTCTATCATCTTGCTTATTTTATATCATAATAGAGTCACATGTGTGTTTATCACTATAGAGCTACAGTATAATGTAGTTCATTTTCTAGAAATATAATTGGCCAAATGTTTATATAATGAGATATGAATGTCTGTTTTTCCTGAAATACCTAAAATATCATAGAAGTTAATAACAGTTATGAAGAATGCCTGTAAAACAAAGATTATCATAACGCAGCACTGTTTGTTGATTTTCCAACATTGACAGCAAAGAAGAGGTAATAAGGCTACCTCAGTATAAATGTCATAGCACATTCTGTGACTTGACAAATTGATATCATCCCATAATATACAGTATATCATCATATCACGCGACCCTGGTAGCAGCAGTCTCCAGCACTGGTTAGGCACATACCACATTGTTCACTTCCCTTTAAGGGATTTATTGGAAGAACAATGTTCAAATTGAGTGGCTGAAGGGATCCAAATTGCTTGCAACCCTCAGTAGGCTCAAGAACGGCAGATGCTCCGTAAGTGGCCATTAGAATCTGAAACCACCCTAGTCATTTTCGCTCAATTCAGATTCTTCTTACGGAGCGCACCAGGCACAGCGGATCAAAGATCAACCCTTTTCCCCTGCTGCAGATTGGTGGCATTTCCTTTACTGTTCTTTTGTTCCAGACAAAACTGCTAACCCCCCCATTAAATTACCTCTGCCAAGGAGTCATTTATGTTTGAACAATTATTTTAAATGCCGTAAGGAATTGTTCTCCTGGTGACATTTTTATAGCTCAAATTTGACTAAGTAGTGTCGAGGTGGTTTTCATTAACCGCTCATAGTGTACACAAATTGTGCTCTCACTGTAAAACAGCTGTTTTACAACCATGAGAGGGAGCCGGGTGAGGGAGAAGGCAAGCTTTTACATGACTTTCATGGATCTGCTTCCATTAGAATGAGTGCTGCTGCTGTTTCTGCCTCATTAAGATCAAATTATCTGTAATTAGCAGCTCAGATGTTTGATCATAGTGTTTTCTAGACAACTTGTGGCGGGAGTAAAAAAGTGTTGCGGACATTGTTTTTTGGTGATGTAATATGTTAATATTTAACCTTACAGTATGAATAGATTGACAGTTTCTAGCTCTGTGACACAGTCAACTCTGGTAGCAGTATGCTAAAATGCATTTTTGATTACTTCTAAAGGGCATCCATCATGTCTGAAGTTTTCTCCCGAATTAACCTCAAATGTGAAGAGATTACGTTGGCAGTGCATTGAATGCAAAACCTGCAGCTCCTGTCGAATACAGGGCAAAAATGCTGTAAGTATAATGTTGCATACATCTTAGCAAGCACCATTTTCTGTGTTGTTCACTCTGAGGTAGATCCATTTTGTGAATCCCTGAGGATTTGCTGGTTTTCCCTCAGATTTGTAAAGCCTCTTTTGTGCACAATTGGGCTAATATTTCCAAAAGAATTTAAATGATGGGTGGGTGTTACGTGTGTGTAATAGGGACATCCCTTACACATGCCCGCTTTTCCCTTTCAGGATGAGATGCTATTCTGCGATTCATGTGATCGGGGCTTTCACATGGAATGCTGCGACCCACCGCTTTCAAGAATGCCAAAAGGTGAGGTGTTTACACTGTCTGGCTCCTCTGTTTCCTTCTCTGCTGTCAGTTCAAAGCCTTTTCTTCACAGACGGCCGTTTGGGCCTGTCACTCAGCACACAGAAAGGCAGCAGTGTCTTATTAGGAGCTTTGCATGCATATCAAATTATTCCAGCATCCCCGGGGAGATTTGCTATCTCTGGATTACAGTACTGACCCTACAGCGAGACTTGTAATGATAGTGCTCATACAGTGGTGGGACATTTGGCAGGCAATTCATACAAGTCACATAGTTTTGCTCAACACACTGACACAAAGCCTATTTCACTGGACAGAGAATTGACCCAGTGTTTTTCTTATAGATTTTCGCTTTGTGCTGAGTAATTGATTGTCATTGTGAGCTGGCGGGATTCTCGCCAGCTCTCTGTATTAAAGGAAATGTTTCAAATGAATGTACTCTATGGCCTCTGAATTGATGAACCCACCCAAATGGTACTCTCTGTGTTTGGACACACTCCAGGGACCTGGATCTGTCAAGTCTGCAGGCCGAAGGAAAATGGGAAGAAACTGCTGCACAAGAAAGCCGATCAGATCAAACGTCGATATGCAAAGCCAATCGGAAGGCCCAGAAATAAGCTCAAGCAAAGAATGTAAGTGTGCAAAAGTCAGAATGCTTTATTTTGAAATTCCTGTTGGTAATAACAATATTTAATTCACCAAGTTAACTTCTATATATCTTGTATATTAATCTAACAGTAAAACATACTCATCACTATCCATTACATTTTACAAACTGACTTCCTGGTTCAACTTTTACCTGTTGATGTGTGCAACATTGTGTGTTTTCAGATCTGACCAATTACTTTTGTGTGTCCACTGTGATCATAACAGATATAAATGATGGTCAAAACATCTAAAATAAGACCAGTGCTGTATAAACTGGAATCATCATGTACACATATAAGCACACACCAAGCAAACAATATTCCAAGCAACAGTGAAAGAATCAGAATGTTTATTTAATTTGGTACAACTCAGCAGCACTTTATATGACTTTATATGCTATTACGTCAATTCATAACATGATATCATGTTTTATAAGTTGCTTTGTCTGTAAAATCTTAATTTGTGAACTAGCTAGTGCCTAAAAGCTGTCAAATAAATGTAGTGAAGTAAAAAGTGCCAGTTCAGTGCAATATTTGGGCAAATGTTCTCACAGTTAAGGGCGGTAATAGCTCAGTTGGTAGAGCAGTCATCTACGAACCCCAGGGTCAGAGGTTCGTTTCCCAGTTCGTCCTGGTTACAGATGTTGAGATGTCCTTGGACAAGACACCGAAACCCTGTAGTAGCGCCAACATGTACTGTCTGGCAGCTTTCCAAAAACAATTTCCTCAAGGGGATCAATAGAATATTTTTTCTTTCTTCTTCTTTTCAGTTGCATTCCACTTCTGGCTTTCAGATTTGATATTCTGTCATCTATTCTACAGACTCTGTTGCTCTTGTCTTCGCAGGTCTGTAACCAGTGGTGACGGCTCCATGGTAGCACTTGGAGGAAGGGGGTCACCTGGTAGGGGTCAAAAGATTACCGTCTGTTCCACACCTTCATCTGGTCATGCTGCATCTGTGAAGGACGCCAGAGACAGATTGGCTGTTGCAGACCCCTGTTGTTTGGTCGACGCCACCCAATTCACCACTTCCACCCCCACCACCACTCCCTCCCTCACGCCCACCTCCACCCCAGCTGCACTCACCGTTAACAAGAAAACCAAAGGGCTTATCGATGGGCTTTCCAAATTCTTTACCCCTTCCCCTGTGGGCCGTCGCTCGCGAGCTCTAGCGGTAGAGTTGCCTGCCAAGCAGTTAAGCACTAGAGACAAGGGTTCGCCCAAACTGTCCAAGCCACCAGAGTCGTTCGCCTTTGCTGTTGACTCCACTCAAAAGAATATGCCCTCGTCCTCTGCACTTCCTCACGCTCCCACGTTGCCGGGACTTAGCCCCCCCTCGCAGGTGTGCAGCAGCTCCACCTCTGCTAATTCACCCCAAAGCTCTTCCAGCCAATCTAGTGTTCCTTCCCTGAGTAGTCTCTGCAATAGCAGCCAACTTAAGGGACTATTTGACGGACTCTCTCACATTTATACTACTCAGGGACAGTCGCGGAAAAAGAGACTACCTTCCTACGCACCACCTAAACGCATGCACCATAAGCAAGATTCCCCCAATGCATCCAAATCGGGGCCCCAGCGCTTTGGAAAGAATGAGTTTAATAAAAATAGGTTACACTCCACGTCTGCTGGGCCAGGCCGACCCAGAGGACACCCATTTAAGATGGTCAGTCATTTCAAACGTAACCCCTTTCTTAAAAAGCACAGGACACTAGGCAGGCTGAGGTATAAAGTGAGCCCTCAGAAGGGAGCCCCCTCACCAGGAAAGGCAGACTTGACAGACGGAAGAATTAAGCCTGAGAATAATCATGGTAAGCAAGGCTCGAAACTCCAGCCAAGACCTGCGTCTCCACACCTAAGCTTCTTCTTTATTTTTTAAAGCTTGACACTCGCAGTTATTTTTTTTCCAGAGTAGAGCTCATGTTTTCTTTGAGAAGACACCCTCAACATTCTAACAGAGTACTAATCTTCTACCTAATTTGAATTCTTTTAGTTTCTTAACCCAGTTTCGTTGCGTTTTGACTTGGCTGCGGAGTTTACGTGGCATCCATCCTCTCGCCGGTTGGCTTTTGTCATAGTGCATGGCCCACTAACTCCCTCATGATGCTCCTTGCTCTGTCCTTGACCCTCTGCAGTAGTGCGCACATTTTGACCACTACCTGGTAGAGGCTCTAGTCACATCTGCGCTCTTCCTCATCCCACCCTCACTCTCGAAATCACTGTCTCCACTCAACCTCACTTCCAGCAGTCATTAGACATATATAACCCAGTGATTCACCCACCCAAGTTGACTCAGAGCTGACATGATGATTATAGCCAGAAGTGCAGTAACCCTTAACATTTCACTGTCTTCGGGAGTGAAGTCACAGTTTAAAGAAATAACACATTGAAAAACAAATGGATATGTGTTTTAAACTGTTTTAAACAATACACTGTACAAAGACTGCTTACCCCTGCAGCACATCTACATAAATATGTTAATGACACATCACTTCCACTTGTAATGGGTTTTTGTTTTGGTGGTATAAGTCATGGTGTTGATGTCTTTCATAAACTTACTGCCTGCTTTCCAACATCAGTTGCTTTTCATGTCGACACTCGCTCCCTTCACTGCATCTGCTTCTTAATTCATGGGAAACTGTCTTGGTGGATGACTAAGCACATGAAAGCAGTTACGCAATTAGAGTGATTTAGTTTCACTTCATTACATTAGGGATTTTCATATAAACATGCAAAGATGATACATTATGAAATTCCTCTGAGACACGGCCTCAAACAGGCTCAGCAGCAGTACTCAGAGTATAAGCACATTTGCATAGAATGCATTTATGAGATTATTCAGCCATGGCTGCTTCAAACAGTGTCGGTGTTTATATCCTGTCTGATGTGCGGATGTTGTGTTATTGTGCCTGTAACAGGCCTCAACCGGGAACTACATTTGAAGCAGGAGGCCCAAATGGATTTCGCAGCCATGTCCAGAGACCATGTCATGGAGGAGGACATTGAGACGTTCACACGTGTGCAGGAACTCGCAGCACAGGTAAAAAAACTGGGTAGAAAAATTAAACATCTGTAATTTTAGGCTCAGTTGAATAGTATTCAACTTAATTTTTATATTTTTAAGTTAAGTGAGTAAGCAACACAAAACTTACACAGAAACAGGTTCTCTCAATAACATGGTTAATAACATTTTTTTTTTCAGAAATGTTCACATTATTCCTGTCATAGTCTGTTAAGATAAAGTTGAATCCATTGACATGGTCCGGTCATTCTGCAGCCATTTTTCTGTGACGACTTTCTTGTCTGTTTTGATGCAGATAAAAGTATGATGAGATATTATTCCTGTGCAGTAAATTTGCCCAGATATTATGTGACAACAAAAGCTATTCTATTTTCAATAATTGCTAATGAAAAGCCCAGAAATATGAGAATGGTCATCATCCAGGAGTAAGTGTTGGTAGCCTTAGTTTAGTTTCCATATATTATTCCAATGATCCTATGTTATTTCCTGGCCCAGTTGTCTCAAAGTCTGTACACAAAGGTATCTCATTATTATTTTGATTTATGCAATACAGTATATGGGTTTACAACATAACTCTTTCAGATATACAGATGTTCATTCCATTCAGTTGTTTTTAATCTATTGCTCGAACATTTATTTCAGCTTCCTCTTCCACTAGCTATGTATTTTCCTATAGAGGGGATTTTGCTAAAAATGCTGAGTAATTGTACTGCATAGTCACATACGTCTTTTTAAGTATTTAAGTTAATAATAGCAACAGCTTTTGTGTCTTTAATTGCCACACAAGTAATTGTGAACTGTGTTAGTTCAAGAATTTGTAATACAATTATATGGACCGTCTGGATCACAATATTCATCATTTTGCCTTTATTGAATCTTTTCACAGAGAACTGGTTCTCTGAACACAGACTCCATGCGATGTCCCGCAGTCATTGAATTTGGGAAGTATGAGATTCAAACCTGGTACTCATCGCCTTACCCACCTGAATATTCAAGGTATCGTTTATTTTACACAAACAAGTTTTTTTGTTGCTGAAGTTTATTTCAGTGTCATTTTTACATTTTATGCTGAAGTAAAAACTGCAGCTCTCCCCTTTGTCTTCACCAGATTACAAAAGCTTTATCTGTGCGAGTTCTGTCTGAAGTACATGAGAAGCAAAAACATTCTCCAGAGACACACAAAGAAGTGTGGCTGGTTCCACCCGCCAGCCAATGAAATCTACAGAAAGGACAACCTTTCCGTATTTGAGGTCAGCCTCCTTTTACAGCAATAAAGCAATATCTGTATGCGGCAGGAGATTCCACTGAATGGGTTCTGGGAGGAGGAGGGACAAAATGGGAACTATTTGAACAGTGTCCTCTTGCTCTTTTTATTCCGTGTTTAGGTTGATGGAAATGTCAGCAAACTATTCTGCCAAAACCTCTGCCTGTTAGCCAAGCTTTTCCTGGATCACAAGACCTTGTATTATGATGTGGAGCCTTTCCTCTTCTACATACTTACAAAGAATGATGAGAAAGGCTGTCATCTTGTGGGCTATTTCTCCAAGGTAAGAATTACACAGCGATTATATGGGAAATGACGGAATACCACACATAATTTTTAAATGGTGATATTAATGCAGAGAG
The DNA here is from genome assembly GCA_032362345.1 of Sandelia bainsii. Classification (NCBI taxonomy): domain Eukaryota; kingdom Metazoa; phylum Chordata; class Actinopteri; order Anabantiformes; family Anabantidae; genus Sandelia; species Sandelia bainsii. Next base: position 12,013,997 of record JAUMHL010000012.1, read on the forward strand.
ACCTTGCTGTAGTTTGTTTGTCTTTATACCACATATTTAGTTTATATTAAATTGATTATTCTTAGGTCTGGATTGTTATTCAGTCTATACCACAAAACGATTAATCAAATAACCTAATAATTCAGAACAGGGTGATACTTTTTTAGTGCAAGCTCATTGGTGTGTGTGCGTGTGTGTCTCGCATGTGCATGTGCGCAGCTTTAGACAAGGACAATGGCAGGTGCAGTAAATTGCCAGCTTCAGCAGAGCTCTGACATACTTGATCTGTTTCTCCTTCCCTCAGGAAAAGCTTTGCCAGCAGAAGTACAATGTCTCCTGCATAATGATCATGCCTCAGTACCAAAGGCAAGGATTTGGAAGGTTCCTTATTGATTTCAGTAAGTTCTTTAATGCTTTTTAGACCACTGGAGTTTTTTATTCATTGGTCTTTACAAACAGTTTCAGATTAAGGGGTGAATTTATAGCTTGTGGCAAGGTGCTGTTATTTGGATAAGGTTTGAAGTGGCCTAATCAAGAGCATTCATGTACTGTGCTTAAGCAATCACAGAAGATTAGGAGTAAGAAACACTACATTCTGGCTGCATACATTATTTGATGGCCAAGAGTATTTCACCTAAGCATTGCCTGAAGAGCTTTTCCATAGAAAATACCTGCAATTCTCTCTCCTTGACTTGTGATGAGGTGTAGATGCTGCTTTTATATTTTAGGCCAGTAAATGCAACACATACAATATTTAAGGCCTTGTGGTCCACTTAAGAAAACACTTGCTGCCTTGAGTGGATTTCTGTGTTTAGGCAGTCAGTTTTTTGTCATTATAGGCATTTTATTATTTTCAGGAGTTGTGCCTTTGCTAAATTCGTGTGCGAAGAAGAGGAGAAAAAGGAGCGAGTGCAGACAGGGCGGGCGGTAATGGAGCATTTGATTTCCTGTTCACTTTGGGAGCCATTGAGACACAGACATGCAAGAGGATCTGTGATATTGAGAGTGTGCTGATAACAAAGACAGGGATTAAGGGAGACTGAACACAGCTGAGTTTTGAGCTCTTTGAAGGCTTTATTGGAAAATGTAGCTTTGGAGCTGGAAGTTGTTTAGATTAAGATTTTCTGTTATATTGGATTGTATTAGAGAAATACTTTGTCTCAGGTAGCTGCAAAAGCAGCGCATTAGTGGGTGCCTGTGTGAAAAATGTTCTCTTTCAAATCATAATTCAAAGGACTTACAGTAGCTGTTTTATTCTGGTTTATTAATGGATTATACAGTATACTTGTGAAACGACACAGAATAAAAGATGACTTTTTTCAATTAATTTATTTGAATATTCATCACTAAGTGTTTGTTATCACAGGCTCCTCTTAGCTTTAGTAATGAATATTGTCATGATTACTGGAATATTGTGGGTTCACTGTTTGGTGATTAGATTTGCTTGTTTGGTTCTCGGTAGTGGGTGCACATTAAAAGGCATTAATTAATTTCATGCCGCTCATAATGGATGACCCTTGACAGGGTCGCTATAAAACTAATTACACACAGATACATATTAGTATGAGGCTTTTTTTCTTGTTCGTTATCTATCCTAAGTGCAGTCTCTTGTGAGCAGTGACATCCAGCTGCTTCTCTGTTTCGCTTTGTCGCTTTCTTTCCTCCTTACTCCCCCTTTTAAACCTCCTTTGTTGCCCTTGCCAGCTTGTATCATAGATTTTGACGGGGGTTGAAGGAGAGGAAAACTGATTTACTTACCTCCTTTTATACTATTTGAAGGTGAAATCCCAACCAGGGTTCAGTGTCACATCCATACATGAATATGTAATCCATAAGGGAGGGGCTGTAGGGATTCAAATGCAATCTAAAATAACTCAGCAGAAGCCTCCAGCTTGACTAAAGCATTTTGTTTTTGTTTGAATTGTGTCTTTTTAGGTTACCTTCTCACCAGGCAAGAAGGACAAGCCGGCTCCCCAGAGAAGCCGCTGTCAGATCTGGGTCGCTTATCCTACCTGGCATATTGGAAAAGTGTCATACTGGAGTACCTTTATAAGCACCCAGATAAACACATCAGTGTTAAAGGAATAAGCAGGGCCACTGGGATGTGTCCACATGACATTGCCGCTACTCTCCAGCAGCTCGGCATGATTGACAGACAGGATGGCAGGTCAGTTTCCGAGCTGCAGTCTCCTTCAGCCTGTGCTGCCGCTTCTGTATGCTGTCTGACTTATCCAGGCCAGCTGGTATTTTTAACAGTGTATCCATTAATGCAGCTGAATATTGACAGAAGTAAGTCAGGTTAAGCACCCCCAAGGACGTGGAGCACCTGCTTTCCCAAAGAGCTCATCTTTGTGCTCATATTTAACCACATATCACCTTCTATCTACCCTGGCTCATTCTTTTGTGGACATGAACTCATGGGTTTTTCTCACTGTGACTCAGGATCGTGTTAATCAGAAGAGAGCGAATGATTCAGAGGCACATGGAGAGGCTGAGAGCTAACCCACGTATGAATGAGGTGGACCCCGACTCCCTGCGCTGGACACCTTCCTCGGGCTTCAACGCTGTCCTGTCTGAGGAGGAAAGGGAGGCAGAGATGGATGTAAGTTTCCTTGTTCCAGCAGACACTAGTTATTTGTTTACACTTGCCTGAAATGCTGTTATTGAATGTTTGTTTGATTAGCTGGGGAGTTCAAATAGAGACCATTAATGGGAAAGTCATTGTCACTGTCAGCAGGCATCTAATGTTGTGCAAAATTGGCCTAAATCAGTTCACTACATAATTGATAGAGCTGAAGATTCCATGAAATGCAATTTCTCCACGGTTGCTTAATGGAAATGTTTTTTCCATGATGGGCATATGTCCAATCAGGACGTGGCGTTTTTTATTAGGAGAAACCTGCAGTGATTAATTTGTCATGATGTTAATTTCAGTCTCTTGTTTTCCCACTAGCGTCACTGCTCAGATGTTGGAGCTGTACATGTGCTTCTCCCAGAGATAATGCATCTTGTCTGTTTAATTACCAGGCTGAGCGGCTGAAGGAGCAGGCCAGTTGCTGGGAGAAGGAGGAGAGAGAGAACTACATGATGACTCACAGTAACAGACAACCTCTCACGAAGGTCCACTGCAAGGTTCCCTACAGGACCTATGAACGCCGTCCCGCACCGTCCTGGACCAGGCGCATCCAGCAGTCGAAGGAAGTGAGTGATGATGAAGCTGATGACGACAACGATTATGACTCCGACGCCTCAGATGGCTCACCATCCATCCTGACAAAAGCCCATGCAATGCTTGCAGCCAAGAGAAAGGTGACTTTTATTTTTTTGTTCATGTGTATCATGCTTCTTTTTTTTTTTCTTTTTTTTTTTTTCATCCCTGGTGGTATTATCTCATAGATTATCTGGAGTTGAATGTATATCATTAAATATTTTCCTTCATTAAAGACATCCTTCATTAAATGTTGTGTATTTGAGTGAGATCATAAATATTCATGAATTCAATGAAAGGTTCAGTGGCTTCCTCCTATCATCTGGAGTCTCCTTGTGTGCCTGCAGCTGTAGATAATAGATTGTGTTTTCACTGCTGGTGTCGAGACAGTGCAGGCTAAACCTTGTACTATTGTCAATGGTCATGGTTAATTTACTGCCCTCCTGTGTGCTTCTCACATCTGTTCTGGCTAGATGGCACTGCCCCCTTGTGCTGGAGATAATATTACAGCTGGTTGCATATTGTTAGGGAGACCTTTTAAACAAAAACTGACTGTTAGAGTTTATTTAGTGCATTATTGACAGTACTGATTTCACATTCTTCGTGTGAAGGATTTTGGAGTGGAGAGTGGTTGAGTCGCAGGCAGACAGTGGGAAACAACTTGAGAATGTAAAATATAGACTGTGGTTTCTGCTTACTCTGCTGGCCTCATTTGTGGTTTTCAACACCAGGCTGCATTGCTCAAACATTTAGCCTCACAGTGTGGTTTTAACATTTTACATTTAGCACAAAAGCCTGAATCCATTTCTGCTATATCCTCATGGAGATCATCCACCTAGTGCCCCAATTTTCAATCTTTACATAACTACATTACTCTGATAAAGGATATATTCTATTTTCATTAATTGTTCTTTTGTGTTTCAGAGAACTATTGTGCTCAAAAAGAGAGGGCGTAAGAGAAAGAGAATAAACAGCAGCGTAACAACAGAAACCATCTCTGAGACAACGGAGGTGCTAAACGAGCCATTTGACAACTCTGACGATGAGCGTCCTATGCCCCTGCTGGAGCGCACCTGCAGAGTGGGTGAGATAGAGCAAGAACAGGAAGATAGGACACCAATTATACCAATGAAACGGCGAAGAGGTCGCCCAAGGCTGAAGAAAAATGCACAGAAAGACAATCTTGAACACTGGAATGAAGGTAATACCTATAATAGGACTGCCATATTATACTGGGCTACATTATTTCTCTTAAAATAATCTTATTGCAGATTGTCCTGTCTCTGGCAAAAAACAGTGAACAGAAATTATTTTTATTTTTCATCTCTAGGAGCTGACATCCTCTCTAAGAGACCCAGTAGAACCCGTCCAGTGAAACGGAAGAAAGGCTGGCCCAAAGGAGTGAAACGTGGCCCTCCTAAATGGAGGCTGAAGAATGAACGAAAGATGGGCTTCAAGCTCAACCTCTACACACCCCCTGAAACCCCTATGGAAGCAGAGCAGCATCATATTCAGACTGGAGAAGCAAAAGGGAAGCCTGACCAGGCTTTTATCAGCACAGACAAGGTCAGCAAAGCAGGCAGAAGGTCAGCTAGTCCAGGAATGATGCCCGAGAGACTCCCCACTGAGCCCCCAAGTCCTGCTGACCATGGCTCCCAGAAGTTGAGTTCAGCAGAAGAATCATCGGTGGCTTCTCCAGTGTGCTCAAGTGTTGCCTCCCCTGGCGCTATGTCTCCAAGGCTGGAGGACAGAGGTGATTACTCAGAGCCACCTGAAGATGACCAGCAAGAGAGTGAAAACGAGCAGGACTCCCAAGCCAAAGATGTGAAACGCAGCACAGAGGGCGCTCCATCAGTCGAGAATGATAATGAGGAGGAGGAGGAGCAGATAACTCAAGTTGAGGATCAGGATGCAGATGATGAAGATGACAGTCACAGCAAGGCAGGAGAACCTGAGAGCATCAAAGCTGAATTGGAACAGAATGCAAAAGAAATACCTGAATGCACCCCACCTTTTTTAGATCCAAAAGAAGACAATGACTCTGAGTTGAGTCAGCAGGTTTCTACAGTAACATACAGTGAAGAGAAACCAGCAACTGCTGCAGAAAGCCTCCAGGAGGCAGTGACAGAAGCAACAGTAGCAACACCGCCACCTAAAGCAGTAGCAGTTGCATTGGTAGCAGCTGTAGACTCTGATAATGCTCTGGACTCTGAGTCAGAGGAGGAGAGCACTCCCAGTCCTTGTCCAGATCACCCGCCTCCTCAGCCTGCAGAGAGACAAGCACTGAGTCCCATGCAGAGGGAGGATGCCCCAATCTGCACAGAGATTGACTCAGAGACAGCCCAAGCTGTTCAGTCCCTGACACAGGAGACAGAGCGGGAAAATGTTTTCCCTGACTGTGTAGAGAGCCAGGAACCCTGCAGGAGCCTGCAGACCTACACCCATGTGGCCCAGAGCCCCCAGCTCACTTCACTGGATGACTGCCCCCAGTCAGACCACAGCAGTCCCCTTTCCTCTGCACAGTCACATCCCAGCCAGTCAGTACGCTCTGTCAACAGCCCGACTGTCTCCATCCTGGAGAGCGGCTACACTCAGATTAGTCCCGACCACAGTGCCATCTCAGTGCCCTCGCTCCACAATATGGAGACAAGCCCGATGATGGATGTCCCATCTGTGTCAGATCACTCACAACAGGTGGTGGACAGTGGCTTCAGCGATCTGGGCAGCATCGAGAGCACCACGGAGAACTACGAGAACCCCAGCAGCTATGATTCTACCATGGGGGGCAGCATCTGTGGGGCCGGCCCCACCCAGAACAGCTGCTCCTATGGCAGCATTCCCCCTAGTGGCCTGGCCCAGAGCAGCTGCGCCGTGAGCCAGCAAATGGCTGCTGTCAACCCTGGCAGCTGTGGGATGATTCAGCAGAACAGCCTGAGCTCCCCACCGCACTGCAACGTCAAGTCACCACAGGGCTGTGTGGTGGAGAGGCCTCCCAGTAACAGCCAGCACAGCCAACACAGCCAGCGCAACCAGCATAGCCAACACAGTCAACACAACTCTCACAGCAGGCACGGCCCACACAATCAGCACAGCCAACACAATCAGCATGGTCCACACAATCAGCTAAGCCAGCACAGTCAACACAATCCCCACAACCAGCATAGTCACCACCACAATCACCACCTGCAGCACAATCAGCTCAGCCAGCACAATCAGCACGCTCAGCATAGCCTTCACAATCAACACAGTCAGCATGGCCAGCAGCAGCCCATGGCACAGTGCGCCATTCCCACCAACTTTGCCACCACCATGCAGCTGACAGACATTTCTGAATCTGGCAACACAAACTTTGCGATCTTCGAGAGGCTCAACCACCAGGGAGAGTACGGCAGCGGACACTACTCTCAGTCATCTGGCCTGAGTCTGGCCAAACTGCAGCAGTTCACCAACACATTCATAGACCACCCTCACTCGCTGCCTTTCAACCACTCTGCCTCACACCCTATCACATCTTATGCAAACACACCTTCGCTATCATCACAGCACTCCAGCCTGGTCTCCTTGTCCCAGACCCCACATAGAGTCCCCAACCCACAGGTGCAGGCCACCATGACCCCACCCCCCAACCTCAGCTCCCCACCTCCCATGATGCTGCAGCGCAACATGGGCATCCCCCCCTCGCAGCAGATCCAGCCCCAAATGGCCTCCAAGACTCACATCTCAACACGCTCCAAGTCGGCCCCGCTGTCGCACCAGCAGCAGATGTACGCTCGGCCACCACAGACTGTGGCCATGCAGGCGCCATCCAGGACACTGGCTGCCATGCCACGCATGAACATGAGCGTGAACATCATGCAGGCACCAGCCTACAATGTCAACTCCATGAACATGCCCTCCCTCAATGGCTACAGCATGAGCCAGCCCATGATGAACAGCGGCTACCATGGCAACCATGCCTATATGAACCAGTCACCCCAGTACTCTATGCAGATGGGCATGATGGGAACACAGCCATACCCCCAGCAGCCCATGCAGGCTCCACCACATGGCAACATGGTGTACACTCCAGCTGGTCACCATGGTTACATGAACACAGGCATGTCCAAGCAGTCCCTGAAAGGGCCTTTCATCAGGCGGTAACTGACTGAGCTGGTTCTTCTCGTGTGCATTTTGCTTGCAGATGCACTGATCTGGCCTTGTTTTCTTTTTTTTCTTTTTTTTTTTTGGTGTCTTTACGTTATTGTTTATTACTTAAAAACCAGCAGCAGCACTTGGAAAGAATGCAAAATTTTTCACCAGTGAGTAAACTTTGAAGCTAATGTTGAAAAGTATTTTTGTTTCTCCAGATGGGAAGCCTTACATCATTATGATGAAAATCTATTTAATTAGTGTTAGTGTCTCTAATGTGTCTTTAGAGCAGGCGGGTTCAGAGCTCAGAGGTAGAGATTTCATCAGTGGTCCTGCAGTCGTGTAGCAGCCTCAAATGAAGCCATTTAATGTGCCTGCTACAAGTGGAGTTAGTGGCTGTTTGTACCTGTCTAACAGTGCTGACAATTAGTTTGTACTATACTCATGCCTTTGTATATTTAAATTATTGTACTTATTTTGTAAAGTGACAACTAGCATGCTTCAGTCTCTGTTAGTGACAGTGCATTGAGTAGTACTGTACAAGTGTTGTGCTTAATAGCAAGCCATTTTAAAGATATCTGGCCTTTAATAGGTTTCCCTCCACAGGGAGAAAGATGAAACTATATTTTGTTAATTCTAATAATGTAAAAAAAAATGTAAACCTAGTCCTGTTTTATGTTCAGTTTGAGAGGTTTTATTGCTATGTATGTATAATTCTGAAGTCTTTTGTAACAGATCTCCTTGAGGCAGCTTTCTGTTAAATAAAGCAGACTGATTTCTGTCAAAATAACAAAGCATATCTCAGTGTTTGTACCCTGAAAAATTCTAAAACATTTCAAAATGTCCAGAAGTGTGGCAGAATTTAAAAGAACTAAATGATTATAATGATGAATAACAATAAAGAAAATATAAATTTAGTCCAAAGTTGATATTTTACATAATGCCTTTAAAGCTACGTTTTCATTCCATCTGTAGATTTGTTTTCTATCTTTATAAAATGTTGGATTTATATTTTACCGAAGTGTAGAAGAATAGAGCCTGTGAATAGACCAAACTAAGCTAATGGATTGCATGTAAAACGCAACTTGTACTTGTGTTTTTGTTTATATTGCTCTTTTTGTAGCCTTTGTACCTGTACAGCGTTGCTGGTATGAACAGGGGGGAAATACCTGGCTATGTGCACAAAAGTTGGACAGAAAGACATTCTTGTATTTAATACTTTTCTCCTTTTGTCAGTCACTTATAATGCTGTACATTTTAGCATAAGAATAAATTATGATTGATCATGTACTCTATTGTTTTCCTTTAATTTGAAACATTTACTGGCCTGAGATGTGTCCCAGAATGAGAATGCAGTAGTAGGTGATTCTTAGGATGAATTTATGGTGACCCAGGCAGCTGTTTTCTCTGCAGAAAAGTATTTTAAAATAAAAAAAAGAATGAGCAAAAAAGTAAACTTGACTTAACTGTTCTGATATTTGACTTCACTCTCTAAAAACTTTACTTGAAACTACAACTTAAGTGTCTCGAGTTAATAGTAAGAAGATGGAACAACAGCAGACAGACCTTGACACATGCTGAATATTTAATTATTAAACCTCTACAATAAAGGGACTTTGTCTCCATTATTATTAAAAACCAACTCCAAAGGGAAAATGTTCATATGCTGTGTTTTTGTGGTCAGCCTTCAGAGACCTAAAGCACTTGCAAATTCCTTATGTAAACTTGTGACATGACTTGAACTACTTCACAGTCTGGAGACTTTATGAGATTTGCACTGATAGACTCGAGACTTAACTTGGATTTGTCTCACATTACGCAACACTTGATTTGAACTTTTTCTTCAGTGGCTTTGAACAGACAAACTGTGACAGATCTGAGACTTGTCCGATAAAGCTGTTACATCACCAGGATCAAGTTACTCGACACTTCCTGCGATGGATCTGGTACTTCAGCACGAGTTGAATCTTAAGTCTGAGATTTGCTCTGATATACTTGACTTTTAAGTTGTCTTGAATCCAGTGACTGGAGATTTGAGTGGACGTGTCTCAAATTACTTGAAACTCGACTTGAACTCTATTCACTTGAGGCTTGCTCTGAAGCTCAACTTGACCCACGACTTCCGTAAATCAACTCTGCTCTTCGGAGTCTCTTTTCTCCAGGAGATGCATGTCCAGCTCTCTCAGCTGTTTGAGGAAGCCCCAGTTGGGGATGATCCGCCTGCGTTTTTTCACGTGCTCGATGGCATCAACCACCGTCATCCTCTCAAAGATCATTAGGTAGGCGAGGAAAAGCGTGGCAGACCGACTCCTTCCCATCACACAGTGCACCAGCAGTTTATCTGGAGATAAATTACACAATGAGGGAATTGTAACATTACACAATTTATCTTACTTTTATTGTGTCTGTTCACCCAAATCACAAATTTTTTCACTTTCACTATGCATAAAGTTCTAAAGTTATTATTTAGTTGTCTTATTTTGTCAAATTTTGAGATGTGTGTGATTGAGATTTGTCTAAGTTAAGTTTAATTTGTGGTCCTCAAAAAAAAACAAACAATAGTATTCAACAGTCCTTATGGAAAGTGTCCACATTAAAGTCTGTAGACAATCTTTAGACGCCAGGATAATGATCCTGAAAAAGATGCATTAGTAACCAAAAGTATGTGTTGTCTTACTCTGTGGATTTCTCAGTGTTTCTTCAATAAACTGAGCAGCAGAGAAGAAATACTGGCTGAGGTCAAAGGTTGGGACATCTTCAGCTGCCACACCATAGTAGACAACGTCCATGTCACTGTAGTAAGCTGCTCCGGTGTCCACGTTGTTCCACGTGCCCTCTGCTGCATTCAAAATGTGCGTAATCCCCAACCTCTTCAGTTTATACTTGTCCTTTGCAGTCTGTCTGCAAGAAGATGATGTGGATATTAATCTAATCCACTATTATTTTATTCACTTTAATCATTTCTTACTTTTTTTACTTACTCGTCCCCAATATAGACATTAGGCCAGACCTCGTTGACATGAGCATAAGCAACACTCTCACGGTTGAGTATTTTCTCCAGCTCATAGCCCCCAGGTGTGACATAGTCATCCACTGGTCTGGATTTCTCTGCTGCCTTTGTAACATTTATCTTGGTGCAAGTCTCTGACTTGTGAGAAGCCATTTTCTCACTGTGGCTTCCTTTCACACATGATTTATTAGCTTAAGGGGAAAAAAGAAAAACCACAGTTGTTTTTCTTTCCTTCCACTTTTCTCTCTCTACAATCAAGAAAGCGTACAGTTTTGGTTTTCCGTTTTTGACATGCATCTCCAAAACCACTCACCAATAGATTGAAGTCCTTTGTTTTCCCACTTGAAAATAAAGTTTTCATCATTCTGGCAGCTTGTTGTGAAGCGGTCCTTAAAGGCAGAACATGGTAAGGTTTAATTCAGGCAGACTCAAGTCAGGGCACAGATTGTATAACCGCTTTGTGACGGGCATCAAATGCAGGGGATATTTTTAGGGCTGTGATGCGGCAGGCTTCTGACCTTAGCTGCCACATTCTCTGCCTGTGGGGAAAACTTCCACCCAACCAGTCCCTGCCATCCACTTCTAAACCCACAACTTTAATCTGTGCTGCTGGCAGGAAGCCATGCTTATCCAAACTTTGCACTTGCCAAAGGATACCCATATTCACTGGAGTGAGCAGGGCACTCGGAGCTTTTTTCCCCAACCGTATGAGCGACTCCTTGAAATTGTTTCAGTCTCTCTTTGCCTTTCTGCATATCTTCAGATGCCGGGAGAAACTGTGTAAGCGCTGCCTCACAACACCCGCTAAGGTTGTTCTGCATCTTCTGGAGCCTTTCGGGGGCCAAAAGAGAACTGAAATGTGTCAGACTGTTAGACAGAGGAGGTTTTTCACAGGATGGCACATGTCTTTGATTCTCTGTTATATGATATGCATGGTCCATTCAGTGATCTAAATGCAAGGCCCCAAAGTGGGAGTGTGATGATGACTGTATTGCAGAACGGCTGGGTGAAGCTGCTAACATGTCAGACAGAGTTTTCACACTATCAGACTCCTTTATTTTTCCCTCATATCTTCATACTCTGCCATCATTCATTCTGACAGTGAAATCATTAAACCTGTGATATCCAATTCCTTTTATTTTGACAGCATCTTTCTCTCTCTGTCTCCCAGTGTGCTCTGGAGAGCATCTCTTATTAAGATGGCTTCATCGTTTCATCTCTTCTCAAAGTCTGACCTGAATCTGTATACACGCTCAGAACCATGCCGGCATATTTTTGTCATCTTGTATCAAGCCTCTTTAGACATCACAGTTTTAACTGTACGACGTAGGATTGCAGCAGTTTAGACACGGTATTTTGAGAAATCTAAATAAATAAGTGGAGCATTGTTTATTTATAGGCATACACTGTCTTTGTGTTGTTCAAGTACAGCAGGGTTTTTGGCCGTTGTGCTCCATTTATTGTAATAGCCTCTGTGATGTTAAATGTGCTGTGTATTTGACATACTATAGGCTTAAAGGACCATACCAGTGTTCTGGTATGTTTCAACTCCTTAACTACACATCATAGCTGTTTTCTAATGTATTTGTGAATTTACATTTAGTCATTTTTACAGATGCTTTTATCCAAAGCGACTTACAAGTGAGGGACACACACAGGAGCAACTTGAGGTTAAGTGTTTTGCATGTAGTGTGTAAATGATTGATCTACCAGATGAGCCACAGCTACCCCAGATATCATTTCTGTACTATATAAAAACATTCAAATAGTTCCTGACTAGTCTAATCACAAGTCATTCAACTGAAAAAACGTTTAGCCCTACATCAGTCTCATCTTCGCATGCTTAAATTATATCTTCCTCCTCCGCAGGGCCAAGGATGAGTCCAGGTGACAGAGTTGGTTCAGAAATCCAACATTTGGGAGAATATTTCTGTGCCTGTGAACAGCTTCCGCTGCCTCCATGAGGGTAAGTCTTTCTTTGATCATTAGGAAGGCCAGTACTAGAGCTGCTGAGCGGCTGATTCCTCGAGCACAGTGGACGAGCACCTTACCTACACAGACAAGAGACAAATCACCTCACATGTCAGATTCTTCTATGAGGCACACCTAACATGTGTAACAGTACAGTCAGACCATGGTTTGTTATTCAGTATAGAGAAGCTGTGATGAAAACAAACTGTGATTGTACAAAGATCTGTATTATTCTTCACATATAAAACGTATAAAACCTAAAGCATCAATTCTGAAACTGTTTTTCTTATAAGCTAAATGAAAAAGCAAATATTTATTCATGTAAAACTAACTTAAGAAATAAAAAATGCCTTTTCAATAATGTACTCATGAAGAGCATATGTACGAGCTCAGGTGGAGCACCTCAACTAACCTGGCCTCAAATCCTGATTTCAAATTTTCAGCTTGATGATGCATTTTGTCATATTTTTGGTTTACAATATAGTATTACACCCACCAATCATAATCTGTTTCTTCTGTTTAATGTGGTTTAAATGCACTCATACCTTCCTGACTCAGAGCACTGTGAATAACATCAGCCGTCTCAGTGAAGAATGGGCTTAAATCAAAATCTTTACAGTCTGGTGCTTCTACTCCATGATAGAGTATGCTGATGTCTTTGTAGAAAGATGGCCCAGTGTCAATGTGCTGGGGGCCATGTGCAGCATTCACTATGTGTGTAATTCCCAGATTCACTAACAGGGTTTTATCCTGAGCTGCAGCCCTGTAAACGACACAATGCATGATCATTTTTAGTGATCATTCTCATCTGGGGCCAGCTCTGTAATTGTATGTTTGCAAATGCATCACTGGTGACTCAAATGTACACATTTTATATTTGTCCCATCAACTGGCCAATTACAGGACTTGTTTGCAGCAACAGTTTCACAATCAGATCACCATATTGCAGTAGGGCCCTGAAGTGAGAATGTCACTTACGCGTCTCCAATGTAGAGGTTGGGCCAAACCTCATTGACAGCTCCAGTGGGGCGCCTGTTCTTCAGCAGAAGGCTGAGCAGATCGCAGGTGGGTGGTGTCTGATACTCCGGCTCCTCCTCTGGTGTCATATCTGCATCTGTCCCTTCAGTGTTGTCACATAATTAACACAAATTATATTAAAAACTTACATAACTCAGCAGTTAACTTCAACAGAAAACTCACCAATGTTCCTGGAGGGAAAATTTGAGAAGTTGTTGCTGCTGCTCTGCTAGTTTTTCCTCCCTTAGGCACTTGGAAAGAAACTGAACTAAACTCTAACCTTAATGGTGGAGCTCCCTCTGTTTTTCGTCTGAGCTGGATATCGAAGCTGCTCAGAGGCCGAACCCTGCTGGCACAGAACAGCTAAGCATGCCAGATCTGGGCAGGAGCAGTGTGGACTATTTATTCCTCGGATCACTGTGACAGAAGCCAGACTGCTTGTGTTGTGACAACTTTAACTAGAAAACCGCAGCAGTGCTTACAGTTTTAATAGTGTAAGTGATTCAAAACATGGTCAGCAATTATTGTCAGGTTGTGACACCGAGTCAGTTCAAAGCATATCAATTTATATTTAATGTAGGGTGATAAAAATTCCAGTGTTGGTGTTATTTTATCTTTTAAATTTTAAACAAAAAATCTAAACGTTTCACCATATACTGTGTATATTGATGGAATGGCAATAAATACTTGACTAAACCAACAATAAATTTATCTTAATAACATGAATGTATCCAGTGTTTAGCCAATACCTGGTGCTATCATCCCAAAACTATTAAAAACACGTGTAAATATGTTACTTTTTGCATGTTGTTGGACATGTTGTTGCATTTTCCATGCAGACACAACTGAGAATTGTGCACAATTCACACTGTTGAGATAATTAAACCACCAGTAGTTTGTGACAAATAACTTTGCCTCAGTGTCCATTTAGTAGTTAGTCTGAGAGTTTGTCATGGAATTACCAATGAGATTTCTATTTTTTCTGAGCTCTTTAAAGGTGCCCTGTGTGAATTCAGGTATGTGTGTCCTTGACGCCAAAGTGTCACAGTACAGTACAGTATTTTCTTTATTTATAACATGCTTGCAAAACTAATTTTTTGCAGGGTTGCAGGCTTCTTCTTCCTTGCCTTTGTCAGTGCATTGCTAAACTTTTTGGATCATTACTGTCACCTTCAGTCAGTGAATATTGTGATACCAGTGGAAGAAATATGTATCCCATCAACTGTATTCTTGTATTCGTTTGCACTGTAGCACAAGTTTCTTCTTGACTGTGGTTACAGTGGCTGACAACCACTCTAACATGAGGTTATTTAGTGTCCAATCTGCCTTTACAATGATTGTATTCATTGTAAAATAAAATAAAAAGCTTTGATAATAGAATTGAGATGTGTGCTCATATTAATTAAAAGATGAAATAATAATAGTTTTAATGTTGTATAGTACACTTTAATTTCTAACCAAAAATGCAATTTATCTTACAAAGAAAACATATTTATATTATATGAATGTTTTTCATCTTGAAACTCAGATACTGACAGGAGACAATGCAGTAATCCAAATTAAAAATTTTCTCATGTCCGCCCATTGACACTCCAGCTGCCCAATGAGACCTGGCAGTGCAGCTTTTTGTCCAGCTCTCTGAGCTGTTCCAGGAAACCTTCATTCGGGGAGATGTTCCTTTTAGCGCTGACAGCTTTGATTGCATCCACCAGTGTCACGTTCTCATGGATCATCAGGTAGGCCAAGACCAAGGTGGACGAGCGGCTAAGACCCATTGCACAGTGGACAAGAACTTTACCTGCCAATCAGTGGAAACAAAAACTCAGCATCACATCCTGTGGATCATTTCAAAGCTCAGCCATCCTTTACCAGCTCTGTGTCTAAATTTACACCATGCAACAACTGGATTATTGTGGTGAACTTCATTCTGTCTAATTTGTTACTCCACTGTGGATTAAAACCCATGCACATCACAGAGAGTAGTACTTCTAACTCCTGACTATAAGTTTTCAACAATGTTGCAACAAATGTTTCTACACATGGTAATCCCTGGTTCCTTATCAGACCTGAGGATTAGGGCGCAGAGGAGCGCGTAATTGAACTGTCTTGGCGTCTGTGTATTTCTGCCGGGGATTACTGTAGGCCCCGCCACACACTGGAGCCCCTGATCAGCCAGCATGTGAAAAAGGAGGCCTCAGCTTATTACTGTCATGTCAGATACTGACTTCACTTTGCATAACAGGCCAAGCAGACACAGGCCACAAACATAATTGTGTAATTTCCATGTCCAATAAAAGTGTTGCTTACAAATTACCGGGGCAATCCATTTAAAACCAATTTTCCTGGCCAAGGTCTGAGCTCATGAGAAGATTACCATAGGGGAAGGATAGTGGCTTGATATTATGTTTAGCGTTTGATTTGCATTTTAATGACTAATACAACTAGGGACTGCTGTAATGGGAATTGACTGACAAATGTTTCCATATCTTGCCTTGAAGAAAAAAAATGTCTGTCCCAAGTTAATGTGTAAAAATGGTGAGAAATACCTTAAGCACACTGAGAGCTCCTCACCTGTGGCCGAGCTCAAAGCGTTCTTGATGAAATTGGCCGCTGGGTAAAAGAAGGGACTTAAGTTAAAGGATGGCATGTCAAAAGCTTCCACTCCGTGATAAGTGATTTTGGTGTCTCTGTAGAAGCTGGGCCCCGTATTCACGCTGAACTTCCCATCAGCTGCATTAAGCACATGGGTGATGCGGTGAGCCTGGAGTGTGCTCTTGTCTTTGGCTGCATACCTTAATGGAAAAGCATAAATATCTGTTAGAGCAGATAAGTGAAAGAAAGATTTTTTTTAAGTCACTCACCACAGAATATTTAGCTTTGAACAGTCTGTAGCAGGGCTATCTGTGAGCTCTGTGTAGCTCAATCTCTGTGCATAATGTAGCTATATGCTACATCAACATGGTGTCATTGACAATGCTAATATGCTGTTGATGATGTTAAGCAGGTACAGTGCTGTGAAAAAGTATTTGCCCCCTTCCTGATTTTTTTGTCAATTGTCATGCCAGATGTAAAGTACGGAGCCCCCTAGGGGTCATGTGGTAGAAAAAAATATTTAGGTGAAATAAGTGGTAGAAAAAAAAATTCAGA
>JAUMHL010000012.1:12040229-12072227 GCA_032362345.1 Sandelia bainsii
ATCATAAAATAACAAGGCATTTAAAGTCACTATTTAGCTAATGAGCGTGGCTGCTCCTTCACCTAGAGTTCAGGGTGAGGTTTCCACTGTGCAAACCTCTTGTCCATTCTTATCCGTGTTTATCTCATGTTTGTTCAAGATAAAAGTGCTCAGTCTGCCTGTGCAGCACAAAAAAATGTCTGAAACTTGTTTATCTCTTATAATTTTATCACAGAGTGAAATATTTTCTATGCCACAGTCTGTTTTGTTTGAATTATTGGAGTATTGCTGATTCAGTGGAAATAGTGTGTCCAACAGTTTTTACTTCTCCTTAAGATGCTTTTGTTTGTTGATGAGGAAGTCAGTAAGGTAATGACTGTAAGGCAGAGCTTAGTGTTCTGAGTTGCACGTAGAAAGTTTGATGTTCTTCTCTCCAGCCTTTAGAGCAATCAGGAAATGACCCAACTGAGTGTCCGTCGCTGGACACCCAAACATGTGGCCAGGTGGCTGAAGGAAGAGGGCTTCTGTGACTATGTGGACCTGCTGTGCAACAAACACCGACTGGACGGCACCAGCCTGCTCGCCCTCAGCGAGTATGACCTCCGTTCACCGCCTCTGGAGCTCAAGGTGCTGGGAGACATCAAGCGGCTGATGGTGTCGATTCGCAAACTGCAGAAACAGAACATTGATGTGATGGAGGAGTTAGGTCTTCCCTTTGATGGTCACTCTCCTACAGGCTCTGGAGGCAGTTTGGAATGGCTGTGTAATGGAGACCCAGGCAGAGACTGTGACAGCACTGACACAGCACCGGTGGGAGAGGAGTACCACCAGTACACTAATGGGAAGTACAAGCAGCAGACGAGGCGTCTGGACCCAGAGTACTGGAAGACAGTGCTTAGCTCTGTCTATGTGGTGTTTGTGTTTGGATTCACTTCCTTTGTCATGGTTATAGTGCATGAGAGGGTGCCTGACATGCGAACATACCCTCCACTGCCAGATATTTTTTTAGACAGGTGAGTATGTGACAGCTCTGACATGTGCCACAAAAGAATCTAAAACATTAGTCAGCTGTTAAATGCCAAAGAAATATATTTTTATCAACTGTCAGAATATCACACCAGATGGTGGACAATATAACTGTCCTAGTTCCTTGTAGCATGTTTCTATAATTGTCCTTGCATATTCCTGATGGGCTAGCTTTGGTTCAAAGAGGTCTTTGAGAATTCAGTGACCGACTTTTTATTCTCACTCGTTGTTTATGACCAGCTTTGAGCTTTTTATGGAAAGTTTTAGCTTATGGTGCGAGCTGGTTTCAGGGAATTCCAGTGTGTGTTTGGAAAGAGGAAACATGCTGAGGCAGGTTATTCATGCTTGTTACAAATCTTAATCTAGTCTTGTCAGTTTAGTAATATTATATACAGCTTTGTTTAATATTTTTCTATAAAATCAGTTGTGGACGTAGAATCATTATGATTTTATTGATAGCTGACTCTAGAGAGATAACGAGAAGTGATGGGAAAGAGAGATGGAGAGTGATAATCATGGTTGGCCCTGTAAACACTGGGCTACCAGGACACCCAAATATGTCAGCAAGCATTTACTGTGGTGTTTGTCAGTTGAATTCTTGTTAATTTACAAAATGGTATAATAATTTCATTTTTATTAAATCTCATCTCTGATTTTGTTTCAGTCAACTGAATGCCAATTGTTAAGTCTGTAAAACTACATTTCTGAAATATCGAAAGTGCTTTAGTGATTTACAACACCAAAATATTTAATTTACATAATTAAACTGAGAAAATAACTAAATCCACATACTGTGATTTAAACAATTGATAACTTGTAAAACTGCTACAGATTCATTTTCTGCTGATAAATTAATTGATGCGCTGTTTCAGCACTGGTCGCTTTTTTTTCTTTTGAACAGTGTGCCTAGAATACCATGGGCCTTTGCCATGGCTGAGGCGTGTGGTGTAATCCTCTGCAACATCTGGCTGCTTGTTCTGCTGCTCCATAAACACAGGTAAAGTTCTGACAGACTTTTACCTGATTATGTGATTTTTCTAGACTACCTACAGTGTGTCCCTTAAATAGAAGACCCAGGATAACTTTTTCTCATGACTTGCAGGTCCATCCTTTTGCGGCGCATGTGCAGCCTCATGGGGACGGTGTTCATGCTGCGCTGTATCACCATGTTTGTCACCTCCTTGTCTGTGCCAGGACAGCACCTGCAGTGCTCAGGAAAGGTAACGCACGCATGGTTTTGCATCTATCTTATTGTGAACACTACAGCCCTGCCTGCTTCCAAGAGCAGTTTCACTTTCTCCTTCCTAGATGTACGGTGACATGTGGGCCAAACTGCAGCGGGCTGTGGCCATCTGGAGTGGTTTTGGGATGACCCTGACCGGAGTGCATACCTGTGGTGACTACATGTTCAGTGGCCACACTGTGGTCCTCACTATGCTCAACTTCTTTGTCACAGAGTGTGAGTAGTTTTGCATTCAGTGATTTAGACTTAACTTTATACTATAACTTGTATATATATATATATAATATATCTTAATTGTATCTTTATTATACATATATTTCTTCTTTGTGACACAAGATTTAAAACCACTAAACACAATGATCTTACTTCATATAAAGACTTATAAAGACTGTCCTTTAAAATGAGAATGAGAATAATGAGCTGTTAGTAAAGGATGTAATATCAGAGGGTTAAAATATTAAGGTATGAGGAAGAGAGTTGACACCATAAATTGGGAACTTTGTCCCTTTGTTGCCACCCAGTGTCTTTTATTGGTAATGCAGCTGAAAATTAAAAATTGATTGAAACTTAACTGGAGAGAAATATTATTTCACACAAAAATATACTATATTTTTGGATGTTGTAATGTACATGTAAATTCAAATTCAAATTCAAATTCAAAACTGCTTCTCCTCCACAGACACTCCCCGGAGCTGGAACTTCATTCACACATTGTCCTGGGTCCTCAATCTCTTCGGCATCTTCTTCATCCTGGCTGCACATGAACACTACTCCATCGATGTCTTCATAGCCTTCTACATCACTACCAGACTCTTCCTGTACTACCACACTCTAGCCAACACTCGGGCCTATCAGCAGAGTCGAAGAGCCCGCATCTGGTTCCCCATGTTCTCTTTCTTTGAGTGCAATGTCAATGGGCCGGTCCCCAATGAGTACTGCTGGCCCTTCTCTAGACCTGCTGTGATGAGGAGGCTGATTGGGTGAAGAACGGCAGGGTGCAGCAGCAGTACTATCAGTACTCCTTAGCCTGTGCTGTGTCATCTGCTTTGTGAAGTTGCCAACTAAGACTGTGTTTGAAATCCTCATCAACAAAGACGACTGATGTGATCCTGTCAGCACCGAGACCTGATGGGATACACAGAGCCATACCTTCTTATATTCTGGCACTTACGTTCCAACCTGCTTCCCCTGTCACAGTTTTTATTTGGATTAGACAAAATCCAACAAACCCTGCAGAGTTTCTAATAAGCCTATTAACATGCTTTGCTTGATTTGAAAACTGAACAGAGAGGGGTTATGTTTTATTGGCTTGTTGCTCATTTTTCCTCTAAAGGGATATCATTTTATGTTGCATAAACAGTATTTTTCAGTACCCCACAGCTATAAAAAAATTGGATAGCACATGATAAAAGGAAGCCACATTAAGATAAGTCTCAGGCAGCAGTCTACTCATGTCTTCGTAGTAGTTTACAATTTCCTGTGCAATTAAAATAGCTAATTGTTTCAAAGTGTGGATCTTCATTCTTGACTTAATATTTTGTCTTACCTACCACTAACTATGTGGATCACTGTTAAAGCAATATGTGAAGATCTACCTTACACTAATGCTATTTCTGTATATAAATTTTTTCATCATGTTGAGAAGTTGATTGTTATGACAGTCTTCTACATTCCTTGAGAGAATTCTTATATTTTAACTATGTTATCACGTGCTGACAGAAAAACTCATGACATATTGTAAGATAAACAACTAGATCGACTCCTTTGTTTATATTGTTCACATAATCTGCCTTTTCTTGACCAGAACTAGAAAATCAGCCAAAAGTGTGTAACTAAACTTTTTTTCCCCCCAACTGTCTTAAATATAATTTTGCCAATTACCTCGAGTGTTCAAGTTCTTCGGTATAGAAACATCACTAATCTGTCATGTTTACAGTTGGTTCGTTGTATAGTGCTTTTAAAATATACATTTCATGTCATAGGGTGTAAATGACCAAGCTTAAATACCATTTGATCTTTATCTGAAAAACGTCTGTAGTAACAGTTCTTTAAATTGACACTTACATTTGTATACATTTGTTTATATTAATTTATTTCCTTTTGTAAATGTTGATAGGTATTTTTATATTTCACAAAGTTATAGCAACATGCACATGGATAAATTTGTTTACAGTTGCTCTTAACTGTTTATCTGAAACACAGTGTGCTATTTAAGTGTAAAGTTCAGTCATGTCCATCATTAAAGCTAAAATTAAAGACTTGGTACTTCTTTTTTCATCTTTTTTTCTCAGGCTGCACAACATATATAATGTCTATTGTCTCTCATATAACAGATATATATAATGGATGGTTTTCAGTATTACAGATAAACAGATACAAGCTTTTATTTGCTGTTTATTTTAACCAATAATTATGCTTTGTTGAATGGACATGTATGAAATATATGAATCTTAAGTTTGATTGAAGGGTGATACAATAGTAAAAATAGGAATTGTTCAGTTATGTATTGTACAATATTTTAATGTTTTTTTTTCATGGTACGGTAAAAATAAAAATAAAGATTAGCAAAACCATGCATGGGCGTATTGGTTGCCATGGTGATTTAGGTGTCTTCAACTTGCCGGCGTACTTGTGGCATAAATTTGGTATAAAAATATTAACCTTTTCTAAAAGCAACAATTACGTTTATTAATGTCAATCTATAGACCAAATACTAAATGAATAAACCCTGAATAACAAAAATATTATCTTGCTCCAATTTCAGTCGCGCACAAAATGAACAGCTATATTTTCGGGTCCTGCCACACCGAGGTCAGGAGGAGGGTATTTGTTGCGGCGTCTCCTCAGTTGTCCTACACCGGTGTTGACCACTTTTTCTGTCTTCTTCTCTCAATTCATAAGTTGACAGTTGTATCATCATCATCAACAACAGTAATATTCGGTAAGTAATAGACTCACTATTATTCAGGTTTTTCATGTTTTAATTTGTTGGAATGTCAGCAAGATGGCTGTCAAACGTCCCATCAGCTAGTTAGCTAGAAAACGCCCCCCTACCACACTCGTGTGTTCAAACTCCTGCAAGATGCGGAAACAGGCAACAGTGACTGTGTAATATTTCTTATGTCTGGCAAATTTCAGCTCTTATTTGAGTAGTAACGTAAAATTACAAACGTGCAATCCTCAAATGTGTATCCGTATGTTATTTAGAGTATGTCAGCATTGTCTCCCATATAGACTTAATCAAAAATGGATTATTCATATGGCTGCTTTGATAAGTTTGTTCATGTAGAAAAAGACGCTCTTTAAGTAGTGTTTTGTCAGATAATGCGAACACTGTTTGAGAAGGCTGCAGTCTAACCTTGACAGTGAGACGACGTTACAGCGTAAAGTGTGACTAATAGAGATACTGCAGGTGGCATCACTGATATTTCAATAACAGTGTGATACAACAAGTCTTGTTGTAGTTTGAAGTGCTTTTTTAACACATTTCCATACTTAATATATTTGTATAAGAAATTCGTTTCCCAAAACAATTGACATTATTTTGTGTCGTTGCCCCCAGAGTCATCGATTTTCAGTAAAAAAAAAAACTTCATACGTTCATTTTTGAAATTGCAGGATGTAAATTCACCCTATGTAGCTAAAATACCCAAATTCCCAGAAAAGACACTAAGAACATGGCCTCACTGTCTTTGAATGGTAGCTACAGTCTTGATAGGCCTAAACGTGACCTAACATTTACATCTTTGTCTCCAGCTAAAAGCATATTGTTCTCAACGATACCTATGGTCCCTTTCCACTATTTACACTCAATGTCATATTTGTGACAGGCAAAATGGCAGTTCCTCCAGCATATGCAGACCTTGGAAAGTCAGCAAAGGACATCTTCAATAAGGGATATGGTAACTAGAAGCAAGATGAAAGACAGTGTCATAAGTATTTATTTACTGACACTTGGAGGAGATGCTGGCTAGAAATGTATTACCAAGTCTAGGAAGTAGTTACTCACTCTCATTCTCCTTGCAGGTTTTGGACTCGTTAAGCTGGATGTGAAGACAAAGTCTTCAAGTGGAGTGGTGAGTTAATATAATGCAGTAGTGCATTGCAGATATTACCATCTGATTTTAGGATATTACATTATAACTCTATAAGCACATATGTTGGCTGTTAAGCTAATTATGTGCCAAAATGCCAAAAAAAGTTTATGTTGCATTCATGTTAAAAAATCAGTATTGGCCTCAGATCTGCCACAGTCAGCCTGTAATGTCTCAGCTGTATTGTTTTCTAGGTAGGATTAATTTTCTCTTGTATTCACTTCAGGAATTTAAAACATCTGGCTCATCCAACGTAGACACCAGCAAAGTGACTGGGACCCTGGAAACCAAGTACAAGTGGGATGAGTATGGGCTGACGTTCACAGAGAAATGGACCACGGAAAACACACTTGGAACAGAAATTTGTGTTGAGGATCAGGTAAACCAAAAACTATTAAATTATTATGAACCCTTTAATGAAACAGCTGTAAATTAATTGTGACTGATGAGGTGATTTTGTTCTTTAGATCACGAAAGGGCTGAAACTTACTTTTGAGACTACATTTTCACCAAATACTGGGTAAGCTCCAGGTTAAGATTTATCAGAAAATAAAGACTTGCATAATGAACATCCTTCTAACCTCTTTACCTCCTGGACGACGACTTCTTTTTACAGCAAGAAGAGCGGCAAGGTGAAGACGGCTTATAAAAGAGAATACCTTAATGTTGGTGCTGATGTAGATTTAGATTTTGCTGGTCCTACTATCCATGGAGCGGCAGTGGCTGGCTATGAGGGCTGGCTGGCTGGCTACCAGATGACCTTTGACACAGCCAAATCCAAGATGACCCAGAGCAACTTTGCAGTTGGCTACAAGACTGGGGACTTCCAGCTTCACACCAATGTGTATGTTTTATAACCAACAAATATTTGAACCAAGCAGAATGAATAACCGTTAAGTAACACAAATAGTTTTACAAAGCACTCACTGATCTGCTTAATCATGGTGTATTTATGTCAGGTTAAGCTGTTTGAAGAAAAAACAAAAACTGAAGTGGAAGTGACGTTGCACATTTATTGCTTTTTTTTTTTCCAGAAATGATGGTTCAGAGTTTGGAGGATCCATTTACCAGAAGGTTAACGACAACCTGGAGACTGCTGTGAATCTTGCTTGGACAGCAGGCAGCAATGGTACTCGATTTGGAATTGCTGCCAAATATCAATTAGACTCCAGTGCCTCCATATCGGTAAGTGTAAGTTTTACCTCTCCCATGGAAGTTAAGGTTTCCCTCCTGCTTGTCAACAGCCTATCTCAAAAATGTGTTAGCAGTTGAGTGAAATGTTGTGGAAAATTAGGCCATGGGCTAAGGAACAAGTGATCCAGGATTCTACAAACACATTTCTTTACATTATACACTGTTGGTTGCTTAAAAACAATCGGATACATATGTTCCATAATTGTCTATTACTTTATACTTTTATGTAGATTTTCCAAATGTGTTCTTTGAGTGCTTTCTAGTCTAACAATGCAATGATTTATTCTTTTTCTCTAGGCTAACGTGAATAATGCCAGCTTGGTAGGAATTGGATACACCCAGACTCTGCGGCCTGGTAAGAACCAGCCTAAAACACATTTGAAAACACCACCAAACATCAACCTTCTTTTCAGTTTTAAAAAATGCTTGTTAAATTTTTATTCAGGTATGAAACTTACCCTTTCTGCACTGGTGGATGGGAAGAATATCAATGCTGGCGGTCACAAACTAGGTCTGGGCCTAGAGTTGGAGGCATGAGGATCTGCTCTCTCATTTCATAAGAAGAAGAATAAGACATGAATCTGTCTCTGAGCGTTCCTATATGGTTAGCAGGAAAGATATTTTAAACGGATGAAGCCAAAACAAAGTTAAGATGGAAACCTTCCCACTAACCTCTATTCATTGCAGTCACAATAACTAGTCATATTGCAGTCACATGTATTTACTAACCAGTTACTCCTTCTGCCAGTTTATTCACTACAATGAAAAACCAGCCTCTGGGTATTGAAAGTTGGCTTCTTTAGTTTGACAATCCAGGAGTGGTAAAAAAAACAACAAAACAACTTATTATTTTGCTGAAGGGTGATTGTGTAGAATGAAAACCTGAGCTGCTATTTTGCACAGTAGAATATACTTTACCTTTATATAAGTTATTTCTCCTTTGTTTTATTTGCACATCTTTATTTATATTTTGGTAGTGATGATTTACCTATTATAAGGGTTACCCCCAACAAAAATGTGCTTATCAAGACTGAACTGGACTGAACTGAACTACTCTACTGGCTGGTCTTCACTTATCACCTGACAGTACTTTTATTGTGTGGTGTGGTGAGTTTTAGACCTCCACTACCTTAAGTATCTGCTTTTAAGTTGCAAGAAAATGCTAAATGAATTTTTATTTTCCTCAATGTGACTTGAGGGAAAGAATATAAAAGTGAATCAACTTTTCTTCCCATTTTTGAGGACAGTGATAGTCACAGAAAGCTGTTTGTGTGTTGGCATGTGTCTACCTTTGCAATAAAGTTCTGAAATGAACCTTTACATTGTCTTGTATTTTGACTACAACACATAGTCACACCCATATATATATATATATATATATATATATTCATATATATATATATAGTATATAGTCAGTATATGAATATATATATATATATATATATATATATATATATGACTGTCATCATTTTTACTTTGTAGACCACCACGCTGGATTTGACATGAAAGTTGTGCTTAAAGTGTAGACTGTCAGCTTTAGTTTATGGATTTGGTTGAAAATATGATGATCTGTGTAGAAGTTACAGCCATTTTCAATCATACACCCAAAAGTATTTCGCTAGTGTCATTCCTTATTTCTTTTACAAGTAAGCAGAAAAAAGGTTTAGAGATTATTTCAAGTGATGCATTTGTTACATTTAGAGCTGTACCTGCCAGTGAAGCAAAAAATAAATTCTGAAGTCCATCAGAAGGAAGGCAAAAACATTTATTTAGGTTTGGCCAAATCAACCATTTGGTACATTTAAAAAATGGTGAGTTCAGCAACATCAAAAATACTGCAAGACCATGGCAAACAACTGGGACAGATAATGGCAATATTCTTTGCAGCTGATGAAAAATCTCTATACAACCCTTGTCCTCATCAAGAGCATCATCCTGGAGATAAGTATATACGTGTAAAAGTCAACAATCTGCCAAAGGAACCTGTTCTCTTGTAGTTATTGATGATACAGGGCTGACAAAAGCAACACAATCAATTTTGAAGTGTTGGGGGCCATAAAATTATAAAAAATGTGTCACTTTTATAAATATATATGGCTCTGACATAGCACAGAGAATAGCTCAGATTTAGTTGAATAATGATGCACTCAAAAAAATGGCATGTAGTTTGTATTTTTAATTAAACCCCCCTCATCATTTAGTTTAAATGTTGCACTTGTAACTATAAAATGAATAATCCCTATTACTAAATCAGAAGTAATAATACTGAGACACTGCCATAATCACATTAACATGTAGTGATGTGCCCAGACAGCAGCACGTACTGTGTCAACCCCAGATGATAATTCACCTATGTTTAAAAAGACATAATAGTATCCTAGTGTAACTGTCAGAGTCTACAGATCATTACATTTAACAGAGACCCGTCCTATAGTTTGATAGCCAGTGTGAGTCCATCTCCCACTGTGAGCATGCTCAAGCTGATACGAGCATCTCTGTGCAACTTCTTGTTCAGCTTGTCAATGGCAACAGTATCTTTGTCGTCAGGTGCCGGATTCAACACCCTCCCACCCCACAGCACCTGCAGGAAACAAGGTTTATAGAATTAGCTCTTTAAAATACCCCACTGCAAGAATTAAATTTTTTGTCTTGGGTGAACCCCTTACATTGTCAATAGCAATGATGCCTCCTTTCCTCAACAGTTGCAGAGACTTTTCATAATAGTTGTCATAGTTCACTTTGTCTGCATCAATGAAGACAAAGTCAAATGTTCCAGCCTGACCAGCAGCCAAGAAATCATCTGGGGAAAAAAAGCAAAGAAAAAAAGGAAAGCTTATGCTTTAGATTGTGTTCAATGTGACCATCACAATGCATTGTCACTGTTAATAAATATCTGTCTCTTGCTAGTCAACTGAATTCCTGCAGCTATATAAAAAACACAAACTGTAAAAAGACACTCAAATAATCTTACCCCCAATGACAGAAACTTGTAAAGATATAGCATCCCTCCTTTTTGTCCTCAAGGGGTGAAAAATAAAACAATTTCATGATTTAAAAACCATTTAATAATCACTTTCCACCTTTAGAGTGGTTTTGGATAGACACTCCACTACTTCTGTTATTCCACCCCTGTGAGTTCTCCGGTTTGTTTCCCCCAATAGCTTTATTTGAACATATTAGCAGACATATAGATACAGGTACAAGCTAGTGAAGAGGTGCAACATTAAGTTATAATGTTAACACATACTGAAAAGAAAAACACAGTGAGTCAATAAATAATTTTTAATTAGATAAATTAATCCAAAACAAAACAAACAAAAATACAACTACCGATGAGTGCGTCAATGATTGACGCATTTGACGTTGCCATACGTCATCACGTTTGATTACCGTTACCGGCAAAGTTTCAAAAACTGAGCTCCAACGCTAAAATAACTTCTGTGTATTCAACTGATTCAGAAAGAATTCATTGTTCATACTGAAGTTTTTACGGACATTGAAGGATATGCAGATGAGCAGTACGTGGACCTCACTACCATGACAAGTGAAATTCAGGTACAAAAACAATATGTTTTATTAGCAGCCTCTGTGTTTACTCAGGTAGCTTGTTGACAGGGTCTGTTGGTGCATTACTTAGCATCCGACTAGCTTAGCTGTATGGATTATCTATATTTTAGCTTTACATGCTAATTTTACATGCTAACTTGGGCCTTATTGTTGTGTCAGATAAAAATTAAGGAAACTGGTTTCAGCTGTCACATTTTACATTTCAGCCAACCAGAGGTGGGAGAAGTACACAAAATCAGTCAAAGTAAATGTACAAATACTTATGTACAAACCTACATAAGTACTCCATTAGAACCAGAAGTATCAAATTCTTCATCCAAGTTGTCAAGTATACAGCCTAAAACTTTTTAGAAAAAGTATTTTAAACACTATTAAAGTTGATACCGTGAATACATGAGTGCTAGTCTAGTCCAGATTTGTTCCACACGTGGCTCATTATAAGGTATCTAAAATGGTCTGGCCTGGTTAAATTTAACTAACTAACTAGTAGCCTAACCAAAGTTCTGAAATAAATGTAGTGAATAAAAAGTACAATATTTCCCTCTAAACTGCAGTGGAGTAAAAGAAAACTACTCCAGTAAAGATCCTCAAAACTGTATTTACACTTAAATTCTAGTACAGTTAGCACTAATGTGAATTATTTTGGATCAAAAAAATCTTAAATTCAGATTTAACAAACATAATATTTAGTTTTGATCAGAGGTATTAATTGAACTATATGCTTATCACTGGGGTTGTAGTTTGTAGTGTTGTTAAACTGGAATGCACTATGTTAAGAGGAGTTTCTATTAATTTGCCTGCATAAGTTATAAACGTGGGGGTGGGGGGGTCACCTATTTGATTCAACAAAGAGGCATTTTTGAACATGAAAATACATTGAGGCAGATTACAAAATGACCATAATTTAATGCTTATGATACTTTTGCTAGATCATACTGTAGAAATCTGCTATTATACTGAACTCTGTCTGCCAACAGGTTTAACTTAAACCTCAAATATACTGACCTCTAGTGGCATTTTATTTTACTCCAGAGACCACAGGTTAATATCACCTAAACCTCAGCTTGAGCAATGTCAAAGAAACTGCCCATGTGACATCAGAGCAGTCGCAGATGTTAAATATCGTCAGTCTAAGGGAGATGTATTATTTTAGGGAAATTCAGGTACATAATGTGGCCTTGTGGAATGGCTTTCAGTATTTCTGCTTCAGGAAACTGTACAGCCTCTAAAAAAATTCTCAGAGCATTAAGTTGTGAAAACACACACACACACACACACACACTGTACCTAGAGTTTTCAGTGCTGGCTGTATACGTAGGTCAATTTTTTGATCAACTCCTGCCTGTAGGGAAAAAAGGAAACAAGAATATTTTTCCAAATAAAAGTACAGCAGTTTACAGGATGATGATTATAACCCAGTTTTTATGGATTATGATTAAATATATCAACTGACTGTAGGTTTATATATTGCCCATACAGGTTAGGCATGTTCAAAACAGTTCAGAATGAACTTTAAATTAATAAATTATGTTTGTACATGTGTAAACTATTGACAAATACCTATGACAACTTCTGAAAGACCAGTATATGTTTTTAAATAGAGTGACCAACAATACAAAAACTATTTGCAGTGAGAAAATCTCAAAAGAAAGCATTTAATAAAGAATTGATTGACTTGTAACAATTTTTCAACATCCTTTGGCAGACTAACAGACTTTGACTTCTGCTCCACATGTTGACGCACAAACCTACAGTGCTGTGAAAAAGTATTTTCCCCGTTCCTGATTTTTTTTTTTCCATATTTGTCACATTTAAATGATTCCGATCATCGAACACATATTAATATTGCACAAAGATAACCCAAGTAAATAAAAAATGTTTTGAAATGATGATTTCATTTATTAAGGGAGAAAAACTGTCCAAACCTGCCTGGCCCTGTGTGAAAACGTAATTGCCCCTTCCCCCCGCTAAATCATGAATGAAATGTCATTAACCACATTTTTTTGCAAAGCTGAGTTCAATTTCACTTGCCACACCAAGGCCTGATTACTGCCAGACCTGTTGAATCAATATCACATCATCATTTGACAAACAACATCTTGATTATCCCCAAGACCTGTGGGCAAATATTTTGTGGACTGATGAGACAAAAGTTGAACTTTTTGGAAGGTGTGCATCCCGTGTGGCTGAATTAAAACAATTCTGCAAAGAGTGGGCCAAAGTTCCTCCACAGTGATGTGAAAGACTTATTGCCAGTTATTGCAAATGCTTTATTGCACAACCAGTGATTAGGTTTAGGGGGCAATTACTTTTTCACATAGGGCCAGCTTGAAATAAAAGTGTTAATTTAAGTGTGACAAATATGCAAAAAAACCCATAAAAAATCAGGAAAGGGGCAAATACGTTTTCACAGCACTGTAGAGCAGTGGTTCCCAACCTTTTTTGTTGTTGACGACCCCCATCTTCTCTCCTACCGGACAAATAATATTACTAAAGAAAATAAAACAGGCCTAGTACTTTTTAATTGTTTTGATCTTTCATATTCAATGCATAACAGTAACAGTACAGAACAGTTAATGGGCTACATGTTCATTGAAGCCAAACAGTGAGAATAATGTGCATAACAGTTTGTATTTTTTCTGAACAGATTATTTCATGTGAAGACTGCAATGTATCAGCAGGCTTTCCTATGTATCTATGAACTCGTGACACGTGAACTTGTTCCTTTCATCCACAGGCTACAAACAAGATGGCATTTAACGTGAGCTTTGGGCTTCTTGTTGCTGTGATGGGATGTCAGGTGTGATTTTGGTGACAGCCAAACAAAAGTCATTCTGCACCTCAAGCTTGTTGCGTGCCATTGTTTTGATGGTGACCAGGACACTGAAAGCAGTCTCTGATAAGTATGTTTTTGCGAAAGGCAGGATGAATCTCAAGTCTTGGAGCGACGTGGAACATAAGATATTCAATATAAAATATTCCACATCCTCCTCTTTTGCGAGAAATTGGTCCATCGCCCACGCGTCTTTTGCGACGTGTTAATTTACGTCTGAAAACCGGGATTTCATCTCCTCCTGAAGCTGCTCCATGTATATGTAATATCTCCGCCAGGTATGACGCTTAATTAGAAACTCGTTTGTCCTTTCCCAACAATAAAACACTTTAATATCGCTACACTCACATGTCTGGATGTTGAAATGTAATGTCGGATATTTTCGCCGACAGAAAACCGGATGCAGATCGGATATTCTGTGAACATATGATCATTACGTCAACAGAAAACGTAATCGGGATTGTAGTTTAGTTGTATACGAACGTAATTTTTAGGAGACAGGGCAGCAACCCTGGGACGACAAGCGAACCTCAGTATGGAGGAGGAGTGTGTGGTGGGTCTCGTCCTCACACACCTGTGCAATTATTCGTTTGTTGACTAGATGAGCTTTAATATAGTTCACAATTTTTACCACAGTCTTTCAGGTTTCATCTGCTTCCTCACATATGTGTTTGCTGGCCAGCGCTTGTCTGTGCATCATGCAGTGAAACATCAGGCAGTAGAAAGCTAAAAATTGCGTGCTTGTCATTGCATATCGTGATGTTTATTGTTATAAAGAAATAATACAAACTTCTACAGTTTTAGTTTTTTGTCCTGCACACACATAAATTAAACGCCAAAACACTTTAAATAAATAAGTAAAAAAACATTTTTTTGCCCCCATTAAAATCGTAAAGTCCTTGCGACCCACTGTGAAGCTTTGGCGACCCCTAGTGGGGGTCGGGACCCCCAGGTTGGGAATCAATGATCTACAAAATAATCAGCAAAGAAATTAATGAAGAAAATAAATGTTGCAGCTCTCAACTTGAGAGAAAAACACATTCTGAAAGTTCTTATCACTGACAAAACTTTGTCAGAGGCTTTTCAGATGATTCAGAATATTGCATCAGTGGTGGTCCCCAACATTGAGAGAGACTACTCTGTGTGTTCGGCTTAGTGAATCATTGCACGTGCAAGTGATGAAAGTAAGCAAATGATGTAGTCAAGAGGGCACATGGAAGCCTCTTCTCATTTTTCATCTCCATCAAATGTGAACATTCCAATACAAGAACAATACTGAATGATGAATACAGACTACTGCCACCTGCTGGTATTTAGAGTTATTTCGTTAGAACGTATGTGCTAGCTGGCTGTTAGCTTTAGTCTTTGGAGTGTGTTCAAGTGCCTCTTTTTGGCTCAGATGAAGGCGAGCGTCAGCCTTTCTCACCACTAATTCTGTAAAGTCTTTGTGGTTTGGTGTGTCTCTACCCTAACCTGATAAAATTTTTGCCTCTTGTCGAGTCACTCACACATGTATTATTTATTAGGGATAACTTGACTGGCTGTCTAAACACAGTACAGTTAATAGTAATAAACTTATCTAAACCACACTTGATTAAAATATTTGGCAGCTAACGCTGACCTCTCTGAACTAAGGCGGGACATTGGCAGTTGGAATTTGTCACCTCACTATAGTGTTATCTGTACATTGTAGTTCATGAGTGCGTGACACCAGACCTGTATTTACATGCGTTGGTGCAGGAATAGTTTTAACCAGCTTTCGAATTCATTATAGATGAATTACTTATTAATTTACACATAAACATCCAAAACAAACATACCCTCATTAAATTAAATTCGTAAAGACAACAATTAAAAAACACGCTTGCACTGTTTCTGCATTTTTAAACACTGGCCTCAGCACCTCACTAACATCCAGATGACTCCAAATCGACTCAGTTGTCTGCAGTTTGTGCACATTAGTACAAGGATGCATGCTTCATTAATTCCCAAGTTATGAGCACTACATGTCAGATAAATAAATTGTGATAAATTGTGCTGTAATTAAGCAGAGAGAATGAGAAAACACCACTTTTTTCATAGTAACTCTTGTTGTTTAAAACTTTAAGAACATGTAAAAAATGAAATCTGCATTATATTAAGTAGTGATACATGATTGGAACAACTGATTGATACCAGTTCCAAAACCATTTAAATTCATAATAGAGAAAGCTTCATTTCCACAACCCCACCACACACACCGCTGATTTCCTTATTGCATCCTCTCCTCCTTTGCTCTATAACATGTTTATGGTGAGTGTGTGATTGGTCAGTTTTTATTTGGCTTCATGACTCTACCCATTTGGCTGTGGCTGTCCACCAGAGCTTTGTCTCAGGTGGCTGCACTGATACAAAGCTCTTCTGTTACACAGGTGTGTATGTGTAGCTCTGCCAGCCAAAGAGAGCTCAAATTGGTCCACAGACAGTTTGGCGTGCCATGCTAGTTGGCTGCAGTGCTTCAAAAGCTATTCTGCCACCAGTGTCCCTCTGTGTGAGGTGGAGAATGTGCTCACAGCCACACTCATCCTCAGGTGTTATGGGGAAACTGTACTCTCACAGCCTAGTTGGCCCGACTCTGCCCTATCTCAACAGCCATCTCTGCCCTCACAGGACCCCTCCTCTCTCCCCTCTCTCATCCTTTCTGTTCCAAAAAGCCATACACATTTCAGGGATCCACACTGGAAGTCAAATTCCATTAATCAAATCATAGCACAGCATACACAGCACAGACCAACGAACCGGCTGCATGCTAATGAGGCAGGAAGAGGATGTGGGAAGGGGGTGGAAGGAGGAGAAGGGGTGTGTGTGTGTGTGTTAGGAGCCAGGTTTCAGTGCAGTTTCCCTCAAAGCTTGCTGAAGGGGGAATGTGAAATGGAATGGGGGAGAGAGGGGCTGGTAGACAGAGGTCATTGTGCTCAAACCACTCCCTGGTTGCCTACAGGTCTGCTCGCATCTGTATGTTCTCTTTGTGTGCATCCACAATTGCATTTTTGCACCCTTTTTCTTACACATTTGTAGTCTTGCCAGCACATTAAAACCAGGTTCTTGGCTGCAACGTGTCTTCCGCAGTTTTGCTGGGTATGCAAATGTGCAGACAGACATAGACATACTGTTTGCTACATGCTGTCCCTGCCTGCACTTGTACCCAGCCACTGTGTGTTGAACAGTCTGAAACCTCTAGACAGAGTGAACCCAGGGTCCTGTCTAGTGTGGTAGATCGCCCTGCTTCTATTGGACTGGTGCACATCTGTTCTTGTGTTGCTGTGATCAGCACCTGCACAATTCTTTGCACCTACACAAAAGATTATGCAGGTGGAAAGTAGTGCTATGAAAGTCAGTTATTTTACAGTAAGTTTAACTCTGGCAGTTGTATTCTGGTCCATTGAAACTGTCATCAGTGGAGGAATTGACTGTTCAGTGTTTGTCAAGCTTTTGTTTTCCCGCAGCACATGTGCAATTAGCAACCATAACATTACTAGTACTAATATTTGGGATGGCTTCTTGATTTCACAAAGAAGTGACACATATACACATAAACTAAAACATATTTTCTAGACAACAACCATCAGTTTTACTGGCTGAAACATCATTGGCCAGTTTTATCTACTGTAGCTAGCTGGCTATTTAAGGTGCTGTTGCTTCCATTCATTAGCAATAAGAAACCGCATTGTTCTTGTATTGGAGTGTAGAACTAGTCATGCATTTTGTACTAATAATACATTTTGCAGTCTGCTCCTTGATTTTTGTAGCTGCTACCTTTTCCTTACGTTAACAAGAGCAGCCTTTTATTCTGCTGATGACTTTGAGGTAAGATCACTACTTTGCTGCTCCCCTCGTCTCCTCCCTGCTCCCACTCCTACAGCGCTCCTCCCTAATTAATAATCGTAATCAGCCACAGCCTTTGACTGATGATCACTTCCCACTGGAATAACTATTGCTACAGTGGTGATGATAGCTGTAATAATATTTAAAGTAATACTGATAGCTGTAATATATTTAAGGCTTACATCACCTCCTAATCTCCTGCATTTATTAGATAAGAACATGTCAGTGGCTCTGTCTGTGAAGGAGGTTGCTGCAGGCTATTCAAAATGAACTGTGTGCAGATTAGAAACAAGTTGGGTTTTTCTTTTTTGATTTTCTGTAGGAAATCGTGTACACATTCAACAGGAAGTACAAGAATAGAGAAACAGAAAGCAGGGCGGATCCAGTGCAACTCTATTAGTACCAGTTCCACTGCTCAATCATTGTGGTACCTCCATTACCCCCACAGACAGGATATCCTGCACGTTATGGTCATGAGTTGCTGTGTTAGTGTAACATCATTGTTTATGGACAACAGAGCGTATCAACCATGTCAGACTTGATTTGATTAAAGCTGCTCTAATTATTATTTTTATATTATCAATAAATCAAATGATAATGCATAATGTCAAAGTTGTTCAGTTTCAGTGCATTTCAGTTTCAAGAATTGTCACCAAAGAATATGGAGTTCACCTCAGCTGTTCAAATGTTTTAGCATCTTTCAGCTATTTTTTTAGTTTTAGGGCCTGCAGCTTTTATGTTTCAGTTCAGTCACTGCTTTCATCAACATTGTTTACAGCATCAACAGGCAGCTGTTTTGCCAAAAAGCTCTGATAAATACATATGTGTATGCTACCATGTAGCTTCACAGCATTAGCAGTTAGCTTCAGCAGCTGACTGAAGAGCCAGATGTTCCCAGAGCCAGTGTGGTCGGCAGACTAGCCCAAACATGACTCTAAGTCAGTGGTTCTCAAACTCAGTCCTCAGGCCCCACTGCCCTGCTTGTTTTCCAGGGCAGGGATAGCTGGAAAACAAGCAGGGCAGTGGGGCCTGAGGACCGAGTTTGAGAACCACTGCTCTAAGTTAATGCTAACGTTGCTCTGTATTTGCTGGAAGTGTAAAAAAACATGTGGCCAAGAAATCAGAATAGGAGTCATATTATACTTTTTCATATTTTTAGTTGTATTAAACAACAACATGATTCTAAAATCTGCTCTGTCGCAAGACTTTCCCATGGCTTTTCAGAGAGAACTGTGTTACCTATGTACCCATCAGACAGAAGGTGACAAGAAAGGCCTGTTGAAAAACAATTCTTGGAATTCTTGGAATTGGACATCATCCAGACCTATTTCAGTAGAGCCCAAGAATAAAAATAAACCCCAAATTATACATAATATGACCTGTTCATTGCTGGTAACAGAAATGTAACATTCTGTGCTTGACTGTCTTAATGGAGAGCAACACAAAGAAAACCCTCCTGAGTGGTGGAAATTAAATTTGTTAAAACTTGTTTTAATGTTGCTCATACAAATGAAGTGATTACCATGAAACAGTTTACTAGCAGGAAACTGAATAAGGATTTAGTAAGACAAAGAAAACAGCAACTAGAAAGATCCTCTTAAACATGTGCTATATGTTTGTCCAGTAGCCCAATATCTGTAAAATGAAACTGCTTTAATATAGGTTAAACATGAGGTATTCTGCATAAGAACAGTTTTGCAGCATTTTGCTGATAAATTAGTAAAAAACTGTATATATGTCCAAGACGTCAGCAGCTGGAGGGTGAAGGAGACAGATGAGGGATTAACTGGGGCTGTTGAGCTTTCCTGTGGCGATAGAGCTGCAGAGTGGGCACCGTGCCACATGGCGATGGTGATGCTGGGTGGAGGCTATGGAGACCTGCACAGGATTATAGCTATAAGTGCAGGGGGTCAGTCTGGCTAATGCAGCTCATATGTTAGGACAGAAGGCCTTGTAGAGAGAGAGTGACGCTGTGATAGAGCAAGGAAGGATGCAGAGGGAGAGGGCTGAGGTGGGGCAGAGTTTGTGGCAGCTTTATACACAATCATTCATCGGAAATTAGTTTAGAGACTGAAACAAAGCGTAGTGTTGTTTCTCCACCTCCACACAATGAGCTACTCTGGTCTATCTGAATGCCTGCTCTCACATTGTCCCTGATCTCTTTGTATGTACAATATGTTCATGTATGCACTTCTGTTTGTCTTATTCAGCAGGCTTGTCTTCAAGTTTTTGCACACTCTTTTACTGTAAAATAGGACAAATAGAGAAATAATACATCAGTCTCTGCTGGTTGGTTTCTGAGTTGCTGCAGTAGCCCTCTGAGACTTTTTATTTTCCAAGCCTGTGCCAGTAGTTCTTTGCTTCAGCATCTGTTCAAAACAAATGATCATTTTTGCTTTTGGTTTATTTTCCAGGGAGCGAAGCCGAGACCGCCACAAGTCCCGCAGTAAAGACAGCCGCTCAGAAAAGTCTGTAACAATAAACACGCCGCCTGCAGAGCCGTTGCTGGGTGACTCGGCTGTTCGGGGTGAGCAGGTCCAGGTATGGCTAAACACAAACATCACCTCTGAAGCCAAATTAGCAACAGTATTTGCTGTGTTCTAATGTAACATGCAATAGGTCTGCTAGACTGATTTATAAAGGATTTGGAGCACAAAAGATTTATCAGTCACTAGTCCAAATGAATTGGAATGATAGCTGTGTTTGCAGCCTGGGCAGGGACAGGCCAGCTGGTATGTCAGGGCAAAATCCAGGAGGGACAGTCCACTTTTGGTGAGGTGTGGGCTGTCACTTTCAGGAAATGCAAAAGATCTGCTAAAGGATATAGACACAGCAAGCCGCCTCTCTGCTCAGTACAACTTTACTTTATCTCTTCTTTCATTGGAAAGCTCTTTATTTCACTGCAGAGAATGGGTTAATCCATTATTATGTTCAGTGTAAGGTGGGGAAGTGGTTTCAGTGACCCCCACCCCACCAAAATGGACCAGGCCAAACCAAAACAGCAGCTTAGCTGTTTTTGACTGTCAGTCAAAATTCTAACTGTACTCTCAGACATCATGCTGGCTTTGATGTCTGAGAGTGGAACTAACAAATATGGATTATGTGATGGATTATTTGATCAAACAGAAATGTAAGGTAGGAAATTGTTTAATATATTATATCTTAACTAGTGTTCAGCACATGTACAGGTGACATCATCACTATGTGTTTGGCCTTTCTTTGTGCCAAACTTTGTACTGCAGCATGTTTTAGTTTGACATACCAAGCAGCTGGTTGTGATTCTTGGATTCTAATAAGAGGCAGAACAATGGGTAACAGCCAGTTTGTTGTTTTATCTTCTGTAGGATACTGTGGAGTCAAACATGATGAATCTAGTACTGTAGTAATAGTGTTTCCCCAAAGGTTCACATTTGGACTTTGAACTTAAAAAATTGAGTTAATACTATATGAGTAAAATGTCTTTAGGATCTGTGATATGGCAGAACATTTGATCAAAATGTTACATTCACCAGATGAAAATATACATTTGTATTTTCAAAAGCTGAAAAATAACTAAGAAATGTGTGATCAGCAAACAGGAAATCTATGTAAATGAACCAATTCTTAAACACAAATTCTGTATAAATCCTTTTAAATCCTGCAGTGTGGAACATTAACAGCCAAGAAGCTTTATATATATTCATACATGCTTACCAGCATCGTGTCTTCTGTGTGTGATGTATTAGCTTTTAGTA
Organism: Sandelia bainsii; assembly: GCA_032362345.1. Taxonomy (NCBI): domain Eukaryota; kingdom Metazoa; phylum Chordata; class Actinopteri; order Anabantiformes; family Anabantidae; genus Sandelia; species Sandelia bainsii. The sequence goes on from JAUMHL010000012.1 coordinate 12,061,764, forward strand.
AAGTGTGGAGTATTCACCACTTGTGCAAGTGATGGGGTTAATTGTTGGTTGATGCTTCCGGAGATAAAATTTTTGTGGCACACCACTTCCTGTCTCCTGGCAAACTTGACCTTAAAGGGCTGCCGCTACAGCTAGGTGATATGGATTTTTTTTTTATAACTCTATAATATTGGTATATATCATTCTATAAGTTAAATCACTATTTCTATCAAGATTTTTTTACTCCATAAATCATAAGGTCAATTCAACCACCTCAATCCAACATTTTCAACTGTGGCTTCTGACATTATGTCTTTTGCAATGATGTTGGCTGTTACATGTGTGATATCACTGTGTCAGAGTGCACACTATGAGGTCTGTTGTTGTGTAGGTAGTTGTTTCAGAGGGACCACCAGCACTTACTTAGTCTGGGGCTGTAAAGTCTTGCATTGTGCGTCCTCTAAAGGATGACACTGTTTCAGATGCACCACATGTGTCATCCTAACAGACATGGCTGTAGTTCTTCCAGCCACATGATAGGTTCAGTGCGGCGCTTTTCTAATTTTCATTGGCTTTTCATGTGGTCTGTCAAAACGTGGCTAGAAAGACTTCTATCGAAGTTATATTGACCATGTTTTAAAGTTCTATTGAGGAAAAGTTATTTTGCGATTGATATCTTTGGTTTTATCGCCTACAGCCTTCAAGAATATCAAGAGATCTTTCTTCCCTTAATACTCTGGACACTTGAAGCGTCTGTTCAGCTTTTGCATCACAGTTGATTTAGTTGTTTTGTTTCAGGGTTTGATCTTGTGGCCTCTGCTCAGCTCAGCTGATGATGACAGCCTTGTAATTTTTTATGTCACAGAGAGTCAGAGGACTGACCGCTTTACTTCAGCCTGTCTCATCATTCTGCTCTTCATCTGTTTGCCTTTTCATAAAGATGTCAGTTTACTCATAGTTCAGTTGAAAGTAAATAGCTGGCGTTCACATCTGGGATCCATATCTGAAAGCCTTTATCTGTGCAGTTTAGACCACTCCAGATGTTTTCACTACATTTTGATGAGCAGTTTTTGCAGTTAGTCCTGCACCATGCTCAGAAAGCAGGAATTTCAAGGGTTGCTGCTGGCAAGAGTCAAATGCATTTAATGAAACAGGAGATAGGAGATAGAGATTTTAGCACACACACACACTGACCCGTTTCTAAAGCTAAACAACTGTCTGTCTGCACAGTTGTCTTCGTCAAGTGTTCAGCTTAACCCGCTGAAGGGAAAAGACGACAAATACCAACACGCGCAGACGGTCTAACGCTCACCGTCGTTTACTGACCTACTTGGCGCTCACTTTCCCTTGTGGCAAGACGCGTTAGCAGAGCCCCTGTATGTGTGACTGTGTTTTTTGTCTGCATACTGTGTCTAAATTTAACACGTGACAGGATTTGCCACAGAGCACAGCCGTTCTTAGTATTTTGCTCATCATGTCTTATTCATGCCGAGGCCTGCAGTGGTGCTGCTGACAGGGCGGGGAGTGTTTGGCTTTAGTTTGAATAATCAGGGCCACCGATTCTACTGAGAGAGAGGCTCAGCATAAATCCATGTGTGTATGTGTGTGTTTGTGTGTGTGTGTGTGTGTGTGTGTGATCATGCTCTGCTCTCTGGTCTGTGATCTCACACATGCTCCCGTATGTGAATGTTTTGTGTCTGAGTGCGTCACACTCGTCTCAGAGTTGAACAGTGCAGCGCTGCGCTCATTACCCCTCTGTTGGGACTTAATCAGAGTCTTGGCTGACTGATCAGCACATCGCTCGGGGCGGGGATGTCCTCACAATCCAGCACAAAAGTTTCTCATTGCTGTGATGTGTCTGTGATGCCTCACCGCAGGAATTCTTAAAAACACAGAACTTGCTTTACATATAAAAGTGTCGTGAAGCACGGCTCCAAACCAGGCAGAGAACAGTTGTTTTTGAGATATGGTGTGTGTATGTGCACGTTTTCACTTGACACAAAGCATTTACAAGATGCTCAGGACACATTAAAGCAGCTGTGACCCACATTAAGAGGAAAAGGTTGATATTTTGAGAAATACATTCATACATACATCTCTTTGTAAGCTTGTGTCTGCATGCTGTGAATATGAAGCTATTAAAAGCAACTCAGCTAAACTATTCTCATCAACTACTGGCTCCAGCTCCATATACACACAAGAGTGGTAATCCTCTCGTCTAACTCTCTACAATAGAGCTGCACCGCTCCTTCAGCTCGGGCATAAACAGCACATTTATTGTGGGGACATTTGCTCATTTTTGGACTGTTTTTAAATAGAATCCCAGGTTGAAGTGGGACTTCAGCAGCACTTGTAAAACGAGATTCATCATACAGCCGTTCTTTCTGTTACCTAAGATAGCTTGATATGTTTGAACAGAGCACTTCCATCAGGTCGCTCCAATTTCAGGAGGCAGGCCAAAGCTCCGGGCTGTATGCTAATGTGTGAGTGTGAAAAATCTGCTCCGAGTGCTTGTCGAGCGGTAAAATCTGTTGGTGTGAACCAGTGGTAGCAGTACATGTCTGTGGCAAGTCCGCCTCTGCTTTATTTCACTGACTGGGCTTTTATGAAGGACAATGGAGGTGAGTATAGCCTGGACCGAGGTATGGACCTTCTACTGTATAAGTGGACTGACACTAAATCGTGTGAGTGATTAGGTCAGGTTATCCTACTGTTTTTGCTGTATGTAAGTGGATATTGGAGTGGATAGTGAGAGGTGGATTGGAGTAGCTTAGGTCAATGCAGCATAACAACTGCAGATTAGGAGTGTGTTGTGGTGCGGCACTGAAAAATGTGATATGTTTAAACATTCTGTGAAAATTAGCACCTATCTTGCCAGCTTTGTCTCCAACAAATGGAGGGAGGAGGTGGAGCTGGGATTATTTTTACATGTACTGTATATGTGCAGTTTAGGAGAAGAACCTTATTTTGGATCAGTAGCACACAGTCTCTGGCAGTGGAGTGTTTCTTGATCTTGATGATGTCTTCCCTTTGAAATTCTTTCGCACACTGTGTTGTCCCTGCACTCAGGTGCTTGTGTTCACTTGTGCTGAGCTCAGGTTATTTAGCATTTTGGCTCAAAATACCCTTGAACCAGCCTGATTTGAATGGCTGACATGTGATTGCACAACTTTTAAACTTCACAGCTTTTCACGTCTTACACCATCTTATATGTAATATCAAGTTCTTGTTCGTTTCTGAAAGATTACTGATGCTGTTTAAATTAAACATTAAAAGCAGAGTTTAAAGGAACCTTGTGCTGTGAATACAGGCTCTGTGAAATTAAAAAGAATGCAGAATGTACCAGTTCTTTGAAGTTGCATTTTTTTTTCTTCTACACCAAATTCGTGCCCTTCACTCTCCCACAGTTTCACCTTCCTCTCACCCTTCCCGCACCTCCGTTCATTGAACCCAATTAAATTCAGCTGCTTTGTGATATCTGTTGCTCGCCAATCAGATCCAGACTTCGAAATTGCAACAGCAGCAGCATCACTCCTGGTATTCCTCGAGACAACACAGTGCAGGTAGCTCCACCATCTCAGAGTCCATGTCCAGCTCTTGGAAGAAGCAGAGTGTTTGTGTTCATATTTGGGATCTGTTTCCTGTTCTGAGCGCCTCCTGGATTAGTCTCATGTGAAACAGAATCTTGAGCAGCTTCTTGGATGTCTCTGTAAGTGAATCCACTGATTGCAGTAATTCCACTGCAATTCATTTACTTCACCACAGTATGTAGCAGTTTTATTTTGCGGCCTGTTGACAGGGCTTCAAGGATTAGATCAGTATTATTCTATATTTTTCCTATTGTCTACAGATCTCATGAAAAGAACCAAACAAACCAGCTAAAAATAAACCAGCTCTCAATAGTTTAAAGTCTTTAATCACTAAAACATTATTATTATTATTATTATTATTATTATTATTATTATTACTTTGTTGAGCAGCATATAATCATTGCGGGTTAGTGTCTGCAGGACATTCTACTGTTGATCAGTTATGTGGGTGGACAGGTTGTGTCCCACCTTCCCTCCACACACACAGACGCACACATTTACACACATGCAGCCATGCCAGCGGCATCTCAGCCACACCACATTGCTCACTGGGTCAGAAGCAATGGACAGAGAGTGGTGCTGAGGCAAGAGATGAGCAGAGAATGAAAGAGGATGCCTTGAGGGAGAGCGGGATAAAAGAGAGGCAAGAAAAGAAAGAGAGAGTGAGAATGAGGGTGGTAGAGACACATCTTTAGATGGATGGCAATACTGTCTAATTTTGTTTACTCTCCTGTTTATTCAGTATGCTCCACTCCTTTTCTTCCTGCTGACTCCCTCTATCATCCCTGCTGCTGTCATCCCATGTGATTGTCTTATCATCCCCAACTCCTCTTCCTCTCTCTCGCTCTTCACTCTCCCTCACTCTCCGCCTTTCTCCATAAAGCCCCTTACATTATATGGCAAGTGAGTGCTCTGTCCCATACAATACCTCCTGAGGCATGATGGGAGAGATTTCTTCATAAAGACGGAAAAAGCACGGGCTGGACTACAAATCAGCAGAGACTGAGGGAGGTCACACACATACACACAGTGGGATGGATCTGAGGAAGGAGAGCAGTAGCTGAATATAGAGATGATGTTTGGTTGAGCAGGATGAAAGTAAAATTTGCCCAGTGAGGATTTCAGGATGCAATCGCCAACAGTAATGGAGGCGGGAGATGAAGTGTTGCAGGTGTTTGAGGTTTGCGAGACAATCGAGGAGAAAAGGGAAGTAATTGTCAGCACCATAGAAGGAGACACTAATACTAACTCACTGCCAGTCGCCGGCTCTGGACCAGGGACTAAACTAAGTCTGGTAATACTAAATTTCCTACAAAGTAGAAAACTATAAATTGAGAATGTGTAGTGTGGGTCATTTACTTTATGTGTTACAATCATTGATTCAAGGGTAAACTCTATGTTTGTCTATGTAATGGTTGTTTTGTGAGTCATAAAAATTATGAAAGTTTCTGTCAAAAATTATTGTCAAAGAAACTTCTCCGAGTTATCTGTCTTCTTTTACACCCTCCTCATGTTTTCAAGTCTTTAATGGTTGTTCAGTGCAAATTCAATGAAACATGAATAAGGTTTTCCTCCTGATCATCACAGAGCCTCCATAGTCTCTGCATGGTTAACTGTCTGCTTTTGGACTTGAGTTAGTGAGTTAGTGGTAGCACATTGTGTTACACACTCTCAGATTGACACTGATATTTTTTCTCTTTCTTTAGCATTTTCTGGAAGGCACATGCCTTTTAAACATCTCAGCGATATATGCAGTCTAAATAGTCTTTTCTCCAACAGATGCACCAGAACCTGTAATTTCTTTTAAATTGAAAGTGACATTTTGTGAGAGATATAAAAGAAAGAAATGGTCATGTTTACTGCTACCCACATACTTAACAATTTAAAAATGTTCAACTGTCAGTCTCCCATTGTCTCGCAGTCAGTAGCCTGCTCTGTGAATTAGCCGAGCAAACTTTTTTAAGTACTTCCTTTACTTGTCGTGACAAGTTCTTGGCATGTGGTCTGCAGTTAGAACAAAGGTTGTTTTAAATGGCTGCGAAGAGCTCTTTTGGACAACATGTTGCTATATTTTACACACACAACAACACCTTGCCTCCCAGGACTGAGCAGAGTGCACTTGTTCCTGCACTGAGAAAGAGGTTTTGTTTGCAGCCCACTTATAGCAGAACAACAGAAAACAGGCTTTTAGTGGACATTTGATTTACTGTGAGAGACAATAGCTTCTATTTATACTCTGGTGGAGAAAATACATCCTTGAAAGCTTTGGAAATGTATTCTGTCTGACATGGCATGCTAGTGTAGCCAGTGTGCTATATATACCTGCCAACCCATGAAAACACATACAGTACATAGCAATGTCAGAGAATCTTCTGTCACAGTATTAGAGTAATCATGTATTTACTGCTCAGGTATTTGTGTTTGGGCTGTGGACAGACAGACTGTCTGCTCTGTGAGCTGGCAGACTGAACGCTTCACAGTGTGATAAACCAGTTGAAGGCTGATGCCAGTTATTGTTATAAGTAAGTATTTCTGCAGGTTGGTATGTGCAGAATATGATAAGAGAAACCTGGCATTATCTGCCAAAAATGAATGTGTGAGGGTTTGTTTTTTTTTTGGCAAAAAGCAGCTGAAGCACAGTTTTATACAATTTATCATCAAAAACACTCTGAGGTCTTTGAGCAAGGCCCTTGCTGTCAGAAAATCTCTCCGATCCCAACAACCTGCCCTGTAAAGCCTGTTATTTAATATGATGCATCCAAACATGTCTGTCTGAAGTTCAGATGTCTTGCTGGATGTGTTTAAATCTCAGTAGCTACTGTATCGTGTTGCAGCACTTAGTTTGCAGTGTTGCCAAAATTTCATCAAAGAAATACTTTGATGGCACATTCTGGTTCTTATCAATCCACTCTGTCACTGTGCTTGTGAAACTAACTCTACATAACCACTGCTGGCTGGAATGTGACAGAAGAATTGATTTCCTCAGGAGCTGGCTGCACATGTTGTCGTTACGGCTGCTTGCTTCAGTACTAAATAGCTGCCCTTGTTTCCTGGCTATACATCATTTTTATGCTGTTTCCAGTTTTGGTTTTACAGGTGGCTGAAACAACAAATAATAATATTTCCCTTTGAAACAGGGTCAGAGTGGTAAAATGTTAAAATTATGTGTTAATGACTTGGAGCCTGGAAAAATATGATTCACTATTTTGTGACAGTTTTGAACCAATATTAAAGGAATGGTTAAACATTTTAGGAAATGTGCTCATTTGTTTTCATGGAGTCTTCAAGTTAGATGAGTAGATTCTGCTCTGCTCTGATATGAAGTGTCCAAAATTATGATTTTGGTATTTTAGTCTTCATTTGATAACTTGACAGTAGACGGGCAGAATAAAACGTTCTTTCAAATCCCTCTCACTGAATTCATGTAGTCTAAACTCCTGGTGTCATTTAGTTAAACTTGTGCAATATTAAAAACTTGTTATTACAAGTAAATTTTTTTACATTGAAAATTCAAGTACTGCAGTTTTCAAAACTGATCCTAAAATTCAGAATTGAGAGTCTGAACATCTGGGTTATCAAGAATAAGCTATCAAGCTGAGCTCTGGTCTGTCAGCTTACGTTGTATTAGACATGTGACCGTTTAGGGTCAAACGTCGGACTTGTCCTCGTGCTCAAGTGGTGTGAAGTGGAAAGAGGGAGAGAACTGAAGTCAGTGTCTTAATGTGCAATGGCTGTTAAAAGCTGGCTTCACTTTTGTTCCATTAAAAAAGCATCACCTTCTCTCTACAAATATTATTATTATATTATTTTTTCCAGGAGACATTTTTGTCCTAATCAAGGGGGAAGTGTGGTTGGTAGCAGGGAAAAGTCAACACTCCACACTCCTTATTTGGAAGTTTCTGGCTCCAAGTGGAAAAGAGGAAGGAGATTTGCATTATCTCTGCCTTTTCTTCTATTTGCCCTCATCTGCCCTCTTTTAACATCCCTCTAACATCCCTTCTCTGAACACGTCACAGCGGATGTTTCCGTTAGTCATCTGTGTTTTTGGAACGCCTCAGCTCCTCTCAGCACACTAGAATTGCTTGTAAAACCTAGTCTTGGTTGAATAAATCACAGCAGACAGAGAATGAGAGTAGACCTGACAGGTGTTCAGCTGCAGTACTTATATTTCTGACGCATTGCGAGTGGAGGATTTTACATGTTGGTTTGTGTCTGTCCTATGGATCAGTCCTTCTCTTCCCTTTAATTGGCTGTCTTGTTATTGAACATTTCTGTCGAGCTCTCGCCCTTTTCTTCTGACTCTTTGTTCTCTCTCCTCCCTGTTTCACCTATCTTCATGTGATGAATGGGACTGGGCCTCCTGCATGGCTGCTGAGTCTGAACCATATCAGACCCAGGAAATGTGGGTCACTAATGTCTATTTTTAGTCATGTCAGCAGTTGGAAAGCCCAGGTAGTAGTAAGGCTCCAATAACAACAATGAGTACAGTAAAAAAAACAGAGGAGATCAGTGAATCACATTTAGAAGCTGGAAGTAGTACATTTTCTAGTATTTTATGCTTAAACGATGTGTTATTATAAAAAGTCCTTTTGTTCTTTGGAGCCATACTGAGTCCTTCAGCACTGTGTGTGTGTGTGTGTGTGATTCAGCGTTACGAAACATGGGCAATGAGTGATGAATGTGTTACAGCCACAAGGCATGAGAACAGGTGATTCATGTCTCCCCTGGGTGTTCTCGAGGTACATTGTGGTCAGAGAGATACTCTTCCTTACAGCTAATGCCTATTGATTTCCTTTCCCTCTCTCTCTAACACACACACACCTGTCTTCAAGCGCTAGACACTAAAACATTAACAATATATTTAAAGAAAACCCTTATCAGGAGACATGTAAACATAACTGCATGTTAAATGGCTTCTCACTTTGTTTTAATAAATATCTCATGAGCTGCTGGGTAACTACTTACACTGTGCTCGTCTCCTTCCCTGATGGCTTATGAATCACACTGTATCTGAAGCTTGTGGCTCACTTTTTGTGGAGCACTCATCTCCGCTAATACACAAAGAAAATAATGAGGTTTTGCTCACTCTTCTTCTCTGCAGGGGATAATTGATTCATGTGAGTAAAAAGCCTGTTGCACAAATCTCTGTGGACACGCTGAGGGCCTCTCCACTCCGCCTCTCTCATTATTAATGAAGAGGCTTTCACTGTTGTGTTCCAGAAACAATCTCCACTCCAACTGATTTGACTGAAATATGTATTATTTATGTTTGTTTGTGTGCATGTTGTTTTGGGTTATTGGAGTTTTGTATGTGCTGTCAGATGCACTTAATCTCCTCCAACTGTCAAGTGAAAGACATAAACCTGCACAGATGCACAGAGTTGATACAGTGTTAATGGATGCATCATGTTTGTTGTATTCACACAGATATTTGCACATGGTTAAAACAGTGCAAGGAGCTGTGCTGGTGCAAATGTGTTATTTCATGCACCAATAGACTTATTTATATTTGTTTAAAAAAATTGTTTTAAAAATCTTATTAGACCTCAAAACACAACTGTAAATATTAGCAATGCACACTTGCATTTACATTTGCATATACATGGTTGTGCAACACAGACTTGCCAGTTCAACCAGGTCCAGCTTTTTCACTGCATGATGCTGCAATGTTGTGAGTGAGTAACACACTTCACCCATTCAAAAGAATGATACGAGATTTTTTCACTGTGTTTGTTCACGCAGAGTGAAAATCGTCCTGAACGCAGCTTAACTGATGTTAAAATATATAAAATATGAACTATTATATAAACTATAATAATACTGCAGCTACTATGCATACTGTTCTGTCTAGTTTTAAAAAGGGGATTAAACCATTTGTTAACATATTAGTTGAAACTCTGTGCAAGCTTCTGGTTGTATGTTTCCCATGACGATGGTAACATTAGCTTGCTAACAGTACAGTGGTTTTTCTTTTTTTTTTTGGTTCTTGTCATTTCCATGCTGAGTCATGGACAGCTCTCACACACACACAGTGCTGTGTTCTGCCAGGTTCCCTCTGTTTTATGGGTTCAGATGTGATGATGGCAAATAACCAGACTGCTCCAGGTTAGGCCGCTCTAAGCAATGACTGGGTCTATGTCACATCACATTACCCAGAGTTCCTCCTCAGTGATGTGAAAGACTCATTGTCAGTTATTGCAAACACTCAATTGCAGTTGTTGCCGCCAAGTGTGGCACAACCAGTTATTAGGTTTAAGGGGCAATTACTTTCTCACATAGGAACAGGCAGGTTTGGACAGCTCCTTCCCTTAATAAATAAAATCATAATTTTGTATTTACTCTGCTTATCTTTGTATATTATTCATATTTGTTTGATGTGTTTTGTTGTGTGTTTGTTTTATTGACTTGCATGAATAAATGGCATGTAGACACTGCACAGATACATGTCAGGTTGTGTCCCCACAGGAACGCAGTAACATCTTCGCTCTCTGACCTCTTGAACTCAAGTGGTACATTCCACTGTATGGTTTACTGCTCATGAGACGACTCAGTCGCGATGTGTGGTTTTGTGAGATGAACATTTACGAGCACATTGTCATGTCACAGGTCAGATGATCATCCAAAATATGTTCAGTTGCTGCTGGATATAGCAACATTTGAATGAAGGTCTGATGATACTTGATTATGTTGACAGGCTTCTGTCAATCACATCTGAACATCTAACCACACTGACACAAGAGTGTTTAACTTAAAATCCTGCTTATTTAATCATGAATATTTGGTTTATTTAAAGTAAAGCATTTTCAAGTGCTTTGATTATTCAATTCAATTCAATTCAACTTTATTTATATAGCACCAAATCACAACATAAGTCATCTCAAGGCACTTTACAGTG
>JAUMHL010000012.1:12072327-12113235 GCA_032362345.1 Sandelia bainsii
TCCTCACATATGTGTTTGCTGGCCAGCGCTTGTCTGTGCATCATGCAGTGAAACATCAGGCAGTAGAAAGCTAAAAAATTGCGTGCTTGTCATTGCATATCGTGATGTTTATTGTTGTAAAAAAATAATACAAACTTCTACAATTTTAGTTTTTTGTCCTGCACACACATACATTAAACGCCAAAACACTTTAAATAAATAAGTAAAAAAAACAACAATATTTTGCCCCCATTAAAATCGTAAAGTCCTCACGATCCACTGTGAAGCTTTGGCGACCCCTAGTGGGGGTCAGGTCCCCCAGGTTGGGAATCAATGCTGTGGAGTACAGTATGTCTGTTACCTGTACTGTATGAAGATCCTCTGCACTGATCAGCACTTATGGGAACAGTACAGTAACATTACACGTCATAGATTAAACAATTTTGAATACAGTTTTTGGGTCAATTATTAAACAATGAATCTGAGTTCTGTACCTCTATCCAGTATGGTTTCCCGATGTTGGGGTAATCTTCACTGATGTCACATGCCACCACAGTTCCGTCATCCGGTAGAGCCAGTGCCATGTTCAGTGTGTTGTAACCTGTGTATACTCCTGCAAATGTCATGTAATTGCTTAAAATCAACACGTGAAATGGGTATGTATGTTAAATTGCATATAGCAGAGTAAAAAGATACGTATATGGGATCTTGCATAACGGATGTGCATGGCTCAGAATCTGTTAATGTGAATTTAACACTTACCAATCTCTAATACTTTCTTGGCTTTTATTAGTTTTGCCAGGTTGGCCATGAACTGTGCCTGCTCACAGGCAACCATCATGCCGTTCCATGGGTGTTCCATTGTCCTCTGAAAGCAACAAACCGAAACCAGTTGCATTAGTTTCACAAATTACTCTGTGAAACATGATTACATCTTATGACATTGAGTACTTAATTGTGCCAGAGCACAGCACCATTCCGGATACCAAGAGATTACCATCCTGAGGTTTTTCAGTGATGGATGTTCCCTCATGGAGTGATTGAGGACATACTGCATCAGTGGGTTGTCTTTTCCCTTGCAGTGGCTTTTAGAGATACTCATTCTGGAAGATTTCTTTTTCCCTGAGGGGAAACATGAACAATGAAAAAATTATAAGGATCTTAAGACCACAATGATGTCATGGAACCTGGCATCTATCTGGTTTCGTAATGTATTCTTTTGATTTTAGATCATATAAAACTCGAATTATCTCAGTGGGGAAATGTGGTTATTGTACCAGCAGAAACGGGTCCAGATAAAGAAATTAATACTGGAAATTGTAAAACCATTTAGCTTAAGATTTTGAGTGTGATACAAGGAACCAGTCTGGACATATTACACTACATCTGTGTCCCTACTTTCCTGGTTTGCATGTGCACCAGAAGGTTTCTACTATTTCTGATATCTCTGTAGTTTCATTAATGCAAGAAACTTGAATCTTTTTCTGTGTGTTACTGGATGTTTACTTGTGCCACTTGAGGCACTGTCTCAAGGAAAAATATTCCTGACATAACATTTAATGAATTAATACACATGTAATTGTTATTCCATGGTAATGCACAAATTTAAGTCACTCTGTACATTATTTCTGTAAACTCTGATCTGTGGAAGAAGCAGACAATACAACAATCTCCAGTATAAGTAAAATTGCAATTTACTCATGTAATAGTATAAAGTATAAAATTTACAAGTACTGCAATTAAAAGTATTTGTTCTGTGAAAAAATTGGCATCTGTGACTGAATGAAATGAAAATACATTAATACCGATGCATCACTGTGTAAGCAGCATTTTACCCTTTCAAAGAGTCACAAAAAAGGTCTGATGAGTGATAAAATAAATCATACAAGAAGGAAGACAAAAAACTAAGTTGTGACATACAAATCAGCTTTTCCTTTTTTTACACTTTGATCTTTGAAACCATGGGGAACTGCTTCCAAAACATGACATGAGGTCCTGACTAGTCACTGATTTATTGTAAGGTGGTCACAGGACAATTTGGAAACCACTGGTTTAATCTAAGAAAAATATTACATTTTATATGTATGTAAAATTTAAATTAGTTGCTAAGTTACAAGTGACTAATGGTGTTAAATAAATGTAGTGCAGTAAGAAGTACAATATTTGCTCAGAATTGTCTGGAGTACAAATATAAAGTACCACCTTACACAAACATTTCTGGCAGGTTGCCTCTGTGTAGTAGCGACGATGTAAAGCTTTTGATTAAAATCGTGAGCCTCGAACGCCTTCTCTTACCAAAGAAATAACCGGTGACAAAAACAACTCCAAGTGCCACAGATCCAACCAGCGCTTCTTTGGAAATATTACGAAAAGACATGACTTTAAAATACAACAATGACACCACACGATTAAACCGAATCCAGTTGAAGCGCTTCCGTGTTGACCGAGAGTTGAACCGTAATACTCCAAATAAATGCGAAGCGACATTGTGTTGAAAGTGATGCGAGCCTTAGTGAGGATGTTTCTTGCGTTTATTACAGTACACTGTGAGTTTAAGAGCTCGCCTGCTGTTATCATGTGACAGGCTAAGAGAGAAACGCGGAAAAAAAGTGTAACGAAAAAACAGTCACATTAAAAAATATGTCTGATAAAAGTGGAATGTGAAGCCTATACCCCAGAGAACTAGTCAGATGTTTGCTGATTCTGCAACATCTGCAAAGATGAACTGAACATGTATCCGCTAACTGTTGCATGAAAAACTACTCACCCAAAAGCTGAATCTATGCCTGTTGCGTCTGAAAGATCGAGGGAATGGATGGCTGCTTAAACAAGCCTTACAAATATGCCCAGTCATGTAGACATAAAAACGATCATATGACCTGCTGCAGCTCTCATGATAGGACTGTAAATCAGACGCCCACATCTAGGATCAGTGCTGCGTGCAAATATGTTCCTCTGTTTGCTGTTAGATGTCAGGAGATGGTGAATAATTTATGTCCAAGTTCAACTGACCAATGCTGGACAACGTTTTCACTTCATGTAATTTGAGTAGATGTATCTGTATCACTATGTGTGAACTTATTCTGTCAAAGTAAATGTAGAATGATAAAATCATGTGGAATGGACTAATCATTAGGTGTGGCATTACGACATCTCATAATGTTTATAAATTGCAGACATCAAGCAGTCATTGCATGTGAAGGATATGCAACAAAATATTAAACATGACTACCTCTGTTTACATAACATTTCTGTTTTCCAAACTGGTGCACTAAGATGGGGGAGTGAGTATAAAGACAGGTTAACTTCTACACAGTAAAACCAACATGATTAAAAACATCCTTAAATAAAACCTGAGAATGTGTACTGTAACCACATGTGATTTATTTTCTTTCACAATAAAATATATGACAACATCTATCATGTACATGACAGGATGCACTGTAATATTAATAAACACTGTTAATAGTTTTCAGAGTGTTGTAAAGTAAAGTCATGATGTGTGTTTTAAATCCATTTGAACAAAACATGGTAAATAATGATTAGACTATTCCAGATGTAACCTCTACAAACATTATTCGATAATAAGTAATTTAATAACCACATTATGAATAATACATTTAGTTAATATAATGTAAGAGATTTCCTTTTTGAATTAATAACTATTTAAATCCATGCGTCTGTTCACCTGCCTAATGTGAAGGTGAACACATGTAATGCAGAGCTCCATACAGAAAGGGGCAGTGTTGTCAAGCTTGGAACTATATAAATAAAATAAAAAATCTCCACTCTGTTCAGTACTATATACTGGATGTGCTCTCGAATTTACAGTACAGTTATCTACAAGTTCTCACTAAGAAACTGATTTCTATGGGCATCATTGTAACTGAGTTATTGATAAAAATTTATTAGGAACACTAATGAACTTGACAATAACATGAAATTGCAAGTCTAGTCCAGAAATAACTTTAAACCGAAATCTAAAGTGTTCAGGCCTTAAGTAAAAGTTCCAAGTATTACTATCAAAAAAATTAAAAAGGTCATTATGCATAATTGGGGGTTTATATTTTATACTGGGGCTATGCTGAAATAGTTTTTGGATGATTTACAATCCCAAAAACTGTGTTCTGTCCATATAACAAGCCTTTAAGCAGGACCTATTCTGACCCTCTGACTGAAATGGTTTGTTTGCTTCTGCCCCACTGCTGGTGGGTTGATCTATGGCCAAAATACACAGTGTCTGAGTACCAACCAGTTCTTGCCCCAGCTCCAGAGGCTACACAAGCAAACTGTAGCTTTACAGTGTCATGTAGTTTTACTCATTTATTATTTAAAATGTCAGCTTTTGAAATCCAGCTATACAAGCGTAACAATCACACCAACAAGGATTACCAAAAGCAACATTACTTTGCTGTTGAAAGACGTGACCTTCTCACTCCTCTCCCTCTCATTTATGCAATAAATTACAGTATAGCGTAACAGTGGAATAAATGTACTTGCGTACTTTCCATCACTACATAGTATGCTTTACCTTTGGTACAAGTTCAGTATCAGCTTAGTCTTTGAGTATTTAAGTGTATCGATAAATGATTGAAACACTTATAATTATTATTATAACTGAACAATATAAAAACTAATGCCAAAGCAAAAGTACTTTCTGCAGGTAATGTAATTCTTCATACATTACTAGATGAAAAAATGATGTTCAACAATCAGATGAAGGTAAGACATGTAATTAAAACATTAATACACAGAGGGGCAGTGTTGCCATGGCTATGATGCTCGTTGGTGCAAGAATTCAGTGTATCCACATGTAGATTATATGATTTGACCTTTAATACAAAACTCTCACAGTGTTTAAGTTAATCACTAAAAACATTTACAGCTTTGACCCAAGTGTGTGTGTGGAAATAAAAAAAAAACCACATGACATTACACTTCTTGTAATTCGGACACTATGTGATTACATTACAAGCTGAGTTTTGGCTTCTGGCACACCTCCTCACCCAGGGACTGTGTGTGTGTGTGTGTGTGTGTGTGTGTTTTCACTCGCCTCAGGTCTTCAGACAAATGTAAATGTGTTTTGTATGAATACCGTGATGATTCCTCCTCAATTTGTCCCCCTGTACCTGTGACTGATGCTGCTTGATTACTTCTGTAAGAAGACACGTGAGCAGTGGGTCAGACGCAAAATCACATTATTAACTACACTACAGAGATAAGTGCTCTATAACTGACAGTAGACAAAGTATCAGCCAACCATACAAGAAAAGAAGAGGGCACCAAACATACATGATTGTGCCATGCTGGAACAATTTTGTCACAACAAAAGCACGGCTGTGGTTAAAATAGTTATACTTTTAATTTATAATTTTAATCAGTAATCCACCACCTAATAATAAAGTTCCAACAATGTTTTTTCCTCATAATTCCTGTGTATCAAATCACTCATTACTTTTTTTTACTCTGAGCTTTTTCTTCATTTTTAAACTGTAATTCAGACTTGATCTTAAAAGTATTTTCAGAAGATAAAGTTATAGTACTTAAATATTTTTGATGATTACTAAAGAAACAAAACAACAGAACTGGAGTAAAACACCTAGAAGGTGCAGAGTGTAATTCTTTTAAATGAATACCTTATATTTCCCTTAATTTGTGCCATGAGATGTCTGCTTATATGAACTTCAATCCTTTATATTTATTTTAATATCTCGCTATAAGGAGCACTAGCAGCATTTAGACCTGTAAGCTGTTTTTCTGAAATAAGGTTTTAAGGCTGTTAATATAGAAAATTAAGAGTTTCTGTCTCCCCAGTACATGGAAAGCATTGTAGAAAAAATGACCTTAGACTCTACAGGGTTATTAATGTTTAAACTTTTCTTTTTTATTTATTTTCTTACCTTTGAATCTAGTGGATAAGGGAATTCACACAGAGATGTATTGACTAGAGGGGCCTAATAAGCAGCAACAGGTTGATACTTTGACGTGAGTGTGCACAGAGCGCTTTAGTGTGTTCTCACAGAGAACAAGATTTGAACCGATTGTTTTCTAAATTAAACCTACCTTTACCTGTTCTACTTGATGTCTAACTTGGTAACTGATGCTCTCTCTGCTCACTTATTTACAGTTCCCAGGAAGACCTGGCTGCTGTTCTGCTGCTGCTGGTTACTGACAGAATCTGGACAGCAGAGGACGGAGTATTCCTCCAGGGGGCTGGGACACTTACAGCTGGGCTGCTGAGGTGTGGTGCTTGCCTCGGGGTAAGCCTCTTGTGTGAGTAAACACCATAACAATCCAGCAGAGAGACATGCTCCCCGAGTTGGGAAATTTTCTGATATGCCAGACCAATGTCTGACACTGTTGTGATGATTCAATTTTAAATAGCCATCTGACTCGAGTCAACTGTCTGAGAAGAACAGGTTTATGATCCCATGCTGGTTTGATTAATGTGCTCTGAAGTGTGTAGGCATCCTTTGTGCGATGAGACAATATTCTGTTTTTATCACATATCACAGGAAACAAGTGACCTACTATCATTTCCAGTACTTGCTACTACACGGCATTACAAACATGCCCTACAAATTTTAAACCAGAACTGAACTCTGCTCATCAGGCTCCTCTTCTCTTGCATAATGAAATGTCATGTAAGTCCGCTCCTCTCAACTCTCGCCTTTGACTTCAGTACAGTCGTTCTCTTTGATAGACACATGAGTGAGCGATTCTACTCCATCCAAAAGTACGGCCTGACAGTTTGATTTGACAGCCCTCTTCAAACCAAATATACTCCTTGTTCCTGGCACTACATCAATTTGACAAGAAGAAAAGTGGTTTAAAAAAAAAAAGATGTAGATACCTATCCTCTGATATACATTTCACTACAAAATAATAAAAACAAATGTCCATTTTATACAAAGTGTTAGCCAGTCAGTTTTCCCATTATGCATCTATCCCTTTTAGTGTGCTACACAATACTTGTATGTGTCTACAATTACTTTTAGTCATTTGACGCTTTTATAAGTGACTCACAAAAAGACAAAAAACTAATTAAATATTTGACTGATAATAAGACTGAATTGCTATTTTTGTTGCATTTTATTTGTTTAGCCTAATATCGTGCATATTATAGTTCATTATATTCATCATTAATTGAGTCAATAACTTGCTAAAAAAGCTGTCAGTGAGCTATACACTTATTTGAATTATTGAACAAATTAGAGATGTGGGCAACCATTCAGAGTAGAGTTTGAGTCATTGACAAGTTAGTGGATCAGCAGAAAAGGAATCAGCCTCTCTTTTGATATTCAATTTTTAATCCAAAGTGGCAAAAATATCTCAGCTCCTGCTTTATGTGAATGTTTTCTGGTTTTCCTAGTCCATTAAGTAAACTGCATACAGTATCTATGGGTTTTGGACTTTTGGTCAGACATAAATAAGAAAGTGTACTATTCTGTAGACCAAATAATTTCACAGATTTTCATCTTGCTTTCTGTGGTTCTAGTTTGGGGGGTGCATGAATATGAATGGAAATAAACCCAGCTTTCCCTATATTAAAATATCTCTTTGCTTCTTGCTGGTAAAAAATGTGTCACCTGGAGGAGTTTTGGAGGAGCAGGTTGACCAAGACTACAACCTCTCTAGTATAAGCAATCTGATGTAGCTGAAGAACATTTAAAACCTTATACCTGGGTAAACATGCCTCTTTAATACCCATTAAACAACATCTTTAGTTGACTAACCATCATTGTGAAATATTTTCTGCACACAGCCTAGTGTGATCAAATCTATATTCTTATTCAAAAAATTATTGTAATTCGAGTGTGTAAATCCTCATCATTGTGATATGCCTGCAGTGCATTCTGCTTTCCTATTTAGTTAATAAAATGCATAGACCTAAATGGTTCATGGCAGCCATTTACATAATTCATAATTAAATCACAGTCTGATAGCTTGGAATTTATTATTAGTGAAAATACATGTGCTGCCATTGTGACACATTAATTAATATCTCTAGTTATCATTGGCACATTGCTCACTCAGCTGGGGTCTGGTTATGGGGCAGGAATAATGCAATGCAACAACGAATTATCTGTGCATTTAAGTGGGAATGCCTCAGAGTGATTGCCACAATATGCATTTGCCTTAAGAACTCAATGGGAGAATGTGTTTTATTGGTGTTGTCACATATTCTGGCTAATCATTTGAACACTGTAAAGATTAGGGCTATTGCCTTTCCATCCTTGAGCTCCAGCATACGGCTGCAGAGCATCTCTAATTGTGCTGTACATTTTTCCCACAGTTCACAAAAGCATAAGCCACACTCTCAGTAATGCACTTTATCCTGTAAACAAAGAAAGCTGAAAGCAGTATTGCTAATGAGGCAGATGGATTTCTTGATTTACTTTATAATTGGTTGTTGTGCTGGAACGTTTGGTCGAGTAATTGACTTAAAATTAATGAACCACAATTTCCAAGTAAGAGTTTAGTCATTTTTCATGCTGAAATACCAAAACATGTGCTGGTTCTGGCATAAGAAATGTAAGAATTGGCTGCTTTTATCAGTTTCATATTGTAACAGTTAATTGTTGAAATGGTTGAATAGCCTAAGCATATGAGATGGATAGACTTTGGATTGAATGTATTTCTTTAACTACTTTCTACTGAAGAAAAAGTCCCAAAAAAACTAGTGACAGCTCTTACAGTAACTTGGACACTGTTTGCAGAAAGAGTTGCTGAAGAACTGTTGGAATTTTTTTTTTTTATGTTTTCGTTGCTGTGAGCATCCCCCCCAAAACAATTCTCTGCACTTGCACTGTATTGAGGTGGAGGCGAAAATACCACAAACTTTCCATCTACAAGAAGAGATATCACTAGAAATAGTAAATGGTTTTTCTTTTTTACAGATAAATGATAATAGTTACAGCTCACATGATGTGATCTCCTAATGACATCCCACTCTTTTCAAAACAATTCGGGTCAGTCTAATGAACCTTTCCCATTCTCTTACAAGCTCAATGTATTCTTAGTTTCGACAGTTAATTCAGAAACGAGCATCCACTAACTCTCTCCACCAGTGGACAAACAAAAGGGTCCTCTTCACTAATGGTCCCTGAGGCTTCAGCGCTATCTATTGATCTGCTGTCACCCAATTTCTCCATGACTTATGCCCTGCTTAATTCCCATTACTGTGCACACTGAAGCCTTATCAAGGAGAACAATAGGCTTGTTGTCACTGAGGGCAAAAATATGAGGGAGCCTGTGACAGTGTGAGCACAAACTCATGACTTCAACTCCCTGAGCCCTCTCGGTGACCTCTATGCTCATGTAGGCCACAGTTTGAAGACACCAGAATACTAAACTCAATCTGAACTGTTTGCAGATGAATCAGAAAATTGAATCTTGCTCTCGTTTTATAAATACAAGCCACAAAAAACAGAGGGCCGGCTCCCTAGCCATAAAACTGTCACCGTGATATGTCTGTAGCAATGATGATTCTCAGTTCCTGCATGCCCCCTCTCTGGTTCTTCCACCTGCTAACTGCTATCTCTTCCTTTCAATTATATGTTTCTGTGGTCTTTTAGACAAAGAGTAATAAAGCTATAAATCGTGAGTCCGGCAGAAGGTATGGACATTCTGTCTCTGAACTGCTGTTGAAACTGCCATAAACCACCCGCAAAGTCAATGATAAAGATTTACAGTTATTTAACATCATCAGTGTGCCCTAAATCACACTGATAAGAGAATTAAGTGATGGCTATAGGTTCTTTGTCCTCTAGCTATTGATTTTTTTTAACAGAGAGGGGCAGTGCAATGTTTTTATTGCACATCCTATTTGCTTTAAGCTTAAGAGTGGAAATTGACCTCTTTAGACTGTTTTATTGAAGTGCACAATCTGCACTGTGAATTAATTTATCTGATAGCCAAGACTTCTTCTTGTTTAATTTCCATTTACAGCGGAAATGTTTTTGAATGTAAAGTCCATGCTAATAGAAAATCTCCAGTCTTGGTGTTGGAATGTTTGCCAAGTCTAGGCAATTGGAGCAATTGTTTTGTCTAGTTAAGAACTATTGGATCTTTATTCCAATTGTATTTTGGTGCTATTATTGTGCTCTGCTATATTACAGCCACTAGAACTGAGCATGCTCAAATTATCCTTTATAAATAGGAATGGTTTTTCCCTTTTAGCCTCTAGAAAAAACACATGACTTGATTTGCAGGAAGACATCCATCTATCATGGTAATTTGTATTAATACAAAATGCAGCAAATAATCTGCCTGTTAAAGGGGCCATTGTTTCACCAACCCTGTGGTATATGTCCCTCTTAGCGCATAATGTCCCAGTTTGAACAAAGACGTGTTTAGCTTAGCGGAAGTTAGTCACTCGTTTCAGCATGAAAACACTTATGTCAGTGCCTCCAAGTCGGCAAAGCTGCAGCCGTTCACATTTAATGATTCAGTTGCTGTTTAGCTTCAAGTTTACAACCCTGGAGCTACGATAAATGTCAACCGCAACAATATCCCTCTAACTAGACATGCCACTGCCAACCGATCATCTTATTATTGACTGGGAAAGCATAAGGAGCTGTAATATGACTCTAAATGCTATGTTAAAGTGTATCTATCTGTGTAACCATGTGGGCCAGTTATTCAGTGTGACTCACTTGACTCAGAGCATTGTTGTCTGTTTCTAGACCGGCTCACACAACAGGCGTTAAGGCAGTTCTTTAATTACGTGTCAATATTTTCATTAACCGTGGACATATGAGGGTGGAGGAACAACTATTCATTTTAAAATTGGTTCAATAGATTCTAAAATAATTTTGTGATCCCAAATGATTGGAAAAACAGTGTTATCAACCGTATTTTGTGTTACGTCCCTCCATAGACCTGTCAGATGAGCTCCAGTACACCTTTGACACCACTCGTCCTCATGGTATAGATGTGTTAATTTGATTTCATTTTAAACTAGCAGTTAATCAGGCTAGTGGGTGTTGTGACAATAAATATGGTACAGATTAGTATCACAACTATTTGATTCTTTTTCCTCCTAAATGCAAACGTAAATGTATTTTCTTAAAATCTAATGCCAGTTACTATATCTACTTCTGTTGTATAAATTAGATGAGCTGCTCATAAGTCCACTCCTGAGGTGCAAGTACCTTTTTGTTTGGAAATCAATGGTGCACACTGTAATAAAAATACTGGAATATTTTAGCTGATCTGAAATCATGAAAAATTACCAAAAATACAGGGTTGTGAGGTTGCTCAGATGCTTAGTTAATTTAGTTAATTAGTTAACTGATAAGATAAATTAAGGATAATTTTGGTGATTGAGTAAAAATATATACACTATGACAACATGCAACCTTAAAGCCCCTCAAAATGTGGTTTTAGATCTGCTTTTTTTGATAACATTAAATAAATATACATAAAACACAGCCTAATAACATCTCTAGATGTTAATAACATCTCTAGATGTCATTAGCTAATCTGCTTCATCATGACTTTGAGTTGGTTTCAATCAGAAATGATTGATGGTGACCTTGCATCAAAAGTCAAACTGACCAGCAACCATCACTGTGATTTTAAATGCTGCTAAATCCTGATGAATGAATGTATCACCAGTGTCACTTTGTTTCAACCCAGAAGAGCACGTGTAAAGACCTAAAACAGAAATTTATCATGTAAACTGTTTAAACTGTGGCATTTGTGGGACCCCAACCATTATATATGTTTTATTTTTAGTTGGACGGTTAATTATGTTATGTCTCAGTCACAGAAACATCAGCATGAAGGAGAAGGCCAATAACAGATTTGATTGAGGCATGTTCTCATACATATCTTATTTTTCTGTCAATCAGTAACTTACATTGCAAGTTGTATAAAATATATCTTCTCTTAGATCTATCATCCATGCCACATTGTTTAAACTGTATTTTTTGAATGGTTAATTCTGTCTGGGTGCCATCTACTGTAGCTTGACTTTGAATTGATGTGTTGACAGCAATTAAAACGTTTATTCTTATGTGTCAATTCCTAATCATCAACTCTTTCACATAAGAATAAAGTGGTGACACAAAGGCCTAAGTTGTTGATGAATGTGTCGTTATTAACAGTAAGTTTTGAAAAATGAAAAAGTTTGACTTGAACTGATTGATGTGGTTAAAATCAGTTTCTCTGTATTACAATATCCTTCTGATAACATGCATATCACATCAATAATGCAAGTCACACACGAGCTGCTATTATGCAGACTAAATCAAAAACTTCTATAGATTATTTTGTTAAACTAAAAATGTAGATAATAATAAATATAATTCCATAGATAATTATATAATTACAATTATTTTGTTCATGGATAATTTTGTACGTTTTTCTTATTATAGCCTGTGTGTGCTCAGTATTTGTATTTGTTTATAATTGTTGTATAAAAATAATAATCCTACGACTGCACCCTGCCCTGTTATGGGAGGTATTTATGATAGTTTAGAGCTGCTGGGTAGGATAACTTTAAGCTGTCATGCTGCTACCATCAGTCCCTGAAAAAGCTAAAGGTTTGCTTCTCTATGTATAGCCCAGCTGGGTTTTATTTTAGTGGAGGGTCATTCCATCTTGTACTAAGACTCCCAGTTGGTCAGTCTGAGTTTATTGCATACAGAGGGGGGGTTAAGCAGATGGCAAGGTGGTAACAGCACTGTTAAGAATGACCGTAGTCACTCTTGTTGCACTATCACAAAAATACACTTGCTGGCCACTTAATTAGGTACGTCATTTTCATCTGCTTTGATGTGAAAGTTTCGTTCAGGCAAATCCTGTGACCATTTCCCAAACTATAATAAGCAATAGACCAAGGTCTGTGCTAGTAATCTATGATAGTACTGTGCCAAGTATTAAAAACAAGCATAGGCCCAGCTAACTGTAGCCTCAGTTTGTGCCTCACACATACAGTAGCTGCTTGTGATGTTAGCATTAGAAAGCAAGTTAAGAGCCAAAAATATAGTATATAAATGGCATTTATTCCTGTACAGAAAACACTGCACATGGATCTGCCGATAGCTGGGATGTATTCAAATATTTAGGGCTGACATAATGTTTACCACAGTAAACAGCAGGGGTGCAGCCAGTTACTGATGCTTCCCCACAGACACCAGAGAGTCTCTAGAAGAGCTGCTAGCTCAGCTACAACACAGGTACATAGTGTGTCTCTCAAATGACCATAGTGACAAGTGAAACTTCTGCCACACTTTTATCTTTCTAAAGAAGAAAAGGAAAGTCCAACAATAGCTTCTTAAGGTTGGTTAGCTCTCACTCTGTCCAGTCAACACTGAATGGTGGTCAGTCAGTCTCTTCTCTTAACCAGTTTAGTTTTCATTGTGCTTGAATGCAAGGAGGCACATGTCTGGTGTAAGCTATTCTGCTGAATGACAGTTTGGGGTTGATGCACCCCCAAAGGCAGTTAAGGAGACTGCACACTAGCAAACATGGATGAAATACATGAAATGAAATGCACAGTGCATTTAGGTGAGGGGGAAAAATAAATGTAAACATGACTTATTCTTTGTTTACTCATATTCCATTGGGTATCTTTTATTTTAACAACAAAATCTGGATGAAATTGTAGAATTTGAGATATGTTTTAGAGATTGATTTCAACATCTGCATCATGGGCTATTGCTAAAATAAATTGTTCTGAAAGCTAAAGATTTGTATCTCCAAAATGTCATATCTTACCAGTTGAAATCTGCCATAGTTAAATGTGTTTTTGAATTGTTTTGTGAATCCTAATGCTACAAAATGAGGCAGCTGGAATCTTTCAGCTAGTATAATAGTATATAATAGTCAAATTGTTGTCATCATCAACACACCAAACATTTCCTAGCTCTTTTGCTTGATTAAATTCTTATCATGATGAGCTACTGTTAGTCATTATATCTTTTGGACAATGATAAGAGAAACTAATTGATTACAAGGGTAATGTATCAACAATAAAATAATTGTTTCAGTCTTTATTAAGTTTGCCCAGCTATGATCATGCAACCTAAATCCATCAGTGATCCTGAAAAGGGCTAAATGATCCAAGACCAATTGATTTGCCTACAGTCAGCTGGTTGATCATGTTAAATGTTTCCTGGGAAACTTTTTAAACACTGTCCTGTTTGGGGGGTGACCACATCTTAGCATCCATCCACAAATTGCACTGACCGTAGCCACTGCTGGTGCTCTCCATCATTAGTAAACTGTGGGAACAAAAGACAAAGTGCAGAGGAGTCCAAAACCCACATAAATACAGTCAAACAGAAATTATGCCCAAATGTAAAACTCCAAAACAAATGAGATTGGAAAACTCTCTGGGGCGTCTTCTAAACTTTGCTGCTGTCATTCATCAAGAATATTGCCATGCAAGTCCATACAGGATTTGGACAAACTGCTTCTTTAAGTATTTCTCTGGGAGGCATAAAAGTGTATTTATGGTCACCACTGGCAGGTATAAAGGAAGATTGGCAAACATGAAAACCAAGTTCTCTCCCGGGTGCCATCTAGCCATGCTCGGCTGTGTTAAATCATAGATGGAAAGAACAACAGTCTGGTGGCACAACAGTCCAGTCTGACAAAGCACTGCCTTGGGCCTGCATTTTACATTCTCTCCAAAGCCCGTTATTGGAGTCAATGTTTTGTCTTCATACCTGTTTTCATCTCTGTAATGAACTTCATCTGTCTCATTCTGCACATCAGTGACAGATTACAGTTTAACGTAACCTACAGTTTAGCGAATATTACCCAATGCCAAGATTTAAGGCTGCAGAAGATCCTGTTCCTGCACTTAGCTGATGTGGGATTGATTTCCTTTATGAATAAATGAATCACTAGGGTCATTACTGAGCTGGACTCTTTCATTAAATTGAGCTATATCTCCTGCTTCAACACAAGGCCTTCTGAGAGCCCTCCACCAAGATTATAGTGCACCTCCATGGGCTAAAACCACTTTGAAAACGGCAACATATAAAGTATAGTTTCATTTATTCCATGAATGCAGAACATTGATCCTCTATGGAGAAAATAGATGACAAGATACTCTTGGAGCTTTTTAATAATTCAAATCTATGTGAAGTGATTGTAAATATACTTCTAAGTGAATCAAGTTGATAAATGGAAAAGCAGAATTGTGTAGTTTTTTTTGAATAATATCAAGAGTAGTAAAAAAGCATAAATATAATGATACAGCCGTGCACTCATATACTTGCCAGTGTCCTTTAATGCTTTCCAAAAACCCTTTTTAATTGGGAGGCTTATAACAGATCACTAAAAGTCGCTCGCACTAGAATATTCCTCACACACACACAGACTGTATTGACTTTTCAAATAAAAAGACATTAATGTAGATAACGGCCATTTTGAATCCTCATTAGTCACCAGTAATCTAGAAACATGGGCGATATATTAAGAGTGGTGTTCGCAGCTAGTCATTAAAGGAAAAATAAAAGACAAAATAAATCCAATCTTGGAACGCGTGCAATTAATCATGTTGGCCACTGCTGCCTGGCTGCTTAACAGTTTTATTGAGTCATTTATGCTGGTTTCCCTGATAATCCATTTTTTCTGAATAATGCCTCCCTTCATGCTCAAAGTGCTGTGTTCAGGTGATACCGCTATAAACTGTATTTTTTTTTAGTCCCTTCTCCCTAGATAAACATATATTACAACAATTACATGGAATGGCTGACAGAAGAAAAGCACAATTGCACATTATTAAGAAAAGCTTTTAATTGAAGTGTTAATTAAGTATATTTTCAATTATTCCTTAAGGGGATGACCAACCAAGATAGAATCATGAATAATTTACCGCACATTGTCTAAACAGAACAGATTTAATGCAATTTTTGCAGCATAAAATTGCTAAACAAGATTATCCACATTTGCTTAAAGGTTCACTAGGAAAGCATCATGTCATCAAAAGTTACTAACATTGCGGACACTCAAATGTTAGTTGTTGTGTCTCAGATCTGCTGCAGCACATACCAATTTCCTATAGTACAACATATTTATGATCATACTGTGTTAGCAGTAAACAAAATATCAAGATGTTTACCATTTTATTTTAACAGGAAATGCTGCAATATGTGTGATGTTAGATGTCAATCAACTGCTACTCTGGAAACATACTGCAAATTAAAATTCCCAAAATGATATCAAAATGTTTTTTATGCATAATGATTATTTTCTAAGATTATTATCGAGCTTTGTCTTTGCCACTTATTTGAATGTTTTTCAGCTGAGGTTCTCCTCAATTTACTTTTGTGCATTGCATTGTGGGAGGATGGTGTAAATCAAGGGTCAAAAATCGACTTGGGGTGGTCTGCATACTTTGTCACTTTACTAGTGAAAACACTACATACTAAAAACCTGCCTGGAATCAATATATAGTATACAGTTGCTATAAAGTATACAGAATTAAGTAGCTATTTAGCAAGAATTGAAATAGTCATATTCTCACGAATTACTATGTTTACTAGTTACTTGCGATAATTGTTTTTATTTGTTTGTTTAAACATGTATTACCTTATAATGTTGAATCCTTTAAATAAAGATTCTAAAGAAGCACTTAAAGCTAATTATTTGTTCTAAAATGAAACTGATTTCATTGGAATATTTTCTCTTCACTTATCTAACAACATAAACAAGCACAGAAACTTAAAATTCCCCAGCGGGGGTTAAGAATGATAAGCTCGAAGATAAACCATTTAGGCATCTCTATTTAAATAAAAATCACAGCTGCTGCTTTTCAAGCCCATTGTGAGTGGTCTGTTTCCGTTCAACATTAGTGTGTAACTAGTGTGGTTGTATATTTAGTAATAAGGGTTTGTAGTGTTCTCAGCAGCGTCTCTGGAGACTTTCTCACAGGGTCTTGACTGAAAGCCTGAAGCCTATCAAGGATACCACACAGCACAAGTCCTAGCACCTGACGACATGGTTCTGTAGGGAGTTTGTGCTGTCACAATAAATCAGAAGCAGACAGGATACAGTGTAATCATGCCGGTGTCCTCTTTCACCCAGCCTCTGCTGAACGCTTCAGCAAAATCTATGCTGCATCTGGTGGCACACACCACAACTGTGCATACATTGGCATACCCATAGTGCTTGATGGTTGAATTGAGAGGAATAATCCATGGGATATAATATACAAAGAGCTGTTAATGGTGTGTGCTGTAAATCTTCTGTTGTACACAATGATGTATTGTGCTGCCAATAGCTTCTTTTATTCTTAAACCTCCTTTGCTTTGATAGTCGATGGAATAAATGGGATGCCTTTGAGGGAAAATAAGCCTAGAAGGTCTGTTTTATATCTTTATGTGTAGCTCATACCTTAGAACTGAGACGTTAAAGACATTCAACAATGTTTGAAAGGAAAGTGTTCCAGTCCATAACCATATGAAGCCCATACTTCAAAACCCAAGTAAATTGAGAAGCCTGAACTATCAGAGTGGGGAACGTGCTGTGCTTATATCTGGGCTTCTTTCCCTTCATAAAGATGAATCATAACGTCTAATTCTCACAAATTACCCAAACATTATGTAGCTCTCTCATTTCCAACACTGTTTAATCTGTGTCTGGAGTATTCGCTGTCACTTCATGTTGCAAACACTCCTTTCACTCTGGCAGTTCATTGTCTTTTGATGGGCCATAAAAGGCTCGGTTTGATGGATGATAACTCCGGGCGTCTCTCTTTGTTGTGGGTATGTGACGACTGAGTGCATGTGAGATGTGAGGAGAAGACACAGTGTGAATGGGAGATGTCATCGATGTCTTGCGCTGACACCGAGGCCCTAAGCATGGGCTTTGATCTCTGTGAATGATTGCAAAGCAAACACAAATAAAAGATTCCAGTGTGTTACAGTTTCTAGACAGAAAGTTGAACTGTTTTTTGAACATCTTCTAAGAGGCTTCTCCTTTATTGGCTGTGCATTTCTAAAAGTGGAAGGATCTGCTGATCAGGCCTCTGTAGCTATCTAGACGTTGGCAAATTGGAAAAGGTGTTTTTAGGAAGGCAGAGCCTACTTCAGCTTCTACCTGTATGTAAAATGTGATTTATCAAGAGAGAAGAAAAATCATGTCATTGCCTTCTGATCCAGTCCAATAAATACTGAGCACTCTCTGGACCCTGGACTCCCTGTTGACCCTACAACATCTGCTCAGCCACTTACTACTTAATATATTAGCTGTGTGAACAGGGCAGGTGTTTTTAGCTGGAGCCAAAGAACATGAAAGCCAGATTGTTCCTCCAGTTCATGCTTTTGAATTAAAATGAGTCACCACCAGCTTTTCTCATAAAATAAAAAAACACAAATAATGTTATGACATAAAGGACAGGTGGGAATATTTCATAGGTCTGCATAATGGTGGCAAGAAAATAAAATATATAACTCAAATTGATTGCAGCTCCCATAAGGAATCTATTGTGAGGTAAATATTTCTGAGATAAATATATATAAATCACCCCTATTGAAAACAAAGGCTAGTTTGCACTATAAATTGCTTTCCAGTATATTGCAGCCATTTGTTGCAGCAGTGCTGCTCTGCATGTCCACATGAGGCTCTTTGTGGTGTTTCTTTGATGTTTACTTACCCAGCTGAGCATAATGTGCTTCATGGCCTTTACATTACAGATTACAAAAGGAACACTTTATAGGTCTAATCATGGTGGTACTTAGGCACATGAGCAAACAATTACAAGCTATAAGCCCTACCTGTTAGGAATTAAATATATTTGAAAGCTAAGTCATTAGGAGAATGCATCAGTAGGCATTGGGAGAGATTGACAACACTGACCACAAAACTTGTGATAAATATGTGCTGTTACGTGAGGTTTGAGATCATCTTATACATGTTATGTGATCCTTATACAGTCAGTATAGTTTCATATGGAGTGTGTAAAACATTTATATGTTTTTGGTAAAAACATTTTATAGAATTTTTACATCTGATCAAACTGTGATATTAGTTTTAAAGGACCAGTTCACCCAAATTGTAGGGGGGAAAACATATCTCCTCTCTTATTGTACTTTTGGTTGTAGTATTCACAGATTCTGGCTCTGATCTTAAATAGACTATAATTTATTTATTTTTTTTGACACATTACACGAGCAGTCCTGATGATGGAACTGCTGTGTTGACCCAATTGGACTGAATCTATACTCAAACCCCAGGTCATTACTAGGATATCTATGAACCAAGAGAGCCCATGCAGAAATCTAGTGTCTAGCCATGCATATAGTTTTGGTTATATTTAACCACTTTATATCTGATATGTCTGTGTCCACTCTAGTACAATGAAAATAAATTGACTAACCAAGACTAAAGTCTAGTTGACGAAGTGAACTAGTGACACTTTGCCTCTATAGCTGGAGAACCGTTCTCATTGTCAGCATGCTAACATGCCAACATTTACATCACATTCACCATCTTACTTTAGCACATTAGCCTGCTTATATATATTAATGAGCAATAAATTCAAAAGTGAAACAAAAAAGAAAAGTCAGGAGGATTTGTCCTCTGGGGACCATGACAATCCATCTAACAGGTGTAGGATATATTTCAGTAAAAGTCCCTCATTATGATTACTGTGGTTTATTTTGAGTCAACCCCTCATACTACATTCTACTGCTGTAAATGCTCACTAAATCCAACAAATCTTCGGCTAATAATAGTGCACAACAAATGCACTATGTAATCTTGTTTGAGTTACTCTATCACTATACCACCCTGCTGTGTTACAAAATAAAAGCCATAGATTTAAAAAAAAAGATTTATGTTGAGTAAGAACAGAGAGGGGTTAACACATTAGTAGTAGTTTAGGTCTTTTTGCAGGATTTGCAGATACAAAAATAAAGAAAATTTTCAGTTTAATCCTTAACTCTCACTACTATAACTCATCAAATAGACTCAAAATGTACAAAAAGGAATAGAGTTTGGTTATGGGCCAAATAACAAGTGATTAGTTTTTGGTGCAGACCCAGGAATTTTAAAAAATGATTTCTTGTGACACAGGATAAAGATTTTCAGCTAGTCATATCCTCGACATCTAGCTAGTTATATCCTCGACATCCTTGACTTGTGCGCTTGAATGGAAAATATCTGGCACCTGTATCTCATTATTATCTATCACTGTATCATTCATTTTGATCTGGATCCTAATGCAATTAGGATTAGTCTGGATCCTAATGCAATTAAAACGTTTTTTACTCGTTAAAATATAAAGATAATTATTTTTTGATGCCTTCTTGGAGGTATGTGCTATGAGTGCTGTCAAGCTCAGGATAGGAGTTCAGAAATCATGAGCATAGCTAAGAATGAAAGAGTTTGCACTTGTGCTCACCTGTTTGTTTGTAACACAGACTAAAACCACATTTCTGACAGCTGAAAATGAGTAATGTGCTGGAAGTCATAGCCTCAGGATAAAACGATGTGTGAAGCACCTTTTGAAGGATATCAAAAACTCAGGATAGTTTAAATTAACCCCTGTCATTTCCTTCATCAATGTATATTCTTTATTTCTTTCTTTTTTCTCCCATATGAGCTCATGTTTGTATTATACACAGAAATCCTAAGACATCTGGTTTTCATTTCCTGTGTGGTTCAAGATGGTAGGAGAGTTTTAAAAAAGGAGCCTCGTTTGAACCGGGGGCTAATGTAGTCAGGATGGAATCTGTCACTCAGTCTATTGCATGTTGATGACTAAGGCCAGTTTCAGCTGTAAGCAGTCCATGATTTATGGACATAGAGCGAACTCTTGTAAGCAAAAGCCAACTAAGAGTTCAGAGCAGCAACTGGGCCCTTTTTTGGCAGCGGCTTGCCTGCATTTTCTTTCCATTCCATGCCAAAATATTTTGCACAGCAATTAGCTCCATGCTCATTTGGGTCTGCAGTCCCACAGGGTTAGCAAAGTCATTTATCATTCTCAGGGCTTGGAACTCCACAGCTTAGGGTCAGGTAGTTTTTGTAAACAGTCATTGTCCAGGTCTTTCCATTTCACTAAATGAGAAGGAGATACAGTAGTTCTGAGGTCCTGCTATTCATCCATCTGTCACATGCTTTGCTTTTTCCTCTACAGGTGTGAAAGCAAAAGGGAAATGTCATTTCACATGGCTCATTTGTCATATGCTAACTACATAGTTAGAGTGAATAGAGTGATGACAACTTGGCCCCTCGCTTTTTTGAGAGGGTCAGCTGCTTTGGATTTAAGTTGTAGAGTGCGAGCAAGAATATTCAGCTAATGAGGAGTACTTTTGAGCATACTCTTTTACAACACTAATATTAACTCTTTTAGTGAGCAAAGATTATAGAGCTTTTTAATAGCAGACTTGATGTTTAGCACACGTTTACATAGATACAGATGTAACATATACAATCTCATTAGGCACTATTCATGGTTTTTGCTGATCTATGCTTTGAGTTATATTGAAACATAAGTGTTGGCTCTGCAACAGTATTTGTATAGTGTCCAAGTTCCTGTGGGTGTCGTTAAATCAGATATTTGAACAGGCAGCACCATAAACATATGCTGGATACATTTTTGTGTTGTTCGCTGAAACATCTTCAGAGGCAGCCAGGAAAATAATTGAACTACAGTATGTGCATTTTTCTATTTTCACATCAGTCCTTGGAGAGTCATTACTTTACAAAGAGCTTGCCAACTGATTCTGAATCCATCATTTTCTGAACCGATATATTGCACTCTCTGTTGCTACTATGTCTTTATCAATCAGAATTAAGGAATTATATTAAGCTCTTTGGTATTCTTCTCCTTAAGTGGAATCACACTGTAATGCAGGCCCAGGGGTTACAGGGAGTATCAGAGGAGACTAATTGTCAAGGTTATGTCTCAGCGGATGATTGATGTGGGGCCAGGCTGTTTTTGTCAGCCTGTCAGGTGGCTGGAGTGTTTAATGTTCTCATTATTGGTTGCTCTGTTGTGTATATTTCTCTGTCAGCGCCGCTGAACCATCTGAACTGCCAGAGCACTTCAAAGGCCTGCAGGTCATCCGTCTTCCTCCTGACGCCCTGAATGTTCAGCCTCAGCTGAGTGCTGGTGATTTGTTATGACTTGAGAGCCAGCTGACAGACAGGTCTCCTATAAAAAAACATGCACCCATTTCCCTTTTGTCGTGCAGTGAAAGCATCGCTGCTCCTGTAATGTGGTAGGGTCGGTGGGAGGTGGGGTGCGGACGGGGCATAACTGTCACAGGAGGCTGGCACCTGACAGTTGTGTCATCTCACTAATTTGCTGACATGACTTGAAGTATTTTGTCTTCTTTTTTGCCTCAGTGGATTTTGGTTCTGGTATCACCTACTCTTACAGGTCACCATCTGTTGTGGTGCACCACAGGGAACAAAGCTGGAAAGGTATCACTATATTAAGGCACATTTTCATATTCATCATTAGTCCAGTGCTCGGTATACGCCACGTGATGGCACTCAGCAGAGAGCATCATGGGAAGAATGCTGATGGCTGCAAACTCAGTCAAGCAATGAAAAGTGAGAGGTGACATTCTAAAGACAAGAGGAGGGAAAACAGAATCTAAATCTCAATTCTTTTCCCAGACTCTACAAGATTGATTGTTTTCTGCTGATCTAATTTTGGATCATACAAAAACAGTCCATTTGTCTTAAAGAAAAATGATGTGCCACATGGTGCAGATGGAAATTTTTTTAAGTTGAAAAAGATTAAAGAGAAACCCTGCTCCTCTGCCCTAATCACAAGCTGTAGATTACTCTGCCGATTTAACCAGATGGCAGGCTTGATTCTGCAGGTCCTTCTGTATATTAATGAACAGCAGTCTGTTATATTTGACTCAGGTAGTGAAATGTCCATCACCTGTAATGGTCTGCCAACTGGCATTATGCATTTTGCACCACATGGCATTTTTCATTTGAAACGTTATTGAAGGGACAATTCTTGTTTGCTGCTATTTTCCATTATTGTCAGTGTTCTGGTAAATATTTTTTTTTCACCAGGAAGAAAAGTCTCAAAGTTGTGTCCACAGCTAATTTCCTCTCGTAGGTCAAGGCAATAATTCTGGTACTAAAACTGTCACGCTGGGCGAAGCACATGAGTTCGATAGTAACTTGATTAAGATAGCCTGTCGACATGACTGCAAACACGGCAATACAGTATGTTAACAAACCTAATAATAGGAAGGAGGAGATAAAGTGGAAAGGAGGGAGGACAATGAGCCACTGACCTTAAGGAACAGCTTGTGTGGCTTCGGTTTATTGTTGGTGTTCAACATAATGTTTTTTTGTTTTCTTCCCCTGCTGACTCCATTAAACTGTTTATGACTGTATCAGATCTCCTTCACGATGGCTTCATGCTCAGTGTTCCAAAGAAACTGATTGTCTTTGTCTTAAAATGTCAGTCTGAAAAGACTGCAAAAAACCTACAGAGGCAACAGGCATATGTTTGCAAGCCGACGCTCCCAGAAATTCCATCCGTGAATATACCAGGCCTAATTTTAAACCAACAGCAGGGGAACTTTGGCTGCAATTCCCAATCAGAGAGCATGACCAGCGTGGAAGCACAATGCCAGTATGTCATACATTTAAACACTGTTAAATTAAAGGCTGTTTACTGTTCTCAGAGGCCATTCATCTTACTCAATGTTAGTCTGCTTCTTGCAAATTTGTCAGTAAGAGCTTCCACATGCCAAGTCAAGGAAGGGAAAAGTTGGGGTTATCAGAGGAGGGTTTTCTTAGCGTCTCTTCAGTCGGCCTGTAGTTAATTAGCCACTTCCACACAATAAGGCCATAAGTCATTAATCACCCAGACTCCAGCAGAAGTTGACTCACTGTGAGCAAGACATTTGGAGACAAAAAGTTTGCCACCTATGACAGAATTTAAAATGGACCCTGTCAGTGGTGTGTAAATTATAGGGCATGTTGAGTGCTGAAAGACAAGGACCCACTGTTTAACTCACTGCTGCTCTTTTCTTTGTTTGTGTGTTGACAGACTCTTAAAGGGAAAGATGTCTTTTTCTCAGTTTCCAGTCAGCTGGCTTATAAGTCAGGAAATCATTGCGAGTATACAGAATACACACACATTAAGATAATCTCAATGTACCAATCTCACATCCTGCATTTTATAATGCCTGACTACAGTTAATAGAAGACAAACTCCAAAGGTCAACAGCTCAGAAAAACCCAGCTTTAGCTTTGTATCTGCACCGTTTACTTTGCTTGTCAAAGGGAGGAAATGATGGAGTGATGATAAATATGGAGCATGTTTGGAGAAGCAAAAGCCTTTCTCCTGCAAAAATAAACCACAGAGTTTCTCAGAATGATGGAAGACACGCTTTTCAGTTGATTGAACATGCAAAAGGTCATTGTTTTTTCCTTTAGCGTCTGTAAACAGAGAGTACTGAGGAACGTTTATTCAGAGAGCTGAAAGTTTATGTAACAACAGGGAAATCCCATAATTAGATCATTAATACAACTGGCAAAAGGGTGTTAAACTCATTATATAACTACAACACATGTAACAAGTGTTTGAAAGCTTGTTGATGTATGTATTTGATGCATGAACCTATTTGTGAATAGTCTGATTTCTTACACGACTGTAGACATTCTTTAGAAGGAACATCAGCTCAGCATAGTGGTGATAACGTTCATGGCCTTCAACCAGAACAAACGGTGCAACACATGGTGTGCAGCTGTGCAAAAGTGACCATTTTTAACATCAACATGTGTCGGTGATGGGCACACTGTTGTGATCTCTCTCAGGTGAAAGGCCACAGGTCTTTCTCATGGTGAAGTTCAGTGCAGAACAGGTGGGATGTCTAGAGGCACTCAAAGGCAGTGCCTCTATGATTCAGCATGGAGTCACAGAGCCGTCCAGTGTCTCACGTCCTGACAGTATTTTACTTTCAAACATGAGATAGAGGTGAAGAGGAAAAGATTTATAGACTTTACCCTGGTAGGATACATGTATGTGAAAGCTCTTGAGCCAGTTAATGGAATACACTTACCTCTTTTCATATGATGCAGCAATCTGCCTTTGAGTGCCTCTAGACATTAATCTTCTAAAGTTTTAAAACTCAGAAGACAAAATATTAGACTTCAAACTGTTGATTTTCCCAATCTTAATTCTTGCTAAATGATAATGTAACGACAAGTTTAAGTAATGTATGGTATTTGTCAATAATTATTTCTCCCATAAAGAGCTGTGTTCTATTTTTACAACAGTGTTTTGTAATATTTTCTATTTAGGCAGCAGTCTTTACTTGTTGGTACTCACAGGAGTAGTTATACTACTGGACAAATACACTAATAAACGTTGATATCTGCTTACAGCTACATTATAGTGCATTATTAAATGTTTTTAAAATCCTTATAAATGCTAAATAGGGTTGGGGTAAAGTGACAGAAACACTTATTCATCTCAATAATTGATATTGAATTGAATATTGATATTTTTTTATATTTTGTAGTATTTGTTATAACTCACTTATGTCACTTCTGATTTGTTTGTAGATCCCTCTTTGAGATGTGATTGAGATTTTAAGACTTCCTGTATTAAAAAAAGCCAAACAGCTATTGTTATTATAGAATCCTTTGATTCAAATATACTTTTATACAAATAAAACAGGATTACTACACAAAAACAGCACTATAATATCCAAGACTTACCAATTAAATAATAATTTCCAAACAATTTAGTCCACGTGTAACAAGCACAGATAATAACTGAACTTTTCCTTTCCTAAATTCAAAATAATGCATCAACTGATACATTACTGAATAATTTAACTAGTTTATCCATTTGTTCGTGAGAGCATGTGCAATATTTTTTTTGTACTACAGAGTCACACATCAGATTAATGGTGAGAAATATGTTCACACGTCTTTGCCCCATTTGTTCACATCTCACTGATGTGCTGTTTGTAAATGAAAAAAAGATGCATCACGTATGATCCACACTGGCTTCATGGCTGACTGGTTGCAGTGCTGAATTGTGGGTTAGGGGCTTTATTACCATCTATCACTGAACTATGTTTAGGCTCATCTACATGAAGGATGAGTAGATTTGATGAATATGACATCTGACCATTAATGATGGTGATTTTATTGCTGGAGAACAGTCTGATTTACTGAGGATGGATAATAGCACTATTGGCTTGATTTAGTTGATTTGTTTTAAGGGGCTGATTAAATACTCAGGCCTCGCTTTATTTCATGCTGTGTGCTTCACGGCTTCATTACAGCGATCACAAAAGCTGTGGAAACATCTCCCATCTGGTGTCATCGTAAATCTTAGCTTAGCCTGACAGCAGCAACTCATTTGTCTTTGTTAATGAAACAACAATCCATGAGCCCCAAGACTGAGAAGATTCAGCGTGTTTTGAGGGCCCTAAGAGATATTGCATCTAAACACACACACACACACACACACACACACACACACACACACACACACACACACACACTATACATTCTGTAACTACAGCATCAACAACAGTAAGTGGTTTTAGCTTGGAGTCACCATAAGTCGATAAAAACATAAATGTTTACAGACACCTCATCTAGTTTACATATCTTCCATTAAATATAAACACATGTAATGGTTTTGCAATTATATAAAGTTCTCTATCCGTTTGCAACACCCACTCAGCACTAATGTCAACACAAGATCATAAAAAGACAAAAACCATTTCCCGTTAAAGGAAATTAGTTTTTTTTCCACCACGTTTCCACAAAAAAAATTCATTAAAAAAATTAAAATATATATATATATATATGTATATATATCATCATAAAAATATGATTAAAAAAACACTGCTTTCAGAAGCCTACAATCGCATTGCACAGCCAAACATATGCTCCCAAACTTAAAAAAATAAAAAAATAAAAATAAAAATGGTAATAAGATTATTAAAATAAAAAAACTCTTTTTAAAGCTCTCTGACCTCATTTGACCTAATATAGTTTTTATTAAATGTATGCCTAATTTATGCATGACTTAATGTGTATTTTTAAAATCTCCTCTCTAAGATGAGACAAAAAAAGACCATCTGTAAGCAGTTTCATTGCTGTGTGAAGCTGCTTCATGAAACTTTCTTTCCCAACAAAATAAATCAATGACAGTTCTGAAGAATCTGCTGCTCTGATTGATTTTCCACGTCCATCAATCCGTCAAATCACTCAGCACACGCGGCCTTCTAAACCTTCTGCAGAATAAAAAAAATGTTTTGCAAGACATACAGCTGAATCAATATTAAGAGTAAAATCCATGTTATTGCTTAATGGTTTAAAACATCCAGCAGATAAAAAGCTGCACAGCAGAAAGAAGTAACACAATGTCATCTCCTGTGTAAAATAATGCACATCGAGGCTTTTCAAAGTTATATTATAATTATTTTTTTATTTTAATCACGCTTGAAGCTATCTCAAATAAATACACTGATCCCCACATGGATCCAGTCCCTGCATGAAGTACAATATAAAACTCATTGGGCCTAAATCTTCTTTATAAATGTATAATCTTTGTCTCTACTGATATCCTAAGGCCGAGGCTGTTGTCAGTCTTTGTCCATACAAGGCGTAGGGGGAGTAATATGGCCCGGTGGCTGCGGGCACCGGGACCGGGGCCCCTGGAGTGGGCAGGGGGCTCTTTGAATAAGGGTGATAGCGGGTGCTCAGTCCGAGGGGGTGATGGGGGACCCTGAGGGCCAGTGTGC
The DNA here is from genome assembly GCA_032362345.1 of Sandelia bainsii. Taxonomy (NCBI): domain Eukaryota; kingdom Metazoa; phylum Chordata; class Actinopteri; order Anabantiformes; family Anabantidae; genus Sandelia; species Sandelia bainsii. Next base: position 12,100,029 of record JAUMHL010000012.1, read on the forward strand.
TGGGACTGCCTGGGCTGCCACTGGGAGGCATGTGCATGTGACACGCCATAGCAGCGGCGGCAGCGGCGTTGGCGAGGGATGACCCCGGGTACCCAGATATTAACTTCTCCGTACCGGCAAAGGCCGTGTGAGTCCGCAAGTGGCTGAGGAGCTCCTCGGAGGAGGAAAAGCGCTTGTCGCAAGGTCCGTTAGCAGACACCCAGTTACACACGTGCGGGAGGGGATCATTGGGCAGTATAAACCCATAAGGATATAAGGGATGTCCGCTGAAAGACGGGGCCGAGGAGTGCACGCCGTGTAACGGGTGTGTCGGGTACATTAGTGGGTATCCAGATTTGAGCGCGGTGGCGGCAGCAGCCGCAGAGTCATGCGCGCAGTTAGCGCTGGATGCACCGGACAAATGGCTCGTGCAGTGGTAACCTAGGCAGTAAGGGTCTCGACAAAGACCAGCAGACATTAGAGACGGCGGAGATGCTCCAGCAAGGGGACTCGTTCCTGCTTTACTGCATCCCAGTGAGTTGGCAGCAGCAAACTGTGCGCTTAAAAGTTGGCTGCTGGGTTTGGTGGGGTCAAGGGACATTCCAGGGGGGAGGAACTGCTGCGGGTAACCTGCATAGGCACCCGCTAAACTTCCAGGATAGGAAATACCAGCAGGTGGCAAGGGGAAAACTGTATGACCGGGCTTGTAGGGAGAAACGGGTGCCACCAGTCCTGAGCCGAGGACGGAGGAGGACGATGAGGTTACCGAGGCTGAATCTGATGTAACAGTCTTTGATCCAGATGTGTTCTCCTGGTTTTGACCATCACAGGTAATTCCACTTATCCTATGGCTGCCATTACTGTCAGTCGTATTGCTTTTATTGCTATCAGACTCCTTCTTTTCCTCCTTATCCCCCGCTTTGCCCTCAGACGGCAGTGGAGAGACTGAGGTGCAGGAACTGGGGCTGCCTGTCCTAGGGGTGAACGGCTGGCAGGTGGCGCTAGGCACCCGGAAACTGGTTTTATCTCCACTGAGGCTGCTGCTCGAGTCCTTCTTCTCCGACGATTTGGAGTAAGGTTTGAAGCTAGATTTGTCGTCGGCTCCGATGTCGCTCATTTTCAGTGGACCGGATTTGGTCTCTTTGTCATTAGATCCATTTGAGGTCACAGAGGACAGTTTGGAAGAGGACGGCGGGTCCGGTTTGCCGATCTGAGAGCACGTTTGAGCCAAAAGAGCCAGTGGGCTTTTCTTGGCATCCAGCTGTGAAATGAGACAAAACAAAATTTATGAAATTAATAAAAAAAACAGTTATAATATTTTGTTCGCACATATTTTACGCATTGCGCATAAACTTATCTCGGGATGAAACTCATAATAACTCAGCATAGACAGTAAAGAGAGAACTTTTAGGATTTACAGCAGACAAAAACTATGATTATGTTCCGCACGTCTGAAATGACATTACAAACAAGGTCATCAATTTTCTACTAAAATGTCATTAATATTTAGAGTAAGAACCAAAGTCGACACGTCAGCTCATTATTTAATGGAGATAAAAACATTCCTCATTTCAGAAACTAACTCGGAATGAATTCCGATTAACATATAATACGGACCCACTTTTGTCCACTATAGTCACCCAGTGATATCAGGTTATAGACGTCCAGTGAGTTTTGCTTAAAAGCAAATGTGTGTCTGTGAGCACAAACGTTTTCTCAAAAATCACTGTAGTGCTTACCTCGATGGGACTGACAGGGGTGGACGGCAAAGGCTGAAGGTACTCCGGGTGTAAAATGTGTCCTGCCCGAGCCGTGAGCATTTTCAAAACCTTTATGGGAAGACGACTTGCTTGGCGAGATGGGTCTGCGAGAGAAACGCAGTCGTGGACGGATAGCTGGCTGATGTTCACTGCGCCCTTCTCCCCCGAGGAGCCGCTCTCCCACGCTGGATTTGTGTTATTTCTCAGGACAGAGACCGTGGGCGATGTGATCATGACCCAATTCTCGTAGAAATATTAGAGAAATACATGTGCAGGGTAAAGAAAAGCCAGCACTCAAATGTCAGATTGATAAATCTTTAAAGCCAGAGATAAAAGAAACAACGTTAAATCCTTAAAAGAGACGCAGAGTGTGTGAACAGAATCCGTGCGTTTCACAACCACGTTGCTTCATCCCCAGCGTCGCTCTGACAGTGTGGCTGTGGGTCCGAGAGCGGACTCTGTTTACGTGGGTCGTAAGCAGGAGGGATCACTCCGCCTCCTCTATAGCAGTACCTGAATAGTCCGCAGATCACAGCCTGTGCCGCCTCCCAGTCAAAACGAGACCCCGAGGTAATCGGAGGGTCGAGAGAATGTGACGTTTCCTCCTCACACGAGTGTCTATTTCATATCTCACTCGCTCAAAACGCTTTTGATTCTGAGTTCTATATGCGTCTTTGCGTAATTGGTGCTTTGACGCATGCTCCGCCCCTGCGCCCTTTGTGGTTTTGGGGAAGGTGAGTCGGGATAACCAGGGGACGAAGATGACCGGAACCTCTAAACGTCAAGTGAGCACAAGATACATTTTAATTAACAGAATTTTATTACAGACAGTGTCCGAACAGTCTCCAAGACACTGGGAAATTTGACATCTGTGGCCAAAATGTCGTACATTTATCTCAAACTACAAGTGAGTTTGCGTTAATTTTAATTTGGATAACTGGACTGCAGTGAAGAAATAGCAGTTCGAGCCCAGAATGTCTTACCCCTGCAAGGCATTTGCAAAAGAGACAGTTTTGTACCACAGTGTCTCATTACTGAATAACATTTTCGGCTGAAAAAGAACCAACAGTGAGGATCTCTGGCCAGATATCCACTCCAGCGTGCACCGATATCCATCGTCATGTTTCACATTTTCTGCAACTTTCTCCTCTCAGTCACGCAGCCTGTCGTCTGTCAGTTCCCCGTCCTGCACGCCAGTTATCTGTCAGCTGTCTCTAGATCTTTTTTCTTCTTCTCAGTCAGATTCAGGTCAACTACTGTAAAGTGAATCCATGAGAAGTGATGTGTCTCTCCCTCTCACTCCTCCATCATCATTTAGGCCTGTTAAAGTCTGCCTGGTCTGCTGAAACTCAAAACTGCGATTTATTTAATTGGAGGCAAGTACCGAGAGTATTTTTACATAGCCCAGATTTTCCTACAGACATCTACTGTATTTAATATCATGTCATTTTCAAGTGTTTTTTATTTTGGAAATTCAAAATATTCCTCTAATTTCTCGCCACATTCAAGCCAAAAATGCGTTTTTTCTATTCCAAGAGAACTTAAAACCCCCCCTTTTTTTGGCTGCCATTAATCATTAAAGCGTCCGCATTTCTTCCCATCGAAATAGACCCACTTATCTTATTACTCAATAGCCTATAAATGTCTTGCTGATCAGGCGAAAGTTAAACATATGCAAGTGTTTTTTGATTGATAACAGAGGTGCTGTTTTCGGCAACGGCTGTCAGGCTCTGACACAGCGCTTTGAGTTATTAGGGCAGAGAAGGGCGACCATAAATTTCGACCGTCAGGCAAAAACTCCTTTATTGTGGACGTGATGGATGGCTCTCTGTGGCAGACACCAAATTCTGGGCTTTATCCTTAAATGGCTGCACATTTTTTCTTCGCCGTAATTCATTACTTTTAAACAGAAAGCTTGAAATCTCCTGCTAGTATTTCACACAAGGACACGTTTATGGATCACCCAGAGTCCGTGCAAATACAGTCGTTTACAAGCAGGCTGGGAATCTCAGAGAGAAAACAACAGCCTATCTGGTTTACATTTAAAGATTAATGTTATAATATGTTTATTAAGTGGTTAATTCACATTTCTCCTTCTCCCATAGAGCTCACATTTAGTCATGAATTCAGTAAAAAGGATGTCAGAGCTCAAAGTCTGGCAAATAAAAAACGGAGGGCAAACTGAATAAAAGTTCACTGAATCCTTTCTGCAACATACAGATTTTTTTTATGAAGCCAGTATCAGACTAGTTTGTTTCCAGGGTCTAAAATGTAACTTTTTAGAAGTCCATATTTTTTATGAAATATAAAAAAAATGATTTTATTAGACACAGTCTTTTCTGTACTTATTTTTTGTAGAGCTATACTGTACAATTCAGTGTCTTTATCTTTACACTTGTTCTTGGCCAAAGAAAATACTAAATGATAAAAAAAACACTTGGCAAATAGTGAACACCATACAGGTTGGCAAAATTATACATCATTTCAGAGTCTTATTCAGGTGAGTTCAGGACAAAGCTATATTTTATCTAGTGTTAGTGTTATTTATTCAAGGACATAAAAAATACAAAGAAACTAAAGTGGTGGATGAGCTTATCCTCTACTGGCCTGCAGCACTGTTTTGACTCTGTTTAACTTGTAGTCTGGATTTTAAGTTTAGTTGTGCTTATTTATTAAGTCATAATCTCAGGAATTGCCATAGGGTATAATTGTATAATATGTAATCTATAATTCAGATGTGCAGTTTTGTGGTTAATCTCCACCACATCTCCACCACAAGTGGATTTTTTTAAAATCTAATTTTGAAGTTTGAAGTAAGTTTGTTTTATGAAATTACAAGTGACCTCATAATACAGCATAAAAATTGTATTTTTGTGAAATCTGCTTTTCTTTTTCAGATGCTTGGGAAGACGCAGGCAGCAGTGGAAAACGTGCTAAAACGTCGTGAACGTAAGTCACTGCTGCAGTCTTATTCTGCTCTCTTTAGACTTGCACACATACATTAAAAACATCACAAAAGAGCTGTAACTGAAACTGCTTGAAAAATGACAAAAAGTCAGGTGCAAAAGCCTTTGCCCTATACCTTTCAAAAACAAAAAAAAAAGGATATGGCTGATAAATGGCCAATATAATGTCGAGCAAATGGAATAAGAAATTCCCTTGACATGACATGAAAATTCACCTTGTGGCAGCTGGAGCAGGGCACGCCACCTCAGCAGCCAGACAGGCTGACTGGATCTGACAGGTAAAAAGGGGAGATGATGGTTAGAAGGTGCTATTGTTTCATACCTCTTTCTTGACCTGTCAGGTCCCTGAGCAGAGGCCTGGATCGAGGACCTCCTTGTCACATGAAAACAGTCTTAAAAGGCCGTTATCCAGACTATGGTGATTGCTCCTGTTTAATTGATTTGCTTTGCACTGAGGCCTGTCACATTAATAATGGTTAAGTACAGCACCAGTGTGTCACCCAGAGTGGTGCGTCTATCTGGAAATTAACAGCCTTAACTAACTGCTGTCTGTGAAGCAAGAACTGTGGGATCATGTGAGACGCAGGAGTTGAATATTCACACTGAATGTATGGAATTTATAATATAAATGCTCCCTTTTTATGTGCAGAAGCTGTACATTTTCTTTTTTTCCCCCCACACATGTATTTTTAAAACCTGCCACAGTTTGGCCTCTTCATTTAAGTAGCGATATATATGGTTATATGCCCATCTCATTATGAACTACCATCCTGAGTGAAACGGAGAGCTACACTGACACGTAAATGGTGTTGAGTGAATAAGACTCAGATTACGCTCTCCACCACTTCACAGAAGCCTTTGACAGGTTGCAGTAGACATTAAGTCTCTGATATTTCCATGACTGACTGACAGTTTGAAATTGCTCCCATCACCTTGATAGCATGGTAATGCACCTTGCATGTGGACTGTCTTTAAAGTGCAGGAAATTAGACTCCAAGTTGAGAGTCGCCTTTCAACCAAATATGACAAGAAAATAGACTGCTTTTCTTCTACGCCCAGAGAAGGAAAAAAGGCCCCACAGAAGCTGGCACAGAATAAGAGGTTATAGGAGAATATGTCAGGAAGTATTACTGATATTATGTGTTTAAGACAGGACATTTCAGATACTTAGAAATCATACCCATTCCCCTTGACTACACCCAAGATACCACCCCCCCCATCTGTGTCAACTACTGTAGCATTGACTTCATTTGCAAGAGCTCAACTCAGAGCTGACATGAAGATCTTACACTGTCTCGCTGGAAGTCAGACAACGGCAGCGCAGCATGACGGAGAGAGTTAGAAAAGTTGAGGTGCAGCCAAGATCACAGTGGTGAAGGGTCTTTTTCACTTTGTCTTCTCAATTAGTTAAAGCTGGTTGGGAGTATGAAGTAAAGCCTACAGAGATTATATGCTGTCGTCCACTTGCCATCAGGTAGGTGAGTATCCTAGGGGGATGTAGTCATGCTGTAGAGAATAGTTAACTTCACCTATAGTCCCTGTTATCACTGGACCCAGTGTCTCAGCTCAACCTGACATCTGCCACATTAATGGTTCAGAACTTTGTGGAAAGTTAAACAAGATCCTGTAAAACATACTGTGTGCATTAATTTCTGCATTTGGTGACAAAGATTGACACACAACTTGATTTAGTCTATTTTCATTACAGTGTCAACGTGTTGGTAGATTTGATTTTCATTATTGACGAATGTCCTCAGCATCATTTCTTTGATCAATTTCCTTGTTATGTTAGACTAACCGTTTCAAACCAAAGGCATTCAGTTCACAAGCATATAAAAAGGAAAACTGTAACAAATCCTCACATTTTGAGAAGCTGGAAACAGGAAATTTCTAGCATATTTTGCATGTAGCCCTGTGAGAGACTGGCGACCTGTCCAGGGTGTCCTCCGCCTTTCACCCAGCTGGGATTTGCTCCAACCCCCTATAGCCCTCTAAAGGATAACAGGGTTAATGGCTAATGGATAGATTGATGTGTTGTTGATAAATTAATCAACTGTTTCAGCTTTATTTCTGTAATGAATCTAAAATTAGTTTTAAAAAAAAGCAACACAGTGTAAAATCACAGGTCTCCACATCTACACACATGCAGCACCAGATGCTGATCCCTCACATTTCCTTGTCTAGATTTAATTTATGGAGCCTAAGCTGGGGTGAAAACGTACAGGTAGCGTGTTATGACACTGGAAGCACTGTGCAGGTCAGGATGAATGTCTGTGATGGGCAGATTATTCAGACTAAAGTAGGCCTAAAGAATGATCTTGTCACATTTCACAGGCAGGATTAGGGATATGCAGGAGGAGAGCTTCAGTCAGGAATTAGCGTCATGTGGTCGGCTGGAGACAAGCATGCAAGGTATTTGCAGAGACAGGCTTGGACACTTACTGCTCCATTTGTCTACTTAGTGATCAAATACCAAGGTTGATGGTTATTTCTCTGTCATTCGTGCTTTATGTGATATGAATTAATCTCCAAGTTGTGAAACTGTGTGAATTTCAGACATCTGAAAAACCCTGTGGACATCCAGAACCAGGTTCTTTCTGCTTGTTTTTATACATATATTACATGCAATTATACATATAAATTTACAATAAAACATATCAGACACAACACATGCCAACTTGATTGTAGCCCATAGCAGCACCCTACTATATTTGTGGCTTTGCATTTTAAATGGAAGTGAGTGTGAGTGTCTTCGGGCTATCAGAATGAACTATTACCACGATGATTGAAGAGTGAGGGAGTGAGAGAGCTTAAAGACAAAGTAGAAGAGGCCTGACAAATGAAATCAAACTTCATAAGACCTGCCAGTGGTGTCAGTTGTTATCCATATCTCAAGCGCATTATGGTACTGCAACGCAACGTACTGCCTTCTCATCTGTCGGCTCAAATTCATCACATTCTCGACTGTTTCTTTTAAGTCACAAGTGTCAGTGTGAAGAGGAGTCTTAATTGACATCTGAGTGGCACAGACGTGGACCGCTGCCTTTATTTGATGCCAAGAAGGGTTGTGTTGTTTTGATGAGCTATTATTGGCAGAAGCCAGTAGCAGATAGCAGTCGTCCTGGAAATGGGAAGTGACATCAGACAGAGAAGAGATTGTCATTGTCTTCAGGCGAGTTCAGTCTTGCAGTAAGTTAGGAACAGCCTGTTGAAATGTCACTCAGGAGACTAAAAGACCACTGATTTGGTAAATATTTAGCTGGAATTATTTAGACATTTAGCATCCATTTTTTGAATATTTAAACCTGGTTTATATGGTTTCAAGAAGCTTCTTTTAGCTAAATTAGATTTATTATGTTAAACACAGAAAGCTGTCATGCAGCCTTTAAATGCTGCACATTTAAGGTCTGTATCCTCAGACTTGCTGCAGGGTTTCTCAACATAGTATTTGTCAAATTTCAGTGGAAGACTGATTTTCTGTCATAGCATTTGGCAAAAGTAAACGTAACTGAAGAATCAATCTTTCCAAATGAGAAAATAAACATGTTTCCTCATCTACCTTTACTGGCAGGTAAAGGTAGGTAAAATAAAAATGTATATTCTCAGATTCTGAAATGTCAGTCTCAGATATTTCTGCTGAATTTTGTGTATGGTGCTCAAAACATTGAAAAAAATCTTAAAATTTAATCGGAACCTATTCACAGTGAGTATCCACAGCAACTGCGATATTGTTTCTAGAAAGAGATGTCACTGTTGAATTTTGTGCAAGCAGTGATGATCTAGGTATGACAATTTAGGTTTTTTGTTAAGGGATCAGTCCTCAGGTCCACCACTCCTCATTTGGTACACACACTCATGGGCCCCACCACTTATAACACTCCCATCAGCCTCTTTGTGTTTAGTCCTAATTAGCCAGTTTTAGCATGCTAACATGCTAAACTAAAACCGTGAACAGGGTAAACTTTATATCTGCTCAGCGTTAGTATTTTACCATTGTGAGAATGTTGGCATGCTGGTGCTTAGCATTTACTGTATCTGAAAAATGCAGTGGCTGAGCTGATGGTATGAGTAGACTGGTAGTCTCTTGTTTTAATGCTGTGCATACTGAAAATTAAATTGCATTCATCTCTATTGTACTGGGGTGGAGTTTGAAACCTCAGAGACAGACATGAGCAAATAAAACCCCAAATTTCTGCATGGTTAGATAATACTAGTGCCGAAGGCTAAAGTTAGAAAATATATTGTTTTTGTTTTTTTTGTCTTTTGGATGAACTGTCCCTTTTAATATGACTGTAGATCTGAGGACCTAACTACACTCAACATAATAACTAATGTAAATTGTTGTTCTTGGTACTATAACCAGCACTCAGAGCACATCTGGCATTTATAACCGTCTCATGGTAAATCAATGAGGCGTCTGTAACATGTAGCTCAATAGAAGCACTTTATAATCACAATGCGCTCCTCTAATATTCACTCAGCTGGAGTACAGTGTAAATAAATAACTCTCAGCGCAGTGCATCGTACTGTACATTGATCACAAGCACGAGACCCCAGGCATCAATGAACAAAAGAAAAATGGCTTCCTTATTTTCACTCATCCAAGGCTTCGTGCAGCCCTTAATAGACAGAATCAGAAAGTCTGCTGTGGTGTTGCAGGCTTTATAAGACCATTACCGCTTTTTACTGTGTATTCCCAGACTAATGGCTTTCTATAGTTCTCTGATTTACGGCCTGTCAGCTTTGTGGCTGTCCATTAGAATGGGAGGTTGAAATCAAGCCAGTGGTTGAAGTGCCCACTGTTAAAAATAAGGAAGTTGTTTCGCAGGCCCCTAAAATCTCTGTTCCAAAATTTCATAGCTGCTTGTTTTCCAGCCATTTTTTTTTCTTTTCATATGCTTCACTTCTACTTCATAGGAGATTTTATTAGGACATGTGCTGCAGACAGATATTCCACTGTTGGTCACATAAATGACATGTCTAAAGTAGGCAGTAGGAAAAATAAGTCTGTAAATACCATTAACACTCAGTTGCAATAAACTGTTTTATTTTAGTTCACAAACTGCGGTCCTAGCCCTTAAATGCATTATTAATTATTGGTTGTTATTAAGATTTTATTTTCAGCTTTGATTTAGTTATGTGTTTATGAGTTCGGTGTTATTTTAAGTATGACACATTCACACAGAGGCTTACTGCTGCTGACACCAGTCATACCTGGCAAACACCTGTATAGTTCTGGTGTATTACAACTTGTGTATTATTTTCATAGTTCATTTCTGCCATAATAATAACTATGCCAAAGAAATTACTAATATCTGGGAACATGGTGACATTGTTAGAAAGATGTCAGTTTCATTTTTTTATGTGGTGTCTGCAGAGGGGGCAAAACCAAGAAAGATGGTGGTTGTCATGCAACAAAATTCTCCAGCAAATTGTGTTTGTTGCCATCAGGGTGGCACATGATTGGATTTTAAACAAGCCCCCTAGTTAGGCAAACACATTGAGCAAAGGTGAGCTGTAAATTATGAGCTAAAATGTCTGTAGTGAACAACTACAGCTTACATACTACCTCTGTGGTTCACATTCCACCTGTGATACTTTTTGTTGTTGCGTGTAAACAGTCTTTTGGTGCACTGAGTGATTAGCGCCAACATTTTGGGTGTTTTTTCCTAAGTGGTTTCTATAATTTGTCTAAACCGTTTGTCTAACTGTTCATGTTTCTTGCCCTGCCTGTTTTCTTTTTAGTGCTGCAACTGTAACTTTCTTTACATAGTTACTGTATCCTATGATAGCCAAAACAAAGAGTTCAAAAATACCAAAGTCAAAATAAGCCAAAAATGAACCTTTAATGGAAACTTTCTCACAGCAGACATTTTAATATCATAGCAGAAATGGCACATGTAAATCATTACATTATCAATGGCTATATCCCATTGACATGTTATTCTGTTATACTGACCTGGCTGCTGCAATTAACGACTAAGCTTGTTCTGTTATGTCAAGTCAAAATATCTCGTGAAAAAGGTCTAATTGACGTGTATATCAATCAGATCAATATTTAACTCCTTACGAGATGATGAGTTCGGACAACAGGGCAATTTTCTAAAAATCAGAAATGTATCTACTTCATGTTACTGTTGCCTGATGAGCACGTGCACACAAACAGGAAGGAATGTTTAATTTAAAGGGGATCGTAAATAGATAACTATACAAGAAAGCCACCTCAGACTTTTATCTCAGTTGGCTCTTGTATGATCATTTTTTTATGTACATCTGGACTAACTTTAAAACCTGCTGAGTCACAGGACAGTGCTCTTACCTCACGTAATCTGACCTGAATCTTCCATAAACCTCACTTTATTAGCTCATACATAGGGATCATCCACGTGGAATTAGAGTGAAAAAATGCAGCTGTGACAATTTAACTTCCTTCAGATGTTCCAAAAGGAAATCAGATTGTACAAAACACACACTGTAGTTGTTGTACACTGTGATTCAGAGATATTTACTCTGAAAACTGCAGATATCTTGTCAATATTTCTGCCTTTCTTTAATTGTTAGTGCTATATCAGAGCCACAGGCAGGGGTTAGGCAGGTGATCCCTGACGGGGGTGGAGCTGGTCCTGCTTCACACAAAATCAATTCTGGCCTTTGGTGTTGGCAAGCCAGCGGGATTGGGGGTGAGGAGGGGGAACACATGTCTGACACCTCCTGACTTTTTCATGAGGTACTGTTTGAAGTTCTAAACCCCCACAGAGCATTCTTGGGGCAATGAATATAAAAGGGTGTGCAGCTTAAATCTCAAGCATATTATCATCAGTGAAGACAAGAAGTCAAATCATTTTTTTATTTACCATCACCTTCAGTTTTTAAGACCTGGAGAAATTACTAGCACTATTAAACACTATTAAAGCTAATGTCTTTGAATAGTTCTTCAGTTCTTCTTTTATGATGGATGTCCTTTCATTATATGTTCCACTTAAGTCGTTCTTGTCTCGAGTGATTCTGTTCTGTTAATGTGCCGTGGTGGGCACAAAGAAGAGGAGCATGACCTCAAAGCATCTTTTGTTGCAGGGGCAGTGGAGGGTGGTGGCTGTGATTCATGTGATGGGTTGAGGAGGTGTGGTAGGTACTGAGGAGGGGAGGCCGACAATGACAAGCTTGAGTTCTGCAGCCCTGGTGGTCCTGTTTTTCAGCTTGTAATAACTCTACTCCACTCTTCTCTTTAAAACATATGGTAGTAACATGTTTGTATCTGTGTGATTGAAGTCTTGTTAGGCATCTCCACTTGTTAGATATAGCTTAAATAAGATAAGATGAACCTTTATTAGTCCAACGATGGGGAAATTAGAGCTCCTATGGTTAATTTTCTTTGCCAAAGATGCATTCTTTTGTTCATTCCATTTACTAACGAGGTTCCTTTTTATAAAACATGTACTGTATACGTTGTAATTTTCTTAACCCTTTAGTAATTCAATAGATGGTTGGTCGTCTGATCTTCTGTAAAAGGAGCTGCAGAGCATCAGCCGTTATTAACATTTACAATGGCAAGTTTAAATTATTGTAGGAACCCACTTATCAGTGACTTATTAACTTTAACTATTTACTTATTAACAGTAAATACAGTACAGACTTAGTAACTTTTTGGGCTAGCTTACCCTGTGTTAGTAATTTAATATTTATAGCTGTAGACCTAATTCTTTGTTACCTTATATTGATGGCTGTTAATGACTTTAACAGCCCAACCCAAATATTCAGTTTACAGTGATATGTGGTAGGAAAAACAGAAAACTGAGATAATCTGAAAAAGATTGCAGAACTTTTTCCTCAAACTATTAATTGATGATTAATTGCAGAATATATTTAGAATGAGCCTGAATAAATTATTTTTGTTAACTTATTGACAGTATTTTGTAGGTGTGGCTGGTTTAACACATTACTGCAGTACACAAAGACATTGTGCAGTTGCAACCACATGCAAATGACAACAAATCTGGCTGTAGCAAGGTTGCATTTTTAAATGTTCAAATGTAAATTTGGTCTTGTCTCTAGAATAACATCACACTGGCAGGAAGAGACTGGCAATCATCAGGCAACCAGGATGAATTTCTATCACTTATGATGCAGTTATGTATCGAGATTCAAATGAAAAATCTTTATATATTTTTTCAATAAACATGAGAAAAGTAAAAGAAAAGCAAACTAAAAGTACGGAAAGGGTATAGTCACCTCTGGGATATGAGTTTATAATATGGTATATACAGTTGAGGTCAGAATTATTAGCCCCCCTGATGAAATCACACAAAACCCTTAATATTTCCATGGAAGTTACCATAAAAAAAAACTGTTCATACTTGTATTGCTTCCAAAAGAGCAAAGACAAAATCTCCACAAAGTTTGATTAGTATATTTTATTGTGCTGAACAACAAGAAAACTGAAAAATGACAAGGCCAAAATTATTAGCCCTCCTGTGCTTTCTTTACTTCCAAGACAAATCTGAC
>JAUMHL010000012.1:12128246-12170287 GCA_032362345.1 Sandelia bainsii
CCTCACACCTGCCTTGAATAGGCTCGTTAAGTGAAACAAAGGCAGGGGAGGGGTGTGGGTAGATGTAACAGTCACGCAACTCCTCCTGCCCCCATTAAGTGGGTCGTTAAGTGTGGCCAACCTGGTGGAGGTGTGAATTGGATTTTCCTGGGGATGGATGAAAGGGCAGCATGGTAGGTTGAAGATAGGTTATGTCTAAGGCCTCCACCTGTTGAGAGAGGGGTTGTTTATTTGCACATCCAAAGCTTCCCTCACCCCTCGCTCAAACTACCTGTCTACATACATACAGTTTTTATGCAATAAATATCTGATCTTAATTGGAAAATACTAATATATAATAATAATAATTCCTTAAGTTCATTTGTTTACTTCTCCTCTCTGGATCTTTACCAAAAGTAATCACTTCAGTCTTGTACCATCAGCCAATTGTGCGCACTTCATTGACAAGTGTTTGAAAGAATCTGCTAACTTATTAAAAGGCAAACAAATGGTACTGAAAACATGACATGACATAATTTTTGTCCTCTTGGTTTTATGTTTTATAACCTCAATTGATTTGATATTTCTGGGTGTTGTGTCCTGCAGTTTTTTCACTTAAGCTGTTAAGTATTTGACATATTGTTTATGTGTAGCCCTGCTGTTTTGGGATGCCTGAGAAACAATATACTCTGCACTCAACATCCCTTCCCGTTTTCTCTTCCACTGTCCTCTCCATCTCATACTCCCCACCCTCTGCCACGTCTTTACATTTATCAAAAGAGACAGGTGAGTTAGTGCGCGCTCAACTTCAAACCGTCGTAATTGTTTTTCATACGGAATGAGGGCCACGGACTAGACATGGATTGTAGAGGAACAACAGGACTGATTAGCGAGGTTTAGATTTGCTTCCTGGACCATTTTGACACCTGTCTCCCCGCTTTCCTTGGAAGCTGGACCTGATCCCTCTATACTGTCAGTCACACTGGTGGGCAGGGAGAGGAGAGTAGGCGAGATAATGGATTGAATAAGAGTGGGAGACTTTTCCCCTCTCACTCAGGACCGTAATCACAGCTTGTCTTGAAAGTCTCCATGATGGAGCTATTATACTGTACCCATGTTATCTACAGCTCATATTGTGGAGACAATAAAGCTTTGGAGCAATTAAGTCCAGTGACTTTTCTATTCCATTACTGTAGTCATTGATGTAATTCTATTTTTAAATGGATTGTGCAGCGTCAGTGAGGTATAAAGTTTGTTACATTAATGCTTTGTCATCATACTGTACATCTCAGGCAATTACAGTGTTTTAACAATATTAATATTAGGCTAATTTAAAAGCGAACTGAATAGCTGCGTGCCCTTATGTTCTGGAAAACGAATGTACAGTATTCAAAATATGCATCCCATCTGGCTGCATCTTGTTTACAGAACACAGTGGCAGCTTGGGGTTATTAATCATGTTTGTCTTAATTACCCTGCATAGCTGCTCCATCCCCTACTCCGCATTTGACCTTTTTTCTGGATCCTTTCAAACCATTAATCATGCAAAGCTCAACACCAGCCAAATAAGAGTAGATTGCATTGCATTGCCTCAGCTCCTTATGGAGGCACACGGTCCACTTGCAAAGCAACTATGTATAATTATGTGCAACTATGAACTATCAGCACAGCTGGTTTTCCTTTTCATCACTTGCATTTATAAAAGTAACGTTAAGAAAAGTTTCACAGTAGAAACAAAATCATCATCTACTGTAACTAGAACAAGAAAGTTTTCTTGTTCTCTAAGATAAATCTAGTTGTCTTTGTACGCGTTGCTTGTTCATTTGTCTTGATCTTTGAGAATTAACGTGCTTTGACATTTTTGGAGACAAACCGTTCTTTCTCCAGGTACTGTTCCTGGTTTCTTTCCATATGGCCTGGAGCGGAGTCACTTCTAATGTTAATCTGACAGGTAAATGAGAATCTGTGTGTGGTCTACCTGTTGACGAGGGACAGTTTAGTCCTGTGGGCTTCAATGTCCTTGCCAGAAAGTCGATACAATTTCCTGAGAAGTCTTAACCCAGGCGTCTTTTCAGCCAATTTTTATTTGTCACTAGCAGTCTGAAGAATGAGATATTGCAATCTTTGAATAAATCACGGAGCAACCACTTGGTACACTGAGGAGACATGCATGACAAATGGCAATTAGATAGCTGTTTTTGTTTCAAGAAATTCATTTTAATTAGAAAAAATACATCTGATGACCTGGAAAGGTGATCTGCTAATTTGTTAACCTCTGCTGTTGATTTGATTTGTTGTTTTTCAGTGAAAGTCATGTCATTTATCATTCATGTCAACCAAGCAGTGGCTGTAACTTGCATCACACTGCATTGTGCTGTGATATGGAGAAGAACTGCTTTTTCCACATCTCCTCACCTATAGTCAGTTAAACAGATGGACTATTGCAGGACAAAGATTAAACAGTAACTGGGGGTGCCACAGTACTATGTGAATAGAGCCTGACAGACATTTTATCAGTAAACCAATTAACATGATTTATGGTCAGGGTAACCATGAGACTTGCCCATAAATACAAAGGACTGGCTGAGTAGCTCCTTCTAAAGCGAGATGTTATCACACTCCTCTTGATTCTGCTTTGCTGGCATGGAGTCAGCATGCATTTGTAAATGCAGCTACTGTGCATTCAAAGCCCAGCCTGAAGAGTTGAAGAGTGGGGTGTGAACTCCTGAACCCCTTAATGTAATAGGGCAAGAAGTAGGAGAAAAATCTTATCAGCATTCTCCCACCCAGGTTTTAGTCTGAACTGCTTGTCCCATGAGAAATAACTTGGAAATAAGTGGAATTCCTGGTATGACAAAGTGATTTCAGCCTAACCCAAGGCCAAATTTGACATTGTCCAGATAATTGTAATCCTGTAAGATTTCAACAATTTACTAAACTCAGTTGAGTAAAACTAAGACTGACAGCAGCTGACTCATTTCTGTCAAGCACAAGCTAAAGATCTGACACGTGGTCTACTGCACCAAATATTCACTCTCCTGTTGTGTGGAATTTGGGCCTTTCCCGTGAGTTCAGGTGTAGCATTCACTTGGGAAGGATTTACTGTTTCCCAAAACCATGTTAATTGGGCTCTTGTCTTTTTCTGGGAGATTTATGGTTTCAAGTCATGTAGTCAAAGGTCATCAGGTATTCGTGTCTTGGTGCTACATGGTGACAACAAACCTGGCAGGTGAAGTTTGTCACCAAAATATCTTAGATTTGGATTAGAGTAGGTAATATTTACATAGATCAATATAAAAAATGTGAAAGCACTGTTGCAAATATCTTTAAAATTGCTTGTTTTGTCAAGCAGTCCCAAAGCCAAATAGAGAGTATTTTACTACAGATGTGTTCCCAAGGTCACAAGTTAATCTGAATTTACAGCGGCAAATCCTCACAATTTGTGAAGCTGGAATAATCTAAATACTGCTGGCAGCCAGTCATTCTGGACAGGGCAATAGTTGTTAAAATAAATGATAGATAAACTTGACCTTATCTTAGTTAGGCGTGTCATGATCCACCAGTACTGTAATGATTGAAAGATGGAAAATCTAATCTCAAAAACCCATCTTGAATCAAACACACAACTATAAAGCTGAATACTGAAAGGTTAAAACAATGTTGAAAACAACTTTAGACTCACTCACTCGCACTTTGCTGTAGTGTTTACTGCCTACCTGCTGGTTCAGTGTGAAGGATTTGTTCTAAGTCCTGTGTTGCGTGGGCAGTGAATTGATAGTTGCTCTGTGTTAACAGGATATAATGGTTCTGTGACTAAGTTATGAGTTATGTCATTTACATCAATAAGACAATAGTTTTCCTGTCAAGTTATCAATTAATCATCTAGTGGTTTAAGCACTAATTTAGATAATGGAGAAATTGCAGTGTGTGTGTGTGTGTGTGTGTGTGTGTGAGTGATATCTGTATTCTCGTGTTGATAGTCCATGTTATGAGACAGAAATGATGAGCTCCTTATTCTCTGTCAGAGATCAGTGTGATCTAGTACTCATGATTAATCATGGCTGAGTGATTCTATGATTAATGTTTACACAGTCCCCAAAGGAGCTGCAGGACACACTCTCACATCATTCAGCATGTTCACAATTTTACACCTATTATGAGGGAAGATAGAGCGCTCCATTTACAGTTCACTAAAATTATGACAGCAGACTCTCATCTGCATTTTATTTTCTTTTTAACACTTGAAGTCAACTACAAAGCGTCAAAACGAAACGGGCCCATGAAGTGTTCACGCTCGGCATTTGAAAGAACATCACTGTTTGATTTAGTTGAGGGTGTTCCACTCTCATCCCTGTTTTTATGAGAGCTTTAATTTTTATTCAAGGATGGTGCAAAGTAGATGGTTCCAAATCTAAGGAAGATTAAATGGTCTTATACAATTTACAGAAACACGAGGGCATGAGGGACAAAAGGCTGAAATGAGCTTTACAGCACATGTCCTCTAAATAACATGAAGGGAGGTGGAGCCGCAGAGGGAGGCGAGCAGCGAGGGGGATGTGTTTCTCTGCAGACACATGTAAATCAATTTGTATTGATCCAAACAATACAGCCGGCAGCTCAGCACATTCATTGATTAAGCAATTAGATAACTGCTGGATCTATCAAAATAGAAAATTATATTTGATTTAGTTGAAACCTAACAGTCATATGTGTTCATAGACTGATGTCCTTTGGCCTTAGGCCTATTTTATCCTATTTTATAAGATGTAAATTTGTATGCATACTGTGAAATTTATAAATGATTAATCATAGCATAAGTAGTAAGAATTAATACAGAGGACAAAGGCTCAATGTCCCTTAAAGCTATAATAATATAACTTTTGGGAATCAATTTGT
Organism: Sandelia bainsii; assembly: GCA_032362345.1. NCBI lineage: Eukaryota > Metazoa > Chordata > Actinopteri > Anabantiformes > Anabantidae > Sandelia > Sandelia bainsii. The sequence continues at coordinate 12,133,122 of JAUMHL010000012.1, forward strand.
AGTATGAGGCTCAAAATCTGTCCACTTCACTCTGCCCAGCCCTCCCTCTCCATGCTCTGCTACGTTCTACTACGCTCGACCCAGCTCTTCAGGTATTAGTTTAAATTGCAATAAATAAAATTGCTACAAAACGTATCAGTCAAGCAGAAATAATTGATCATCTCTGACTGGTTAGAAAGACAAGCCTTAGCCAAAACGTTTAGAAGGGAGTATCTCTGTGTTGCTGCCAGTCTGGATTACAGATTCCTTTGACAGCACCTATTCACTTTATGGTATGATTTGGAGTGTATTTCTACTATTACAATGTGGCAATTCTTTCTAATAATTACTTGATAATACTGATAATATGTTGTGGTATTGCTTTCACCTGAAGGCTCTGAATACACATTCTATAATTGGCAATTCATGATAAAGCCATTATAATTTGGCCACTTCTATGGACCATTATCGCATCATAATATTAAAAATATCGTAATGTTTTCAACTATGCAGACTGTTCAGCACCATAACATTTTGTATTCGTGCTGTACACTGCCACACCCTCTCATATTTTTTTCAGATCTTGTCTGCTATGAGTAAACCATAGCTTCAATTCCCTTGCCCTGGTGTTTTCACTCAGGAATAGGAGTGATGAGCAAACGCTTTCAAACTCAATCCTTGAGCAAAGGGCTGTGCTGACAGGGATTAGTATTTATTTGTCATGGTGGATGTAATAAGCTGTAGATACAGGATGGAGGGCCTGTGATTTATTGCTCTGTCGACCGCCACTAGCAGGACGTGCGCTGTAGCGTACAGGATGAATACCACACTGTCAGTTCTGTCCATCCGTCACCATCACCTATCCCTGCTGCTGCTTTTCTCACACACCCTCCCATTTCATGCCACAATACATAAACAGTGTTTCATTATTTTGATACCTTCTTCTTCACATTTGTTTTCTGCGTATAACATGGGGCCTCGGTTTTATGTGTCTCATTATTTTGACGCACTAGCTTGAGTTGTGAGCCTTAGAGTGATTGTTAAAAAAAACAAAAAAAAAACACTGTTCATGTTTTTTTTTTTCCTAAATGCTTTTGTATTTCCACATTTTGAGCAGTTACGTTTTTGTTCCTAACACAAAATGAACCTCTGTTGCTTCAAATATGAACTATGTGACATCACAATTCAAACTGACAAACATACAGTGTGCTTTGCTATTGTCCACTGGCACCGGCCACAGGGAAGGTTGTACTCCAAGTAATTACGGCCGTATTTTGCTGCTGCTTTTAATATTATTGCACTGCGTCTTGCAGAATGAGGGACTCTCTTGCCTCCCTGTAGGTCATGTAATCTTGTTAAAAGCCTTCATGGTTTTAGGATTATGTTATTGAAATGTCACTTAATTGGATAAACATTTTTCATGCCGTAAACACACAGCAGCGGATTCTGTTTAGTTGCAGTGGATATTGTTTACACGGCAGGGGGATTTTTGTAAGTGGAACTGACTCTGTAAACAGCGGCTCCCACTAGAGGCTTTATGTGAAAAGCAGTCTGAGAGTGAGGCATCAGGGAAAACACTTAGCCCACATATCAGAGCTGTGGACATGTGCTTGGCGAGAGGGAGTGAGCACGTCGGTGACAGCGCTTAATTAATATGAGGAATTGCCTTTGTGTCCGGGTAAATGACTTGAGCAGGAGCCGCTTTGTTGTTTAAGCCCACTCAGCTGAGTGTTTGGTGGGGATTTTTTATTTTGTGTGTGTGGCGTAAGCTTTAATCTGCAAATAACATTACGCCGCTGCATGGGAAGCACTGGGCAGGTTGGAGAAGCCAATTATTCATTCCTTGGATCAGACTTTGTATCAATCCTTCCTCTTTTTCTTTCTTCTACCTAAACAGCAGCCACTTCTTTTTCTCTCCAGGCCTTCAGATGTCATTTACCACAACCCAGCTTGGTATCTGTCTTATTTAAAGGCTAATTTTTCCTCAGCAAACTATTATTTATGGATTTTTGTTTGTGCTCAGGCATCATTACTAACAATACAGTTAATAACAATCATTTGTTATTCGGTGTTGTTGCTGATGCTTAGGACTAGGGGCAGTGAAGTGAGAATACTCATTTGGAGGTTGAGGAAAGTCTTGACAGGACCCATTTATAACAAGATCATTCTGGAAGGTCCATCCCATTAATAACCCTCCATCGCAGTCTAATTAGTGTCTATGATGTAAATGAGTCAGAATCCTGGAATTGTGTGAATTTCTCCGCTACAGATTATTGTTTGTGCCATTCATGTTTCTTTAAACATCTGAACTAATTATGAATTAAATCAACTTTATTTTGGTGTAGTGAATTTGTCTTTGTCCCTACATTCTCCTAAGTACTGTTTACACCTTTTCTTGCACTAAATTATCAAAAATGTGGATACTTGATTAATCATTTAAGTTATGTATCAAGCAAAAGTGCAAAGCATTTATTGATTGTAGCTTCTTTAATGCATTTGCCTCTTGTTCATAAATTAATTCTACAAGATTTCATAAAAGATTCAGCTTTGCTTTAGGGATTGAACAGTAGAACCAGGTGTAATAAAATGCTATTAAACCCCAATCCTTTGTTCGACATAGCTTTAGATGTCTAGAAAGACCACTGAAACCTCCATGAGAATAGCTGTCTCCTTTTCCCCTTTTCGCTCTCTTGCCAAAGTACAGCTGACTTGCTGCTTATCAAGCCTTAATTAGTGATACATTTTCTAGCTGTAATGTCTATCGATATTTGAGAAAAAAGGCAAATTGAGTTGTAGCTTGACCCGAGAGCCAATACTTCTTGAACATGTTCCCCATCTTTACCTCCCTGCCTCTCTCAATCTCACCTCATTCTCTCTCCACACTGTCTCTCTTTCTTCCTCTCTCACTTTTTGCAATGCGAGTCCAGGAGTGGTCTGGAGAAATGAGGTGCAGCATTAGTGTTTTTTGCTTGCCTGTGCAATAGAAAACACTGCACGTCAGGGGCCCCGTCAGCAGATCAGGGAGATGCAGATGGGAGGTGAAAAAGCTCCCTGGTGGCAGTCGGGCCCTGCTCCGATGTGATTGCAGCCGCCAGGATGAAGTCAGCACTGACAAAGTGCACCTATTGATGGATGGACAAAGCCGGGAACTAGATGTGAGAATGGATGGGGCCAGAGTGGGAACTTAACACAGACAAACAAAATGAAAGACAGAGAGGAATTACCTGCTAAAGCTTTCCGGCAATACAAATCCCAGAGCAATTTACTTACTGCTAACTGAGCACAGGAGGACTGTTTGCATCGGTACAAGTGTGGCCGACAGCAGGAATAGCTTTCATTCAGTTGATAGAGGTTGCCTGATTTTACAAAATTGTTTTATGATTGCCTGCTTTTTACATATAGTCAAATTCATATATTTTAAATGCAAGAACATACCCTCTCATAGACGTAAACACGTGTATATATATGTGCTATGCAGCTTCCAGGTACTTACGTTTTAAATTGGTCAGAGTTACTTTATGTTTTTTGACAGATGTATAAAGGAAACAAACTTGTTTAGACTGGAGAAACTGATTATGTTCTCATTCTTGGCCACAGCCCATTTAATTTGTAATGGCAACATAGAGAAAAAACACGAAATCCTCACATTTGTTAAACTAGAACCAGCCAAAGTTTGGTTTAATTCTTCTCAATTTATGTTTTGTCAATCAATTTGTTGTAGCACTATGTAAAGCATTGTGTAAAGGAGCTTTAAATAGTCTGCGTGCTCAAGCAAAGTTTAATTTGTCCTGCCTAAAAGTGGACTGTAAAGCTCAAGATATTTTTGGTACCCCCTGGCCTGAAGAGAACTAATAACCCCTGAAACTCAGGGGCAGTAACCTTCCCAAAATCCAGGACTTGTGTGGGGGGTAGGAGAGTATAGTCCCTTGTTGGGAAAAGCATTCTCATTACCATTACACTAGCACTACATTAAATGTCAGTGTTGCTGCCGAATGGGGCCTGGAACATTAAGACTAATGCTGCTGGCCTCAGGAACTCCGATTAGAACTATTCTCATTAATCAGAGCCTCAGAGATGGAAGCAATTTAAAGCCCCGGTCCTCTCCGAGCATGGGGCAGGGCAGCACCCTGTCACCCACAAGGGGTGACACACTCACATGCATTTACTATAACTTCATTACATATCTGCCAAGGACATGTCAAGGCCAGTCACCTCTCGATCTTCACTTCCAGTTAATCTGACCTCAAATGATCACCTCACAGACATTGTCTGCGAGTGAAAGATTGATAAACAGATTGTGGTAAATAAGTAAATGTACTGTATTTTTTGTATAATGTAATGTATAATGTAATGTCATTGAGTTATATTGTATATATATTATATCATATATATATTATAGATGTATATTAACATTTTTTTCTGGCAATTGTGTTTGCAGAAACATTGAAAGAAAAGTTTCCCAATGTTTTGTTGACCACATCTTAAAGATTAGAAAGTGAAAAAAAAAAGATTTTAGACTTTTAATAGAGGGCAAGAACATTTCTTTAATGGTTAGTTACTCTGTATAAAAACAGTACATGTAGGGAGCCATAACTCTTTTTTCAACTTTTCACATTTTTTATTGTGAAGGATCATCTCATGAATTGTGTCTTTGTATTGGGGCCAAGGTTATTCATGGCAATGTGGTAAAAGAAGGGCAAAGAAAGCTTTGAGGTTTAAAATTGATGCAACCTGTGCTTGGTTCTCAATTAGCACCTGTCATAGGAGACAAGCTGCTGGGCTCATGCTCTTTGTGACACCCAATAGATGGGCTCTTTCTTTGTAAACCACCAGGGATGGATGCACCTCCTTGGTGGGACTCAATGTATTCTGTGAACAGGAAGGCAAACGGGAGTGAATCTCTCATAAATCTTGTGGTGTAGCGGTATCATTTCATTCAGCTGACCTTGGTGAGGCTGCAGGATGGGAAGCCTGAGTGGCGAGAGGAAAAAACACATCATATGATATATGGGCAAGTGGAGCAAGGTGCGCCATGAATCAAAACGTCCTGTGTTTAGCAATGAAATCTTACACGTGAACTCTCCTTGCTGTTGCGCATCACTTGAACTATTTATCTATCATCTCTTTTGATCTGGATACTTTAGTATCACACAGTATGAAAAACTGAAAATAACCTCAAACATGATAGCAGTTTGTGGTCAAAGATGGCTACAAATATTTCTTGTGTTTGTTTCTTCATGCAAGCTGCAGACCAGGGCCATCAAACCCATTTGTCTCACCCATTGGTGTTTCAAACAAATACATATCAACAGGCCATGAAGCAATCAATGAGGATAATCCATCTGGGAGCCTGTCGATATGGTAATGACTCGGTCTCATCATTATTGCTACACAGCCATAAATCATTTGCTTTAGCAGAAGGTTTAGCAGCTGTTGCAACAATCCCGTGGTTGTGTGGAATAAACTGCTGCCTTTTGTGATTAATGCCTCAGCATTGTGTTGCACTGCACACTGATTGTTTTCAGATTTGGTAAGAAGGCTGGATGGATTGTATATCAATAAACCAAGGGGGCTTCAAACAAAAGGTAGGCCGCAGGTATATCAATCTTACTTGTTCAATGTTTCTATTATGCATTGTTAATGGTGCATTCATACAGAATCATGTCAGACAGGTCTTACAGGAAAGATTCATAATAAAATGTAAACAAAAGAGCTGCAGCACCAACCTGTTGTCACTTTCAAAGTGATTCACAGGTCTTTTAATACAGAAATGGTACACATGAGGAAGTTATTAAGATTTTCTTCTCCTGTTGAGGGTTTGTTTATAATAGTAATGTGTGTAAAAACTGCGGAAGAAAGGGTATTTTTATAAATTATGACCTGCACACAAACTCAGATTTTCAACATTAAGACTAGACTTTTTTTCTGTTACAAAATAATGCATGTAAATTTAGCCAAATCTGTTGTCAAGCACCAGCCCCCTGTGCCGGTGTTATGCCAGACCCCATCTAAACATAACCTTTAGATACTTTGCTATAAACTGTTTGTCTAAGTCTTGAAATTTTTCATTTTATAGCAGTATAGCACACAGACTAATACAGTCCAAAGTGTTTTTCACTCAATAGCTCATACTACAGAACCCATGTTTAAAAGAGGGGGCATGGGTGAAAAGACATTTCCAGCACATAACGCCCATACACCCACATTGTTTCCAGTCTTTGTGGTAAGCTAACTGACTACTGGCTGTACTGTAGCTTTATCTTTATGTTTAGCCTACAGACACTAACCTGTGACAATGCCACTGAACATAGTCCAAGCAGAAATTACATTTCCTTCATAACATATCAGCAATATGTAAATATATTTTTGAATAACAATGCTGTATCAAAAATGATTAGTTTAAGTGTTAGTTATTGTCGATGGATTTCATGTGCAACCATTAATACTTTACATTACAGAAATTAAATAATTGACTGATTTTACTTCCACCTCACAAACTTCCAGCAGATATGAAACATTCACTAAACATTAGAGGTCTTGTTCACAGCCATGTTGCACAGCCTGTTCAGCCAAATTCAAACTTAATTTGTGTTGTTCCAGAGAAGCAGGAAGGAGTTCCAGACAAGGGCTAAGTGAGGGAACAAAGACATTTAAAACTGATGGCACTCGTCCACATGAGTGTCAACAGCAGCCAGGATGGAAGCAATTTATTCAGCCAGTCATTCAAGTACATGAAGTGTGCCGGTGATCTGCTGCTGCTAGTGGGACATTGGAAAATGTGATAGTTGTTTCCTCCCTATGAATCACTAGAGGCAGGATGCTCGCTGGACGCAAAGTGGATTGTTCAGCGTCCCGATAACAATTTAAATCTTGTTATGGATAATGCTGGGTAATGCCGTCTTAAAAATTGAACATGACACTCAAGCTATTTATTATCTTTGTGTTTTTAACCTTGGATATCGGGTTGTTTGTCCAACCATATCCTTTAGATCCTTTGAAAGGTGCATTCCTGATATAAACATGCATTGTTCATTGCATGTAGTTGGTAGTAGGTATTTGTGAACAAACAGATAAAACCAAGTGAGAAAGATGGCACAGAGGCGATGTATGTGTGCAAGTACAAAAGGATGATGAGAGTTCCGCTACATGGTCCTGTAATGCTTTCAGATGTCACACAAAACAGGAGATATGCTCTATTTATCTGTGGTGAAATACCACTGCATTATGGTGCGAATACTGTTTAATGTTGGAACAGTTAAATCTTTCATGATGCAATTTATCACATCGTAATTTTAGCCACAGGACAGTTTCAGACTCAGTTTGCAGATGTGAGGCAGTTGTGGGGGTAAGAAAACAAAAGCTATCAAATAAATCACTCACACAGCTTTTTCAGGGTTTCTTGAATGAACAAAGCCTGTAATCATTTTCAACGGGTTACCTCGTTAAACTCATGCCATTCGTATGAGTTAGTGAATAACTGATAGTTCCCCTTTACCCAGAGGCATGTGTTCAGGCCTTTCATACTGCAGCCTCTTTCTGTCCAGCTGCTTTTTCAGGCCCAGCTGGTAATTCCAAAAAATCCACAACAAATAGGCCTCCCTTCAACCCCTCCTCATAGCTGTAGAGAGCTTCCTCCCCCTCTGGTCCTGAGCTGACACCAGGGCCGCCCTTTGGTCTGATTTAAGACCCTGGCCTACTGATGACCCTGTTTGCTGCTCTCTCCCTCCCCTGCTCTATCTCTAGCTGTAGTTTAGCTTGACTTAGGGAAATGCTTGCTCATTCTCTCCGTCGTTCATTAATCCAGTGAGCAATGAAAGGATCTGAGCACAAACACAGTTGTGCATAAATCTTTAATGTGGAGCTTTTACTTTTCTCTCTTTTGTTTTACGAGGCCAGGGCTTTTGTCATAAACAGGTTTTGAAATATCTGCTGTGTCTAGTGTAGCTGTATATTCTGAGGGAACAAATTATCTCTACTACTGTTTCAGAGCTTCGTTAGCACATTATCTGTTTTCCTGTCACAGGCTGTGAATCATAGCGATCCTGACTTTCCTGCTCTTGACTTTTTGGCATCAGAGAGTGTGTTTGATGATTCATGCGCTGCAAAAACGTCACTACTTTATGACAAATGACCAGTCCTTGACCTTGACACTCGGACTCTTGTACTAGTTTTTTGGACAGATATGTATGGCCTCTAAATACATAAACATATTATTTATGTGTGCTTAAGTTACTGCTATTGTTGTCTGAGCACATACAAAGGCCAGAGTTGTGGCCTTGGGCCAGGCGACAGCACACTTTGTCATGGTTTTTCATTTTCATGCATAATTAAAAAACTTAAATTACTTGTCATGTACAAATTACAATGCTGCAGGAAACAGGCTACATGAAAATGTATTTTCTTTTTCATGAGACTGACAGGAAATCAATTAATCCTGATGTATTATTTTATTCTGGACAGGCAGTAGGCTCCAGGAGAAAGAGGATGGAGATTGGCTACAGCTGTTCTCATTGGTGCAGCCATATATTATGGCTGGCGTGTGTGTGACAGCTTCTGAGCAAAATGGCTGAAGGGTATCAGGCAGGTGACTAGACTATAAAAAGAATAACAATATGGTATACAAAATGTTTTCAGTGACTGATGTGAGATTTGTGGTGGTGAAGAGCCACTTTACTGCTGTGCTGCATGTACTGTAGGTTTCCCCATATTTTTTCCAACAACGGCTTTCTGTCACCTCTTATGGCGAACCTTTCTGTACCTAATGCTGTTTTCGGTATGTGTACTAGAAAAGGTTGTCATACAGCTTCTCATACTTAAACCTTATCTCAGACTTCTTTTTCATGAGTTTACTGCAAATTGTTATGTCTCTATCTTTTTAGATCATGTTTAAGAAACAATGTTAAGTTAGCATAGTTCCCAGCATGCATTACAATTGACAGAAGTTTTTTGTTACCCAGGGGTGGCCTGAGAGATTGACTTTCACACAATAACTAGTTCTTTATGATTACTCTTGGTTTTAGCCTTGGGTTTTACCTGTGAAAACCACATTTGTTTTTAAAAAACAATGCATAAATCAACATGAAAACCAGCTGTCTATGGGAGAACGGCTCATTTTGAATTTGAGAAAAGGGGGGAAAAACAATCAAAGGCAATGCACAAACAATGGGGATAGTTAATACAATAATGTGGAATGTATTGAAAAAGAAAGAAACCATTGGTGTACTGAGCAACACAGAATGGCTTGGGCAAGGAAACAACAACAATAGCTGATGATAGAAGCATTGTGAGAGCAGCGACGTAAAACCATAAAACAGTCAGTGACATCACCAACAACCTCCCTGCGGAGGTTGTGAAGCTATCACAATCTGCCATTTGAACAAGACTTGAGCAGAAACACATAGACCATACAACAGAGATGCAAACCCCTCATTAGCAGTAAGAATTGGAAAGCCAGGTTGGAATTTGCAGAAAAGAACAAAGCTGATGAGACCAAGATTCACCTTTACCAAAGTGATGGAAAAGTGTGGAAGAAGAAAGGATCTGCTCGTGATTCTAACCAAACTGGCACATCAGTGAAGCACAGTGCAAGTAGTGTTATGCCTTGGACTTGCATGGCTGCTTCTGGAACAGGCTCACTAATTTTTATTGATGCAATAACTCATGATGATAGCAGCGGGATGAAGTCAGAGGTGTGTAAATAGAAGCATTTTGTCTGCTAATTTGCAGAGAAAACTAAATTGGGAGGAGCTTGGTCATGCAGCAAGAAAATAGAAAACAAACAGTGTGACCTCCTCAGGGGGAAAAAGTAGAAGGTTTTAGACTATCATATTACTTTTACTATGACTATAATAAGGATATGTTGAAAATTAATGTAAATGGAAAGATGCAAATATGTTAATACAGAACGTATCAATAAAATGTTCCAGTCTTGCAGTACAAGATCCAGGTTGTCTGTCTACAGATCTGTGGTGTGACCTATTAATAAAGGTAGAGCTCCCTTCATTTAAATAATGTTACATCGTAAGCTAATCCATCCAGTAATAAAAATGTAATTTTTAGGAGACAGGGCTGTCTATTCATATATCACATGCATTCATGTTGTTGAGACTGTGATTTCATAATAATTATGTAGTTAAAATATTGTATGGTGCTTTACAGATTGTGTGATTACAGTGTAATTGTAAATCAGATAATCAAATAATATTAAATCAAAACAGAATACTCAAATGCAGGTGCCCAAGGTTGTCGGCATTAACCCCATTTAAAATGACGCACATTTTAAAGTAATAAAATTTCATGGAATTTATGGAATATTGCTGGATTATGAGGCAGCCCCCTAGGAATCAAATTCAGAATTACTTGTGTGTATGACATGAGGTGAGATACACACCAGACAACACAAAGCAGAGTCCTGCAGAGGTCAGATAACACTTCACTGGTGAACCAGATGAGCCGTAATACTCAACACGCCACAATCTCAACGAGGACGAACACAAAAAAAGGAATTGTGAGCGATTTAGGGATCTGACGGCAGTCGGCTTGTTTTTTTCTTCTCTGGGTTAATTCATTGGATGAAACGTGGCACATGATGTGTCATATATCAAAGGCAGGGCATCAGTGATCTTTGCTCAAGGGCATGGATAACAGGCAGATAGACATGTGAATGAGATGGAGAGGGAGGTGGAGGTGGGGTGGGTTGAGGAGCGACTCATGCCTTTCTGCCATCACCACGGAGAAGATAGAGGAAGATTTATGGCACATCATGGACCAAATAGCAGGCTGACCATCTTATACTGTATATGAGCTCCTTCCTCCATCTTGTCTTTTATTTCAACACCCTAAAAGAAGTTGACTCACAAATCAGATATTTAAAGATTTAATTAGATTCCAGTTCTGTTTTTTTCATTGTAGTTATCAGGACCTCCGTCACACTTGTTGCTTTGTACCCGTTTCCAAGCTCAAATCCAACTTTTTGAGAGCCCTGCTCTGTGGTTGAAGTGATCTTAGAATAACTATCACATTTCTCTAGGGGCTTACAAACAAAGAGCTATAACACAAGCATATCTTATGTTCAGGATATCTGTATTTGTTTTTACACATTAGCAACCCATTGACGTTCGGTAAACACAGATGGTTTGGAGTTCGTCCAGTTTCCAAAGTACAGCACAAAACACAATAGTCTTACGCATAATTTAATTACAGTCATCTGTAATGCTGTCACTCCACCTGTGTAGTGCAGCTCAGCACTAAAATACTAAACAGTCATCCACGCAAAAGCTACAGAAATCAGGGACAGTAATATGTTGACATTTTAATTGAGTGTGATCATTGAAGTAGCGCTGTGATGCCTCGTCTGACGGGATCAGCTCCACAGTGATTATAACTGTGAGAACAGATGATCTCCGAGGTACGGATTGTCATATGATGATTTCTCGGCTTTCCTGGAAGAGAAGTCGTCACATCTGCTTCACAGGTCGTAGATGATTTCTGAGGATCACAGCTGGTGTCCTCCCTTGGGACACATTTATGTGTTATCACCATTCATTACAACAAGCCTTTATAAATGAAAAGTCCCTTTGGGTGTGTCAATGGCACCGCACACAGCAGAAATATCTTGCAGAGCTTTTAAGCTTTTGAATTTGGATGTGCTGTTTTTGATTAAACTAAACCAGTGAAACTGAGTTTTTTTTAACTGTACTAAATTTTTATTGCTGCAAACTGTGAGGTAGGGCTATTGGGAAGAGGAACACATGTTTCCTCAGAGAGAAAGAAGAAACCATTGCTGACATTTCTAGAGTATCCAGTAATTTCAGCACATGTCCAAGCTCTTCACAGTTTATATTATCAAGTTAGTTTTTTTTAAACATTGAAGACAAAAACGTACTAATTAGCCAAAGATTATTTGACTAGGATTTATAAAGGAGTTCTTTTGTGCCCTTGTGTGTGTGTGTTTGCAAACTGTTCAAAAGATTGAGTCAATCAAGTTGCACTTTGGATGTTCCCTGTAGCAAGGAAGTGCCATATTTCATGTAACCCTGCTAATTGACCTGAGTAACCACTGAGAACTTGGTGAATTCTAACCTCTACAGTGAGTGTTCATTTGTAACATAGCAGTGTAAGGAATCTTGTGAAAGACTATGAACAAATTCAGAACTACACACCTTTTTTTACAGTTGTACAATTGATAGTCGTTGCATTAAATCATTGGGTCAGTTATGCGTGAACATGTGCAGTATTTAGTTAAGTGACGTCTGTGGCCTTGTGATATAGATTGTAATTGAGGCACAGAAACAGGACAAACCACAACCTTGTTGTGTATCAGGTTGCTTGCCAGGAACTATTGAACTTTTCTTCGACAGGTCATTCAGACTATGGCATCAGTGAAAGAACAGTGGGATCAACTTAAATGCCAGGAAGCAAAGTGAGTCTGTTGACTCTACTTCCCATCTGATACAACATAGATATACTGGTTGGTATTCATGTACCTGTCAGGAGCGATGAGCACAAGGAGGAAGTGGCTGTGTTCGTCGGGGGATATCCTTCCTCTCAGCAGCAGAGAGGGAGAACGCCCTGTTCACACAAAGGGTAGCCTCTCTCCTTCACACTGTTTATTTTTAGTCATAACATCCACTACAATTGAACGTATGGGTCAAGGTGAGGCTAGGACAGTTGTGAGGGGGAGGGTGCCTGAGGAACAACAAACAGATGTTCTTTGATGATAATTGCAGAGAAGGGAAAAGAAGTGTGGAGAGCAAGCTTGTAAAGTGTTCACTTGTTGAGGTTGTCCCTCCTGCCTCCTGCCCCCTCTGAAGCTCTGTGGTGGTATGTTGTTTAGCCCCAGGAGTCAGAGTGGGCCTGCTGGTGCCATTACCCTTACTTGCCAGAGGTGACATCTGTTCATAGTAGGAGTCACAAATTTGAATGCCAGTATCCTTGCCTTGAACTGACCTGGAGAAGGAAAAAAAAAAGTTAGTGACAATCTTTCCTAACATGAAAGGTTAGGGAGCCACAGCCCTTAATCAAGCATGGCTGTCAACAGCCTACCTTTAAAATGGAGCTGTAAAGACAGGCTGCCAGTGTTACAGCCGATGAGCGCTAGCACAGAATGATTGATTTGTGTAAATCATTTACTTTTTTGCTCTCTCCCTCTCTTTTACGAGCATCGGTAGTGGTGGAGGATGGTGTGGATACCATCATGGGATTAAGTATAGCTCCTTTAGGCTGTCCTGGTGATTAATGAGCTGCCACAGCATTCCCAACTGTCAGTAAGAAGAGCACAGGTTCAAATCATGTCTAGACTGATGATACAAAGGATAAAAATTAGTTGTGTCACCATGTCATTAATGTCCTGTAGTTCTGATTTAGCAAGTTGCCGATCACCCTCAGGGGATTGTGACACGCTGGTTATTTGGAAGTCTAAATTGGCTAATTTCTGCAAATTCTTCAAGGCAAAGTTAATATTAGAAATATGGATTTACGTAAGTTTTAGTGTTTGGGTTAGCTAGCATGCACTTTAGCATTGTGTTGTAGCACAATTTTATCAACATAAAGTAATTAGTTTAATATTAGCCTTAACACTGTTGGTGTTTTTTAAGTCACTTGTTTCCCCCTTTCTTCTGCAACTGCTTAGTGTTTCACTTCTGATCCTATCTCTTAATTCTATTGTTATTCATATCTGTAGCATTAATGCCAAAGTCACACCACAATTATTAGCTTTTACTTCACAATTTACCAGCAGACTGCAGCAAAAGCTAGCAAGCTAAAATTGGCATCCTATAAACTATTAATCTCTATCACTAATCTCTATTTCTTTTGTTCTTTTAATGTAATGCAAACATGGCTAACCAAAAAAATACTCACTCAACAAGAGGCTGTTCTCACTTTAGTCTCAATCTCAGATTAGCTAGATTTTAAGGCGCTAATTTCTGTTATAGGTAAAGGGTTACGCTAATTCTTTCCTGTCGTGATCAGTCTGCAACATGAAGCAAATACATCTTGTTGTCTTTTTTACCTGAATAAATGGTGCCTAGGAGTCTGATGGGACTGTGATAGCATGAAATCACAATGAATAAAAGACCCCAAAATCCTATTACCTGGATGCAATCTCAGTCTTGCTTTTTAATTAGTACTTTTAATCTTAAGTATTGATAGAGGTATCAGTTACTCTGCACAGTTATCTGTTTTGTTCTTCAAGTACTCCAGAGATTCTTTATGTCTAGTTTTAGAGATTGTTTCTTGTAATGTCTTCTGACCTTTTGCATTAAACCAGATAGCTGGGCGGAGAGCTGTGAGGAGAACAAGAGAGAGGGAAATTGAGCGACTCTACGTCCATCTCTCCCCAAGGAGTGTCGTGTTTCTCTTTCCACCATTTATTTGAAAGCTATCATTTCCTGGGATTCATTGCTGAAAAATGGCATTGATTCTCTGGATGATAGATGCTAAGTGTCCTTCTATCGACATGCCTATTGACAGGCCTGTGTAAATTCTGCATCTTATTACCCCCCAGATAAATGATACACCTTGTGAACCAGGAGGATGTAGCTCAGTCGATTGCAGTGTCTGAGCATTGGTGGCTGTCACTGCTGAACAGCGTGATTCATTTTGTCAGAAAACACCTTATCAGTCACTGTACTGAATAATTAAACATAATAAGACTGATGGCAGATAACGCCCCTCTCCAAAGCATGCAGACAGAGGAAAAAGAATGACTACAAAGGCTTTTATTTAGCTCTGCGCTGCAGCAACTGTAGGAAGGTCAAATCTTAATCTAAAGGTGTTTTGAATCTAATATCCCTGTCTAGAAAGTTTGCTGTTGCATTAAAATGACTTATGTAAAGCCTTAAACCTACTGCATGTGCTGTGAGGCAGCTAGTTTCTTTGCTGTATTGTTTACAAGGGCTATTTTTCTTTGACTCTCTAAGGTTTATTGCATCTTAATCCTACCCTTTTGTAGCACTGCCTGCAAGGACGTTAAATAATGTCCCACTGCCAACCTTTTTCTCTGTCTCAATTTGTTTTATAGTAATACACAATTTAACCTTCAGAATAGCATTTGCAGGTTCATAACACTTGGAACAGGTGTAATTTTTCTAAGAAACACAGCTGCAATGTGACCCTATTTATCTCTGTTTCTTAAAATGCTTTGTATTAATCTGTGGGCCATTCATGACCCATTATTTCAGCAGGACAATAATTCATAATTCTTATTGTTCAGTCGTGCTACTGGGGGGAATCTTTCTAGTCCAGTTGTACTTACTGCCCCACAATGCAGCTTTGAGTAGGATCTGTGAGTTTGGTTCCTGTGCAAAAAATACCAAACCAATGAACCATAATATGTTATGGAGAGTGAAATGAGATTGTCTTCTGTTATTTGTGTTTGAAGCTTCTCTGCTGGCTTTAATTCTTATCAACTTGGGAAACACTGACTATTTGTAATAAGATACCAACAGCTTGCATGTGTACAATCCATGATGTATTAAATACGGAAAAAAAACTAAATATCAGTTAATTATATTATTCCTATAAGATATTTCTAATGTTAGGCAGACTGTGGCTGTGGCTAAAAGCAGAGCTTTTGTCGTTTACTGCATGTTAAACCATTGCACCAATGTTTCTTCCTCTTGTTCTGAAGATAAATTAGTAGCTTCTAAATAATGCAATGAACCCTAATTCTCTCTGATTAGTAGTGAGTTAGATGATGGCGACCCATTGAAATTGGTCATCAGCATAAATAACGAGCGAATGAACTGATAAAATGCAAAGTCCTCGGCCATCATAAATCAAATGGAATCCACTGGCCATGGGAGCGGGTGGAATTAGAAGTCCATGCTCCTATTAATTATGTTGCCTTGTGAAGGCGACAGCGTGATAAATCAGTGCTGAAAGGCCCTTCACTGGCAGGAGCCTGAGGAGTTAGACTGCCTGCAAATTGCTTTGTGTATGCTCCTAATTGTTTCTTAAATAACCCACCTTTTTGAGGCAGGTTGGAAAGGTAGTCTTCCAAGAAGGGTCATGGAAGTCAGAACTGCTGCCTCTCTAAAATAACACAGAAACACAGACAATCATCTCTCTGTATCAACTGGTGATAGCCTTAAGCAAGTATATAACACAACACAGAAAATGGTATTAAAACATGAACATACATAGACCAAATGCTCATTTGTCAGAATAACCAATAAAAGCACTAAATGCAATGAAAAATACTTCAGATCTGTTCATTAGGCTTGGTCATCTGTAGTGATCCAATGGATGATGCAAAGGAATGATGCTCTAAAGTTCACTGAGTTTCATTATTTACTTATCAAATAAAATTAAGCTGGCCTTTTTCACAAGTTCTGTACAAGTGTTCTCGGTCTCACGTTTCCAGTACAGTACACTTTTAATACAAATACAATATGAAAAACTATGTGCTTAATGTTTTTGGAAAAAAACTTTGCTCATTATTCTTGGGTAGCTGGAGATGAATCTGAACCTGGGACAGGGGATGCTGGGGCACTGGCAGATACCTCCATGGTCCACCTCGGATAATAGGTTTAGTTGTCTATGTACTTTAGAGCAGCATGGCCCATTTTGCAAATTGCATCTGACTTGTCAAGATTGCCATCTCACTTTTAGTGTTAGTAATGTTGTCAAATGTTTGATTTGTTGATATATACACTGCCTCCGCCATGTTTTTTGTGCTCAACCTCAGTGCTCATACAATAGTATATATCTGTGGTGCACATTAAGGTAAAGTAGGTCTCATTTAGGAGGAATAAAATTATAATCTCAAATTATTGGGTCAGTCACATTTCTAGATAAATGCATAAAATATCTAATAATCAAATACATTTTACAAATGCAAATGTGTAATAACTGATGAGTCTCAAGTACTGTCTAAAATTGCATCCATTCACAGCTGCTCTACTGATGCACTCATATCGTGCCCACACGTGAATTTGTGAATAAATTTGAATTGAGTCTAATCGAGCAGTAGCCTGTTGCAGTTGCAGTTGCTCTCCCTCTTGTTGTGTCTTAATGAATCTTGAATACTGAGGCAGTCATGAGCTGTTGCTCATTAAAGTACAAGCAAGTATAAAACTTAATTTGTATTTGTTGCACAGTGGGCATCATCTAGCTTGAAATGTAGAGTTTCCAGAGCATTTAGCAAGAATATGCAGTTAAGTTAAATTGTTTGTGCTGCCTGAAATGCTCGTGATCATGCAATGTCAGTGCATGGCTTTGTGCCTGCATCTGCTGTCAGTGTGTATGTGATTGTGGGCTTTCGTGGTTTGAATACTTTTATCTACAGACAGTTTTGAAGGGGGGAGATGTGTGTGTATGTGTAGGGCAACTTCTGAATGTCATCATTATTGTTTATACTTGCTAATTGACAATTTATAAAATGTCATCAAATTATTATTAGTTTTTCTGATTGTCAGTACAAAAATGAACAATACACTTCTTCTACAATTGTGCAAGTGAAAAAAATGCAAGACAGCTGTGTACAGATTATTTGAGGAAATTAATGATAAATGAATATCTAAAATCTAACCTGAACTACAGGAATCTCTTAGAGAACAAGAATACCCTGTAAGTGGGAGTAGTTGTTAACTGCTAGCCTGTAGATACTTGAATGCTCTTCTGTAAGTTTTTTTCCCTGGCTCATGTTTACAAGGTGAACTTTTGTTTTCTTTGTGTTTGTGTTTTCCCTGGATTAAGGAGTATACCATCTAGCACTATCAAACCTACTTTATGTTAACTTTGCGTTGACAAATCAGCCAGCAATGATCACAAAATTTAAATAACTTTGTACTGTATTTACCAAGAGTCCAATTTCTCCCTCTTTTTTGATATAGAGGCTACAGCTTACCCCACACCTCAACCATATCTGAACACAGAGAGACGAAATGCATAGCAACCTTTCACCAAAGTAATGGAAGGGTTACTGGGATTATCAGTTAGAATGTTATTGCTGAATTTAAAATTGTAATTTTTCTTTATTAAAAATTGTAATTTTTCTTTACACTACTCATTACTGAAATAAGCAATCATGCTACTTTAATGTGTTACTGAAAAATGTCTTAATATATCTTTACTTTTTTGCCTGAAAATAATAAATAAATAATTCATCATTTATTTCTGTCAACTGGCCAAGCAATTCATCAACTAATTCTAATATAAAGCAGCTCTGAATTTACACTTTTAAGAAGCTGAAAGGAAGAGATGAATTCAGTTGATTGTTAACATGTCAACTGATTTCCTATTAATCAGTGTATTGTTGCAGTACTATATGTACAGGTGTTTGTGTGCATGTTTGTACAAAGCACATGTGTGTGGTTATGGGTGTCCTTCTGTTGACATTCAGCCCCTGGTACATGTTTGAGTTTAAATAATGCTCCTGTGTGGTTGGAGGAATAATGGTGTGGACTTTCATGACATTGCGTCAGTGCCAAGGTGACTGACTCGAGAACTGATTGCTCCCTCAGTCTCTCTCTCTCTCTCTCTGTCTGTCCCCTCTTCTCACCCTGTCAATAAGCATCCTCTTGTCTGATGGAGTCACATCAGGGCACTGCAGCTGACACCATGGTGTCTTTATTTCCTGCAGCAATCCTTTTACAACACACATCAGTGGTGATTAATACACTGACAGCAGCCAGGAGGTTAACCCCCTGCTGCCAGCCAGCTACTGTTACTGACAAACAAACGCCACTCTCCTTACATACCTAACTACACTATACTGTAGCTTCTTCTTGGATATATACTGTGCACAATAAAATAAGAGAAATTAGAGGTTTCAGTTGCCCAGCACTGTACACTACATTGGATTGATGGGAGCAGATGATACTTGGTATTCCAAAACCGTCTTTTACATTAAGCCAAATGGTTGCTCCCACTTGCAGCTGCCTGCACGGATATTAAATCTGAGGTCTTCCGACTCAAATTTATGGCATCCATTACTCAAGAATTTACATGTCCAGGTGTTGCATCTGTTTGGCTTCAGGTAGGGGTCAGTTTGATTTATTAATATCCACAGTTTCATCTGCTAGACAATCACTGACATATTGTCACTTAGGGCAGCATGTCTGTCTGTCTTTAACAGCTGTGACAACCTGTGTGTTATTAGCTCTCTGGCTGATTATGCAACACACAGACCAAACATGTCAGCATCTGCAGGGTGAGATTACAGACCGTGCTTAATGCTTATAGTTACCAGTAAACAGCAAGTCTTAGACTCGAGGCTGAATGAGGATTTTTCCATTATATCTTATCAACACCTGCTTAATTGTTGAACATCTCAGAAACCTCATGATAGAGGAGATACGTCAACAGTCTTCAGGAGTGATGGAGCCATCTGGGTCATTCAGAGCCATATGTTCACACGTTGTTATTGTTGCACAGGTTTCAGAAAACAGTTTGTTTGCAAAAGCCCAGGAGCTCTGTAGTTATGTAGTGTTTTAGATCTCAGTAGCTGGTGGGTGAAGGTGCCTGCATTAGTACTGAAAGATCAGTTTGTTAATGTATTATTTGATGAAAATTATTCAGCTACTATTTTGGCAATTTGTCATTTATTAAGCAAAACTGATGGTTCAAATGGTTTCAGTTCTTGTACTTTGAAAATATGCTAAATTACTATGGCTTACACATATATAGAAATTTGATACATTTTGGTTTTTTACCTTTAATAAAATAAAATAGGTATAACTCTGGAAACTTACAATAACCTTTTCCACAGTTTGTAAAATTGAATTGATAAATTGGATAGACTAATTAAAAAGTGAAAATAACATTAGTTGCAATAATACAAACATCATTGTCTAGCAGAGGTGGTAAGTAACTAAGTACATTGACTCAAGAACTGTACTAGTAATACTAGAGTATTTCTATTTTTATGTTACTTTTACTTTTACGCTACTACAAATCAGGGGGAAATATTGTGCTTTTACTCCACTACATTCATTTTAAGTCATTATATGATTTAGTATTGTTACATGTATTAAAGAAAGGAGCATATATGTATGTTCATTCTCCAAACAATCCATGGACACCAGTGAAATGCACAAAACCCTCATTTAAAAAAACACCACCATGTTTGCATCTCTTTTCAATCATGACATTTTTCTTAGTAGGGCATCTGCAAAACACCCACAAACGAAACTCATCATTTTCTAGATTGCACAGGAAATTTAGTACTCGCTATTTGGGATCTTAGTAAATCAGGCCGTAAGTGTCAATAAAGATTCAAGCAGGGGGTTACAGTGGCGAGACAGTGGTGTTTGGTACCAAGTGCGTGTCAGCAGGATGGACCACTGAGGGCCATAGGTTGTTGGGACATAGCAAATGTCACAGGCTGAGGAAGAGAGCATCCCCTTGAGTCCCCCAGATGCTGCTCCCACCTCTCATCATTAACTCTCACACTGAGATAGTAATTAGGGCTCCTCGCGGCATAAGACAGATTCTGCATCAGACCAAATTTTCTAAGCTGTCATTCTAATTATATAGGCCAGGGCAAGATGGATCAGCTTGGCTATGTGTTAGTATTGATGTCAGTTAATCATGGTGACTTGGCCACAAGACTCACTGCTGTGTCCATATAAATGTACTAAAAACAATAAGTTTGTGGCTGAAGATGTTTAACTATTAGTTTCTATTAGCTCATAGACTGTAACATATCCTGATCGGACAGTACTACAAGACTGCTCATTTAAGTCTGACTTTAGTTCCTGCTTCTCAAGGAACTTGCAAATTATAACCTTTTCTCACTTGGTAAGCTAGGACATGTTAATTGGATTTGACAAGGGCATATTATGCACAACAAATATGCATAAATCTGCAAAAATGTAACAGAAAATTAGAAATAAAGAAGAGAACAAAGTAGATTTACATGGTTGGGTAGTCTGAATGTCTGGTATCATATTCTCTCCTGCCGCCTGCATAAAAAGGCACAGAACTGTAACAATGGATATCAGTGGAAAGTGCTTTAAAGTTAAAGCTGATGGATGGCTTGTCAAAAAAAATAATTGCATTGGTTGGAAAGTGGGTCTGCGTGCTTAGAGGGGGGAGAGCAGGATCTACAGAGAAGATGATGGGAAGTGACAGTGGTCTGTCAAGATGCAGTGGTTGCCCAGAGTAGTGTGAAGCCCCAGCTAGAAGGTGGCAGAACAGAGCAGGCTGTCAGAGCAGGAAAGTGCCTTTTAATACATTGAAAAGAAAAGGAATCCGCCTGTCAGACCTGTTCAGCCGGTTGAGGGAGGAAGAAGGAATATAGTGACTAGGTGTAGGCATGGTAGAGCTGGTTGAAGCTGGCTTGCCACTGGCCTACCTATAGGTACAAATCATGCAGTCGAATGAGACAGATCATCAGTCGCTAGTGGCTGCTACCAGTTATAACTGGTTCGTTTTGCTGTGACAATTCATTAATCAGTTTGACAGATCTGGCCTTATTACATGCAATATCTGACACTTGAGCAATTGGATTGTCAACTGCATCCTTTTATAAATGCAACTCAAACTGAATTCTCACTCTCCTGCACTGACCTTGCACTACACTTGTGTGCTTGAATGTGTGCACTATTACTCGATGTACATATTAAAAACATGTACAGTACACTGCTCATTCATCTGCTTTCTCCCTGCCTGTGCGTGATCTAAAATTGTCAAGCTTTGATCTGAAAAGCGATGTATAGACTGACCTAACAAAGGACCTAGTGCCCAGTAAGACAGACAGCTAATAGATAAAGAAGCCAGAGAAGCCTCATTTAGAGAGGAAGGGCTGTTTGTGCTGCCAATATTACAAAGGGGAAGTCGACAACCATTGATCCATGCTCACGGATGACAGCTTAAAAATTCAGCAATAATCATGACAAATGAGGAGAGGCACCACCGCCAGAAAATTATCAATAATCAGCGGCTGAGAAGAAATGCCAAGGTCAGAGAGAAAAGGCTACTGAAGTTCTGTCTATGTGTGGACAAGGTATTGGGAAAAATAGGAGAAGCAACCTCTAAAGCGAGGTAGAAGCTTTTAATCAAGTTTTGGATCCTACTGGGATGTGTATGTCCCTCAGTATGGATTCTTTAACAGAGCCAACTGAATGCCAAGGGCAAAGAGACCATTATGTAACAGGCAGATTCTGGCGGCTTTGATCCCTCACAGGGGAACTGGTGGATGGATTTACTGTATCAATGACTCTATCCACTTTCAAAGGAAACCTGAAGAAGGTCAGTGCTGATGTGGGCTCAAGATGGAGGGATTTACCTATTTGATCATCAGCCTTCATTACCCTTTTTTGACTCACCTGTCCCTGTCAGGGCTGTGGTGGCAAGCAAAGTGGCCCACTCATTGTCTTGAATGAAGTCAAAGGCTTGTTTCCTTGTTGGGGCACTTAATAGTTGCATCATTACTGTTAGACTTAGCTCTCCATTCATTTAGTTTTAGCATGTTACACAATACTAATGTCTTTAGTTATTTGCTGCTAAAGAAAAAAAGGGTAGTAAAGTGTAAAGCTGTAAAAGAAGTGCTGACACAGCCAACAGAACAAATTTCTGTCACTCTGTTACTTGTTCAGTCAAGGTTCAATAGGCCATGAGGTCAAAAAGACAAGAGAATAATTTACTAGTTGTGCCATGTCCTCTGATTGAGTCATCACTCTGGCTTTGGGACTTGATTTGCTGCCTCTGTGTGAAAAGTGGCATATGGCTGTAGGTATGCACTCTTCAGGGGAGGTGCGCTTTCTCACATCTCTGATCCAAACTAGCACACTGCTAATAACAACACAACATATTAATCCTCAGCTGGTGAAAATGATCATGCGGCAAACATTAAAACCTTGGTAGAGGTGTGAAACAATAAAGCGTCCACAGCAGTTCATTTGTTAAAGTGTGTTTGGCGTCCTTGTGAGGTATATAGAATGTTCGCATGCATTCACACAGAGTTGTAAATTTTTTAAATACTGTTAGCATCGCAATATGATACGTTGCCTCAAGAGGGATGATTATTCTGTCATATTATTGTCGCCCACATGCTGCCCACACACTTCCTTTGCCTTTGCTGTAAGGATAAAGCACAGTTCCTGTTTTTCTGGGACCATCTGTAAGAAAAAACCAGCCCAAGGTAAAAACGATGACTGCAACTTGGCAGAAGATTAAACGGGCCCTCTGCAAAAGCCATTAATAATTCTCATATTTTGGAAACAGACCATACATACAGAATCTATGGCATTTAATCTCCTCTCTCAGCAAATAAAAAAAAGGTCAGCTGGGAGGGAGAGACTTTTTTTTTTCTTCCCAAGCCCAGAGTGATGGGCCTAGCTTTTCCAAGACACCCCATTTGTCTGTCAGGGCTGTGAGCAAGCCAGTGATTTAGTTTCCATCACATGAAGCTCATGTCCGGTTGATGATACTGCCTGGCGGGATATGGAGAGAATTTGTCACCTGCAGCTTTGACAGGGAGATAATTGCTGATAGTTAGCAGAATAATAGGATATGAGCATTACTAGCCACACAGGGTTAGGGAATATTTGTTGCTCACACTTGAGATCAGATTTTCCCACATCACTTCAGTATTGATTTTGATTACTTAGATAATTTAACTTAATCAGGGTGAAACAACAAACATATCAGCTAAGGATGCAAGATATTTTTATTACACCGCTGACATTCTGATTATCATGTTAACACTTTATTTAGCATGTGATGTCAGTATTTATACAGGTGTTCTTTGAAATGCTACAAGAAAAACACTCCACCACAGAGTGGAGACACAATCATCAACATAAATACAGAAAGTATGATAAAGTCCAACAAAGATACAGACATAAATGAATGTGAATAAATTGATAAATGCTGAAAATTAATGGATGTGGAAAAGATGGGCAGGCGTTCATGGTAGACAGCAAAATTCTACGATGTATTTTTGTGTACATCATACATATAGCTCATAAATCATAACATTAACATGTGCATTTTATGCATTGACAGTGCCACATACCCTTATATCTGCCTGTGTGTCATCGTGAACACCCACGAGGTCAGGCACGAACCCTCTGGCCCATCAGCAGGTCTCACACAGCCTCAACACCTCTGCCAAGCAGCATCCACAAACAACAACTCTGCCTGTGGCTACAATAAGGCAAACCACATCAGAGCACAATACAGAACCATTTCAAACTCAGCAGGAGTTTCAGTCCCCCCTAGTTTAAGTCAAAGGTTGTTTTTCTCTCATTATTTCTTGGTTGATCCTCAAATAGCGCCAACTGTAACCTTCAAGGTGCAGCAGTCAGTGAACATGGTACAGAACATACTGTTTTCTTTTTGGAGTGTTGGCTGTTCTGGGTTACTTATTGACAACTTTTCTAAAATCCTGGTCTAAGAGTGCATCTGGGGTATCTCAATGTTCTGTCTTAAGGCTTATTTGGACATCTTTAAAATCGTTCCTCCCAATTAGTTAGAATAAAAAAGCTGAAGTTGGGTATTTACGACATAAAGTTGTACAATAGCCTCAAGTGCTTCTTGATTTCCCTTTTTAATGGTATTGGGCCCACACTGGGAGGAAAAGTGTTGAATGTTTTACATTCTCTGCAAATAAAAGACTATGATCTTTGTGGAAACTTAATTTGACCCAAATGTTTGCAAGATGAGTGACTTACAGAAGAGACAGGTCACATTAGACAGCTGTAATAGATGAAGTAGCAAGACAAATGGTGCAATAAGAGAATTGTGCCAGAAAACTCAGCTGTCGAGGTTAGGGAATAATCTTTCTATAACAGCCAGTGTTGGGTCAGAGAGCACTCATGGACCTCCATTGACCCCCCCCCCCGCGCTCACTGTCCTCCTGTGTGTTAACTAATGCTCACCAGAGTGTTGCCTGTAGTCGGTGCTGGCAAAGCTGGGATCCAAGTTCACAGGAGTTCTGGGACCTGGCTGGACCTCTACCTACTGCCCCTCAGTGGGAGGGAGGAAACTGTTGAAGAAGTCCTCAGAGCCAACGAGAGGGTGATTTAGGCAGATTTACCCCCCTCCCAGCAAAAATATATCTTTGAAATAAAACACAAATTATCTCTATTGGGAGCACTGTGAAATATTTATTGCTGTTGTTTCAGTTGGTGTGGTTTTATGTGCCGTTTGTGTATTGGATAGTTAATGGTGTGTATTTTCCGCCCATTCGTTGTACTCTTTCTTCTCTCCTAAGGATACATGAAAGGATAAATCTTTTTACTATGAAAAATAGATATTCTAATTGCCTTTCCAAGTATGTCTTGACGCATGGTTGAAAATATTCAATCACTCCTGTTCTCCTGTGCTTGAGGGCCATGGACAGCTACAATGATGTAGCTGATGTTGTCCAAATGGGAAGGGGTTACAAGACATTGGTCCCACCCAATAACAGGGTTTAGTCCAATGACATGCCTCATTCTAACCAAGCCTAATGAAGTTGGGGGGGGGGCACATGCAGCCAGGCATTACCGATTAGGTCAGTGTAATGGCTGCTGGGCTGAGCATGATGGATGACTGGTGGAATGAGTTTCTGCCTAGTGGTATTGTGAAATCTTTTCATTGTCAATGACAGGGCCTATGAAGAGGACTGATAAATGAGGGAGCAAGTGTCAGAAATGCCCTTCTTTGCCCCGCTGTGGCTTTAATATCTCCCTCAGCTTAGGACAAAGTATTGATAAAAGTGAAAGTTTTAAAATAACCACTCGGTAAAAGCCAGGAAGAATGAAATGGGGGTGATTAAGGTGACTGGCTTCAGAACCAACCCACTGTTAGTTACTTTAAGCACCAGTTGAGGCCACTGCGCATGATGGGAAGAGGGATTTGTTTTTTTGTGGGGAATGGGTGATACCTCAGTGACGCCTCCATCTGTTCTCAGTATATGTAATAAATATCTGGATTCATGTTTGACCTCTCTCACTTACTGTAGCAGACACATCTTGATGATGAGGGGTGTGTGGAGAGAATTTGCAGAACTAGTATTTTTCTTCAACATCTTAACTTATTAGTGCATCAAAAACAAGTGAACAAAATGCAACAATGCTATACAGCCAAACATTACTAATTACTCATTAGTAATGTTTGAGAGACTGGAACTAGATAATGTTTATTTTTGCTAATAAATTACAACAATCAGCTATCTGCGATTAATTTTCGGTTAATCCATCAGTGGATCACTTGAGTAGTTGTTTCAGCACACCCTTCAATAGCTTAGTGTATATCAAGTACAGTATTTATAGTGTAAATACGTAATGTAGGTGAAGAAATGACCGAAATAAAACATACACACAGCCAAAGCTTTTCCTTTATTACCCTCTTCCTGCAGCTCTTCGGTCTGACCTTGCAGCTTGTGTGCCCCATCCATCTTGGGCTGTTTAGCCATTTTACTGGATACATACTGCGCAGATTAACACAATTCATCACCACAATCATCATCGATTTATCACCCTTTCCAATGAATGTTTTGACATCTAGTTAATTTTCTGCTGATGATTTATCAAATTATAATTACCATACTTTGAAGGAGTCATTCATTATGTTGATACATGATAATGATGCCAAAGTGAATTGAATTTTAAGTAAGTTCTCTATGATTTTAGCATATGCATTATTGTGAGTAATGCGTTACACTTTAGTCCCCTCCAGCAATAGAAAGTCCAGGGATTCTGTTAATGTTGTGACAATCAAAGCAGAACAGTCATGCTGTTAATTGGGTTTTTCACCACAAATTGTTGAGCGAGGGCATGCAGACCATAAAAAGTTCACACAGATTCAAAACTCTTTGCAATTAAAGGGTGCACAAATTTAGTCCAAGCTTCAGTGACGCTCCTGGGCAGCATAGACTTTGTTAATAGCTTCAGATTTAGCTGCAGTGCTCAGGTACTTTATTAGCAGTTCACTTGTTCATTGAGCCTTACTGTTATGACTCAAAAACAATCAATACAGAGACTGGTCAGCTAAGCATACCACAAGTTAGATAATTAATCTATTGACTACTCTTATTTAATTAAATTGCTAATACGCAGTTAAGGAGTCAGTGGGGCTGAATTAATCCATTGCTTATTTTTCAATTAATGTTAGTCTATAACGTGTAGAAATGACTGTCACAAGTTTTCACAGTCCAGTATGAGATCTTTAAATTGTTTTTGTTTTACGCAGTCCAAAACCCAAAGGCATTCAGTGTATCAATAAAATTATGATATCAAGCTTTGTATTTGAGTGGCAACTGGACTTGTTTTGTTCCTTGAAGATGTTTCACCCTCCATTCCAGAGGCCTTTCTCAATTCTGGAACTGAGAAACCACTGAATAACCTTTTTTGGGATAACCATGACCTGGATGACTGAGAATCTTCCCAGACATAACCACTGGTTCCACCTCAAATACAAAGCTTTATATCATAATTTTATTGATACACTGAATGCCTTTGGGTTTTGGACTGCGTAAAACCAAAACAATTTAAAGACCTCATACTGGACTGTGAACACTTGTGACTCCTGTGACATTCCAGAGGGCTTTCTCATTCCGGAGGGTGAAACGTCTTCAAGGAACTAAAACAAGTCCAGTTGCCACTGAATAACCTTTTTTGGGATAACCAGTGATTATATAGAATTTTTGCTTGATAATAATTTAATTGATTGACTGTACTGTATGTGCATCTTTAGTGCCAGTAGTTTGGTAGTAGTAATCCTTGCAGACTTTAATGTATGATCCAGATGTATTCTTTTACTTCGCCTACCCACTGTCAGCAGTAGTCAGGCTGGGCAGGCTGGGCTTTGCAGCTCGCTGCTTCACTGGCTAATTGGAAGCAAAAAGCATGAATCTATTGTCCATGACATTTGCAACAACATGCAGGGTAAGTTGTTGGACAGTTAATTAGCACAGTGTTCACTGAGGTCAGTAGGCCAGTAACCTTTCACTGTGAACATTGTCAGCTTATTGTTTCCTATCCCCCAGGAATGGCATTGCGTTTTAATGTCATTTTGGTGGAGTGGCCAAACTGTGTTACTATAGCCTGTGTGTTCAACATGTGACGCACACTTGCCCAAAAAGCATTTTTCTGACACATAATCATTGGGAAAGAAGTGAGTAAACCAGTGATACATTTTCCTGAGCATCATCAATAGTGTAAAATTTCACTTTTTTTTTGTATCACAATTTGATCAGTTTAGTCTAATATCATTTAAGTCTAGAAGAGCTGTACATTTATTTTATTCTGTTCCATTTAGTCATACTGTAGACAGAGCACCAACAGGAAGTTTACTGGCTTGCATAGTCATGGTAAAAGGTCATTTTTATAGTTGCTGCTTGTATTTGTAGTATTATTTCATGGGAATGTGGTATAACGTATGAGAGTGGGTGATCTCAAAGACACAGGCATATCTAAATCTGATTGGATCCAGTGATTTCTTGTGAATTATTTTTCCTTTTGGACATTGGTCTTCACATATTCCAGCTTTTCTAGGTACCTTTTTAGCTGTCCACTTCTATATTTCTCTTGTATCTCACTAGTGTGTGTTTTGTCATGCTAAGTGCTCAAACTGAGCCATTTTGTCTCACTTTAAAATAAACCAACATCTATTATGGTGATCTTGCATTTGTAGCTTCTTTACCTATCACTTCCACCTCCTTCTGTATCCTCTTCCCTTTGTTCCCCTACTTGCCCCGGCCCACAAGAAATGCATGGTGAGTAACCTCCACTCCAGGCTTGTCAGCCCCAATCTGTAGTCATTTGGTGTGAAATGTGCTTCTTGGTCCTGGGCTCTCAAGGTCAGGACCTGGTAATTGATGTTGCTTATTCATCTGTTTCTTGTGTCTTTTCTGTCTTCTTACACAGCAGCCTTTGTTTGGATAAATTGTTTGAACATTTACTGTAGTTCTTAAAAGCCCTGAGAAGTGTCTCCCTGCTGCCCAGGCTCAATGTCCCCTCCTCACTTGAGGCCCAGTACTGATGACACACTGCTGGTCTTCGACAAAGGCATTTTTCTAAGACAAGAACATCACCCTGCATAACAATTGAGGCAAGACTTGAATGAAAGAGTCACTCGTGTGTTTTACATCAAGCTTAAAATGGTTTGTAAGCGACAACCAAGTTTTGTATGCTGTACACGAAAATTTCTTATCTCTTTCTTTGAGTACCAGGCGATGGAAAATGATGGAATAAATTGGATTGGTTTACTAAAAAAAAACTAGTGCTATATCCAGTCCAAAATTATATGCATATAAAAATGCCCTTCTCCTAAATCTCTTAAATTGCCTTTTTTTGGCAGAAAATCCTGGCATCATTACAAATTTAAATTAGAATTTCCAAGAGCTTCAAACATCTCCAAACTTAAAAAAGAACTTAAAACAACTTAAAACAGCTCTAGTGAATCCCTACAAGCACATAAAGTATCTTTTTCACCACCTCCCATGCCTCCGCAGTGCTATGCGCCCTTGATGGCTGTCACCCAAGGTGCAGATAAACAATGGGCTCATTTGAAAACAAAGAAATGATTATGGGGGGACGTTTAATCCCAGCTTGACATGTCAGCAGGCTGTATGGGTGACGGCTTTCAAGAGAGGCTTTGAAGTGGCAATCTTTTCAGATTCTTGGCTCATTACACAATAAAGAACACTTCACATGTAACTGAAGTGGGCTGGGAAATGATGGTTAATGATGTTTATGGGCTCCTTGACTTGCAAGTGAATTTACAAGATTGGCCATCATGTGGCTAGCTGGTTCTTTTTTAAATAAATGAGAGGTGAGGCAACTGAATATGCCTCAGGAAGTTGCATCTGTTTTCATATTAACCCAAAAGGAAATTAGCATAGACTAATACAAGTTGTGATGAAAGATTCTGTATTAACAAGCCAGCATTCCATATGCATGTTATGAAGAAAAATAAACACTTTGGTAATGATACCAAAGGAAGTAAATTTTATTATTAAAATAAAGATCAATTCAAAGTTCTTGTCTTGTATCTTGCAAGACCTTTGTTTGTGGATGAGTCAAGGAAAAGAAAACCAACCTTTTTTCCAGATGTGTTGAACTCTATAATGGCTTCCCATTGGCAATAAGTTTGACATTTCACTCCTTTATCATCTCCAAACAATAGTCCCAATCTCCTTGATCATGCTCTGTGAACAAGCGAGGAGGAATTTGAGTGACGTGCCCATAGTAAACATAGGAAATGCACCTGTGAGGACATTGTGTTGTGGAGGAACAAAAAATGCACACAAGGCAGCTGGAGACCTTTTAATTAGTGCTAATTACCTTAGCAGAGGAACGTCAGGAGGCTTGAAAGGATTTGTGTCAGCGCGTGAGAGATCAAAGATTGAGGCGGTCACGTTTTGTTCTGCTGAGTCAAAAACTAATAAGGAGGGTGATAATGGGGCCCAGGAGAATGACAACCCAAGCGGTCGTGTGTTTAATCCCCACTGAAGCCTGATTTCAGTTAAACAATCAGATGGTTCAATTTTCACACAACTTCTAATAGACAATATGTAATAATACATTATAAAGATTTGATTTTAGAAATGTAAATGGCTGTCACTTCATTAAACTCCCTAAAAGCAGAACTATTCACATTAAAATTTACATTTAAAGATGATGGTTGCTGTATCTGTATTCATTGTGTAGCTATAAAATGATTAAATAGTACCATGTCAGGTGAGCCTGTCAGCCAGCAAGTTTCATTTTTATGATTGTATAAGCCAGAGGGTCAGCAAGCTTTTCAGTCACAATCCATCAGCCCAACCCATGTGACGGTATCTGCAAGTTTTTCTGGAGGTGGGTCAAATCTAGCTTAAAAGTCGGTCCCCTTCACATCCAATTCACTGGCACATTCTTACCTACGGGCAACCTCTGCTGAGCCCCGGTCATTAATCAAAGCAGAGTGCTGTCCTGACCTCAGCCCCTTCCCTTTGAAGTGCTCTGTCCTCTGCAGCATAAGGAAATCATTTGCTGCCTGATTCAATGAGCCATCAGTCGAGCCAGCAGACCTAATGACATGTGAGAATATTAACCTCCTACCACCAAGAGTGCTGCTGCTTGGGAAGAAGTCTATTATTCATCCAAGGTTTTACCAACCCTTTTTCACAGACCTGCCTCTCTGTTAACCCCTTACAAAAACTTTAACTATGGAGGCATCCAGTGCATCAATTCTGATATTGATCCATGTATTATACTCTTTATATGGATGGAATGTTACATTTCAAGATTTTTTAAATAGTCCTCAATTCTGTTATTTTAGCAATAGAACTTTAAAAGTACAACATGTAAACAATGGGTTGACCCTAAAACCA
This sequence comes from Sandelia bainsii, assembly GCA_032362345.1. Taxonomy (NCBI): domain Eukaryota; kingdom Metazoa; phylum Chordata; class Actinopteri; order Anabantiformes; family Anabantidae; genus Sandelia; species Sandelia bainsii. Next base: position 12,164,353 of record JAUMHL010000012.1, read on the forward strand.
AAGTTCAAATTAAACAAGAGCCTCTATTGTGCTTAAGTTGATTGGCAGGTCTTTTAATGCAGACCAACACCAGACAGTATCTATATCTAAGTTACAGATGTTTTCTAGTGTGGTCAAAGACTTCACATCAGTAATCTTCTGAACCCTTTAAGAAAACAGCTCATATTTCAGTTATGAACACTGCAAACACTTGTATGCTGTAGTTATAATGCTGCATGTATCAAATAACCTACTAGAATATTTTTTTATGACAGTGTCTTTAAAGGAAACAGTCTGTGATCCAAATATAAACATCCCCAAAACCACAATTCAAGACACAATGGAAGTAATACAATTAAAAATGAATCATATTTGTTATTATTAGTTCCAACACTAGAAAACTAATTTTAAATTATATGGGCAAATTATCAAATCATCAAATTTATATGGTTAAAAAAAACAAAGATTGGGACTTTAACCAACAATGTCATGTCCTTTAAATGAAGGCCTTATCTTTTTACGACCATGCTCCTCGATGCCATTCATTATAGTTTCCTATCTCGACAGGCAATCTGTATTGAGAAGCATCCAGTCCATTACACACATATGAGGCCCATCACTCCTGCAGTATTGACAAATTCATCAGGCATTTTTCTCTCTGCTCCCTGAGCAGAATTTAGATTTGACTGCCATTCCCAACCCAGAACGGCCTTGTTAAATACAAACATGACTTCTCCACTCTGGAACTAGTTGAGAGCTCTCACAGTGATGAGCCATTACCTGTCAACAGTTAGAGCACAGCCTCGAGCATACACTGATTCGTCAAGTAGAAATGAATGTTGCATTACTTGAGTAATATAAAGGCAACGGTGGCAATTTATTGAATATTTTCATAATACCTTAAACTGTAATACTAGCACATCTCAAAGAAACACAATATTGGGAAAAAGTAGCTTTTTTATTTCTAATTTTATTCAAACAGTAAAACTCTATTATTCTAGATTCATTACATGTGAAGTGAAATCTCTCAAGCCTTTTTTTGTTTTAATTTTGATTAATACAGCTTACATCTCATGAAAATCAAAAATCCAACATATCAAAATATTTCCTAAGAGCAATCAAAAACTTCTGAAAAGTACTGAATGTTCACTTTTGTGCTCAATACTTGGTGGGGGCACCTTGCATCAGGGCAGTGTGGCATGGAGGTGATCAGCCTGTGGCACTGTTGAGACGTTATTGAAGACCAGGTATTGTATTGTTGAGTCGGGTGTTTCTCATCTTCCTCTTGACAATACCCCATAGATTCTATATTTCAAGTCAGGCAAGTTGGCTGGTCAATTGAGCACAGTAATATGTTCAGCATACCAGCTAGCGGTAGTTTTGGCACTGTAGGCAGGTCCTAAGTCCTGATGGAAAAGAAAATAGGCAGCTCCCTAGAGCTTGTCAGCAGACAGAAACATGGAGTGCTCTAAAATCTGATGGACAGATGCACTGACTTTGAACTTGATAAATCACAGTGGACCAACACCAGCAGATGACATGGCCCCAATTTATCACTGACAGGAAACTTCACACTGGACTTCAAGCTACTTGGATTATATGCCTCTCCACTCTTCCTCCAGATCCTGCAACTTTGATTTCCAAATGAAATGCACACATTTAGTTTAATGTGAATAAAGGACTTTGGACCACTGAGCAATGATCCAATTCCTTTTCTCCTTAGCGCACATAAGACACTTATGTCTGACATAAGAGACACTGTCTCTGGTTCAGGAGTAGTTTAATACTAGGACTACAACAGTTGTAGCCCAATTTTGTTTGAATTCTGACATTAAACTCAGAATTCTGACTTTAATCTTAGAATTCTGACTTTTTTCTCAAGAAAAACAAGTAGAAAGATGCTATAAAGTTCCTTAGAGCTAAGAGGAACTGCAGAGTCTGGTGTTGATTTTCTGTGGGTTTGTCGCTGTGAATGACTTAAGATTACAAAGTCATTTGATGTGATGTTAATATAAAAATATTGATTATAGTCACTAGTTATTTATTTTTAAGTAGAAATATCAAACTTTTTGCCTCTTCTTCAGCCTTTGAAATGTAATCTAGTTTTTCTGTTTTATGTACTGTATACTGTATGTCAGTTAGAGATTTGGGGGTTTTGCTCTGAATGTCTGATGAGACATTTCTTTTAACTCAAACATTTGTAATAAAATAAGAAAATTATGTCAACCTTTGACTCATCACTATTTGCAGCCATAAAACATTTTTCATTTTGTTGTATGTTGAGGACGTTGAGGAGCAAGATAAGACCCATTTCAGTTGCTTTCTGCTTTCATACATTTTCTGCTCATCACTGTCAAATATCAAGACTGCCTTAGTCCTTGTCACATACAGTAGTAGAGAAGTCTGGACTGACATCTGCTGGAATCCAATCTGACAAGTGATAAAAAAGTGTTTTGGCATGTTATGGGCCTTGTGGGCTGGCCTTAGAACCCCCACGGTCACAGGTTGAGGACATCCGACCTGAAATGCATGCAAACTAATGGTCAGCATGACTGACATTTCCACTGATGAGCCCAAAGTGTTCGCCTGTTGTCAGCAGGAGTTTATCAATAGGCATGTCTGCATATGCAGTCATCTATCGATCCATCCATCTCTGTCCGCCTGTCTCTGCATCACTGTAGTTGTCTGTTGTCATTCAGTAGATTGGCTGTGAGGAGAGATAGCTGCAGGAGCCTCAATTTGCAATCCGTCTTCCTTGGGAAAGAAATTCACAATAACAGTAGCACCATTTTGTGACATCATGTCAAAATCTCACCTGACCTTGCTGTTTTGGATGCAGAACATCAGATTTATGCTTTTTATTCAGCTGTCAGCTTCACACTTTTAGCACCTTGTAGGAAACATGGAGGTAGACGCTGTTTGTGTTACCTCAAGTCTTTGTCATCACTGTTAACATCGTTAATGGATGCGAGGTAGCCAGACCTCGTTTGCACTATTTGCCCATAGAGACTGACTCATTGTACTGTGTTTTGTTAACAAGGCCCCAGGTTAATTGCGGTGAGGACCAGAGTTCTTGCCCTTCTAGATAACATGGAGCTTTAGAGCAGTGAGATGCTTTGTGATTAGAGGAAAAGACCAGGTAGGTGACAGAGGTGAGGATAAAGAAGCCAGATCAGGTCTCTAGGGAGAGAAAGGTGTGAGTCTACAGGGGATTGAGGTAAACAAGATTGTACCTGTGAGGAAGCTAGAAGCTGCTGCCCCCAGGTCATTATTGCCCTTAGAGCAGGAAGCAGAAGGCACATACACACAATGTGTGCTTATCAATGTCCAGGGGATAATAGGGTTACTATTTTGCCCTGAACTGTGAGCCAGTCAAAGCAATCTTTCATGATGAGCAGACATACAGAGGAGTAAGTTAAAATTGAATTAATGAAACGGCAGCATTAACGCAATGAAGGAGCGAGATAATAACTTTGTCCCATTTGGCTAATCAGTGTTATTCAGCACACATAGATGTAAATCATACCCAGAAATTAATTGTAAAGACAGGTTCATTGGCAATATATTATTATGACACCTATAGCGTTAAACCTGGATCAGGCCGCAGCTCCCATGGCAGTGAATTTAGCTGATTAAATCACTGGGTGCACACAGCAGTGGTGACACGAAAACAACAATTAATAAGCCATCCCCCAGTGCACAGTGGCTCCATTTTACCCAGGCTCCTAATAACATTGCATGGCAAAAATATCCTAATCATACAGGTGAAAAGGGATTTAAAAGCAATTTGATTTTCTTCCGAAGTGTGCAGCCAGCCATATTTAAGGACTTCACAGGAAAATTTACCATCTTTAGCTTAATATTGTATTATATGTTGTGCTAAAGAGGCTGCTTGCTTTACGTATAATACAGATAAGAGTTGTGTTTTTACTGTCTCTACTGTTTATCTTGACAGCTTTCTCTCTTTATCTTATTCATATCTTAACTCCCTCATTCCCTCCACCCTAAAAACCATCCTTCCCCACATACACATGCACAATCACTCACAAAGAATGCACATTAAAAAGGATTTGTTCCCCAAAGAAGGTCGGCATTTGTAATGCTACTGACAGATTTAAGTGTCAATTAAGTTGATGTACAGTGGGCACATTATCATACAAGGTTGTCAGCCATGGCCATTTGAGGGAAACAAATACCTGGAGCTTTACACCTTCCATGGCTTGAACTTTGTATGGACCCGCAGTTGCAATGAATGTCACAGTCAATCATTTATCCAGTTGGCAAGCTTTACGGTGGGGAGTGTGAGATCAAGTCATTTTATACAAATAATAACCACAAAAAAAAATCTGGATTCCCAAAATGCTTTGTCATGTTCAGTAGCGAGGTCTCATCCCTGGCCTGTTCGGAGGTCTTAAACACATTATTGGGAGGGGGAAAATTATACCTCTGCACAAGGATGATGGATGACAAGTTAAATTTGTGTCCAGGGACTGAAGGTGAATGGTGACAGAGGTATTTATCTTGAGAATGGAGGTTGGGGTCAGGCGAGGCTGGGTGCCTTAAGGCACAAGACATTGACAAATTTATCCAGTGGACCCCATTGCTTGGGCCTTTTCTTTGTTTTGAATTCTGGCCACTCGCTAAGTGACCCACATCGCTCATGCTGCCAGTGTGTGAAGAATGTCCTGCCATTCCAGGCATCCTACCTCTGCTGATACTTGTAGTTCATTCTTCTGTGAGGGCCAAATCTTTGACTCGCGTTGAACCGTGTTTGTTTGTGGTACGATTCTGGGTCACTGGGTTAATTTGATTTCTCAAAGTTACAGAAAGCTTCAGATATATTTTAAATGACAACATTGTTTTCTTTTAAACTTCTTCAGTTTGGTGTAAGCTGAGGTGTGAGTTCCATCCCCTCCTTTTAAAATCACATTCATGTTAAACATTTCCTGTGTTTACAGTACTGAGCCAGAGGACTGTGTTTACATGTGCCTGTATGCAGACATAGTGTAGAAGGGGGTGAGCCAGAGAGACCTCTAGTGGAGAGTGAAGATGTCTTATAAAGGACTCTTCTACTAAAATACACTTTATGACAATGCCTCTTTTATACTTTTGTAGATTTTATATTGCTTCAGTTATTGTCTGTAAAGAACCATTGCCTATAAGATAAAAATAATACATTTAGAGCTATTGAAAACAACTGTTATTTTACAATTTCTACACATCTATTTCTATGCTTTAAGAGACAGTACATGTGGCTCTCAGGAACTTTGTATGTGGCAATTTTGAAGTCAAAGTGTGATGGTGTTTTCACAAGATATATAGCCATCGTTTAACATTCTAAATAAGGAGACAGACAATGTGAAATCTTAAAAAAATGACATTATAAATTACAGCAAATTATCATATGAATAAACAGTGTAACATACAGAATAAATTAACTAATAAACATTAAATAACTCCAAGAAATAATTAAAACTTAACTCATTATCATATTGTTGTGTCATTCTTTTTTCAGTGTACAAATAAGTTCAGATTTTGTTGAAACTTAGCCAAGCCAAGCATACGTTTTTTGCAAGATCTTGCAATTTTTTAGCATATGTTCAAATTGAAAATTTTAAACACTAGGGATTGAAAGACACAAGTCTGCAAAAAGACAGTCCTTCTCTCTGCTTGTAGTAGACAACACAAATTAGCGAACACTGGTATCACTTTGATGCTGAGTAATAAAACAGATGCACAGCATACAGAGCCTTGTTCAGCTAATTAACAGAAGATGTTACTGTGTCTTTGTACTGTGTTAATTTAGAGCAACTGGCTGCAGTTACTGGCATTGTTGTTGCTCTAGCTAACAGGAGCTAACTGGCTAATTTTGGTAGCAGTTATCTGTGAAGATTCTCAGTCATCCAGGTCATGGTTATCTCAAAAAAACGGTTTTTTAATGGCAACTGGACTTGTT